>CM042179.1:22953790-23003790 GCA_023376005.1 Doryteuthis pealeii
GGGCAACCTCTCTATCATTGGATATCAGTATAAGAAAAATTAGATGAGAGCTTGAACATGAGCAATTGAAAATTATTAAGAAGAAATATTCCATGGCATTGAAGCAAATCCGTTTAAATAATAACTTGCCACAGAAATATATATATATATTTTTTTTTTTTTTTAAGTTTTGTTTTTTTTTATATTTTTTTTTTTAAAGTTTTTTTTTTAAAAATCTATCTTATTCATTTTTTTAAGGAAAAAAATCAATGAATATAAAATCAATATATTTAATTCATTTAGATTATTTACACTCTTGGATTTTATAATCTGAACTTTTATCTTCAATGAGATGATGGTTCAATTTCTTTTGCTTTTAACTATTTTCCTTAATAATAAAGTTTCATTTTCCATAACTGCTGATTTGGAAGTTGGACAATAATTATTTGCTAAAGATTGAAATCAGTATTTTCAAGATAAATAATGCCCACCACTAATTTGTATATGCACTTCCTTTTTCTTTCTCAGTCTGTCTGTGTGTGTGTATGTGTGTATACACCCCCCCCCATATATATATATATATATATATATATATATATATATATATATATATATATATATATATGAGAGAGAGAGAGAGATAGTCCTATCCAATGGTTTTCTCATATATATATGTATGTATGACAGAGAGAGAGAGAGAGTCCCCACCTGCTACCTTATATATGCACTTCCTTTTTTTCTCTGCCTCTTATTTTTTTAATATATATATATTATATATATATATATATATATATATATATATATATATACATGAGAGATTGGGTGGGACTCTTTCACATATGAATATATATATATATATATATATATATATATATATATGAAAGAGTCCCCACCTGCTACCTTATATATATATATGTATATATATATATATATACACACATACACACTCACCCTTTCTATCTATGTGTAAGTTTATATATCTATAGCCTAATTACCTTATTTGTTATCCACATGTAAGTAATTATTATTAATTTCAGGTTATATAATCAGATTTTGAGGATACTCAAAATGAATAATTATTTACATTTGCAGAAAAGGTTTCCAATTTAGTTATTTATTGCTGACTGACATGAAAATCTGTTGACTTATCTTCTACATAAAGATAACATTGCAATTTTGCTAGATCAAACAGCTGTGTCAATATTTCCAATAGAATCTTGCAGAAGTTTTCTGCCCCTAACATGATGTCATGAACATATGGTAGAACAAGAACAAACTCAATAAGATTGGTCCACTTATCAAATGTCATTCACTGCTGTTGACATTGCCCAACAACATGGCGACTAGAAACTACATCCTCCTGGGGAATGATGAAAAAAAACAAAACCTACACACACCTTCTATCTTCTTAAACATCAACACTACACACTTCACTTTCACTCGCTATCATTATAGTCTTTAAATTATACTAGAATAGATCTTTGAAAAAAAAAAGGACTCGATTATTAATATTATAAATCAGTATTTATCTTTAAGATCAAATTATCTGTAGGATCATCTATGTGATTATCAGACCAGTGTTGATATTGATAATGTAGAGTGTTATATTTCTAAGTAGATAGTACTCAATATTATGGATATATCTAAGTTAGGGTAGTGTAGACATGAAGTCAACAGCAATGGGGTATTGACAGTTTCTTGCCTATGTAATTCTTAAACTTGGTTTGAGAATCTCATAGGTGAGAAACTGTCAGTAACCCAGTGCTGTTGACTTTGTGTCCATGCTACCCTAACTTATATATATACTAGAATAGTACTTGTAAAAAAATGACTGGATTATTAATATACAAATCATATTTATTCTTAAGATCAAAATATCTGTATAATCTGCCAAAGATCAAAGTGTTACTTCCTAGCCTAAGGTCAAAGTGTTGTTGCTGTGTGTGTGTGTTTAATTTTTTTCCTAGGATCAAAGTATCAAATCTATCATATTTTATAGACATGAGTTTTATTTATATTGGATAAGAGAAAATGGGAGCAGGAAGATTGTGTTATGCTAATTATCCAACTATAAGGACTTTTCCATTTAGAAAATCATCCATCATTAGAAACCTTGGATTTTACCTGGTAGTGGGATTGAACACTGACACCTAAACAAGATCTGCCTGGAAAGTTTTTAGTTATTTGATATTAACAAAAACATAGCATAGATAGAGACAAGTCACCCATACCCATTTACTTATCCTAGTATATTTTTCACTTTTTGAAATTCTGCTAAAATTCTCTTCAGGGATTGATGCCATCACATTGTCTTTAATTTCATTCACAGAATTTCAACAGCGATTTTTTTTTTTTTTTTTTTTTTTTTTTTTTTTTTTTTGTTGCTTTGGGACAATCCAGAAATTTCAAGGAACCAAATGTCGACTGTAGGGAGATGGCTAATTTAGTTGACTGATGATATCTTTCCAGAAGATTATCTATAAGACCTTAATCAACATGTTTGTTTTGGAGTGAGTTAGTATACTGTTGGTCTGAACAACAACAACAACAACAACTAAGCACAACTGAACTGGTGCTCAAAACAGCTGGTATCCATGGCACTCAGGAGTACTCCATTTATGCATTTGGGTGATTCCATTCCTTGAGTCCTAATTGCTGCTTGGTTTCTGTAGTGTTATAGTGTTTGATAAATAACCTACCATTATGTAGTAGGCTTGCGACAATGGGAGATCCATATTGAGTTAGGAAAGCGTGTGGTGTAATGGTTAAAGTCATGGGAAATAGACTCGTCGCCACGAGTTCAAATCCTGGATATGGTAATTGCATTCCACTTAGCGCTAATACCCTTGGGAAAGGTATGAATCCTATTCTCCCTCCAGCTATGGATAAATAGTAGGGCAGACTGGGCTCTTTAACCTTGGTCAGGCAACCGGTCTAGGAGAAGGAAAACTCTAAATTCAAAAATGTTGAACTCTGCTTAAGAAATTGACATTGTGTCACATCCTGCTCATGTGGAGGGGTTTGTAAATAAATATTGAGTTATGGCTCGCTTGTCGGCTTGTCTTGCCAAATTGACAGTTATTGGAATATTTCTTCCACAGGGAGTATGATATTTTTTTAAGTGGAGTAAAACTATTTTGGATTCAGACTTTTCCTTCTCCTAGACCAGTTGCCATACCAAAGTGCCCAGTATGCCTTATTATCATGGTGTAATCATTAGCAAGCTAGTCTTGCAGATCCATTACTACTAAACAGCGAGTTCAATTCTGACTGGATGTCCCCTACTTGCAACTTTGTGTTACATCCTACCTGTGGCAAACAATGGCTTGCAATCTAGTCTCTCAGAACCATTACTATTGAATAGTGAGTTTGATCCTTGCTAAATATTGTGACCTTGTGTCACATCCTACCCTTGGTAAACAGGTAAATACCTACAATTACTTTTTTAAAGGTTGATGTGAGAAAATAGAAAAGGGGAGGAGATGCCCAAGGAGGCATAATAAATAAATAAATGAATTTACTCATCCAGGATTTGGACTTATTGACCTTGTGTCACATCCTACTCATGGGTAAATACATACATAAATATGGTTGTGTATATACATTTATTTCATAGAAATTTATACAACATCCCCCCCCTCTCTTGCTTTCTCAATCTTTCTCCCTCTCTCCTCTGGCTCTTTCTGTCTCTCCCTCACTTTCTGATCTATAAAATTCTCCCCCACTCTCTTTCTGTCCTATTTGATCAGGCACTCCTTTTAATTTCTGTGTGTTAACTCAAATCAACCAAAGACAAGTGAATAACCAAATTCTCCAAGTAGGGTTGTTTTGTATTTTTTAAGTTGGCAGAGTGGTCTATTGTCAGTATCAGCCAAACAGCGAGGGAGTCTATCCCCTTTTTGCTAGCGCTAGACCAGGGAGATTTTTTTTGCTCATGTGGAACACCACATCAACTGTCAGCTCCCCACTTTACCACACAGATCAGATTGCATAAGAATCAGCAAAAACTTTAATACAAATCCCACTTCATAAAACTTTTTTATTAACTCAGAAAATACCCAAACATGTTCAATTCACCCCTCCCATCGGTCGGCTTCGTCAGAATGAATCTTTCCCATGTAGAATTATCACCAGTGATGGAAAGTGGGTGTTCTATCATCATATCCAACAAAAAAAAAATTAGCACCAAATGAAAAAAGAAGAATCCATATGATATTATCTGTGGATCCTTTGATCCAATACCACTTCAAGGGGATCAACTGAAAATCTGGCCCAGAACAGTCAAGCAGGATGACGAGCTGATCCTGAGCCAGGACTTTATGTAGTTGGTTGGTGGAACTGTGAATGGCTGACGCCCATATCATCAATTATGTTGGATCGTTGTGCATGGTCTGTGTTCATTTGGGATACAGTGAATTTGTTTGGAATAAAAAAAAAAAAGAACAAGATACATCTGATATTGAATGTTTATTTGTATCAAAACCTTAGAAATTGCACACACAGGTTTCAAAATAGCAGGTATTCTTTTTTTGATAATGATGGAATATATTTTGATGCTCAAAAATATCAATTAAGCAAGAACAAGCATTTGTTTCTTTTTCATCTTTAAAGGTGCAAATCATCCAATGATGAAGGGTAAACATTCACGAAAATATATTATTATCAATTTGTTATTCCTACATCTCGGGATATAACACAACCCAACAAGAATGTATAAAACAAAGACGTCATCGGCAGAAACTGACCCAAGGGGGTTGATATTCCGTAAAATCCAGCCTATTAAAATATATTAAAAATTATCTGACTAGATATTAATTTAAAAAAGAATCTAAAAGGCAATTGTTAATTTAAAATTTTCAGTCTTAGAGACAAGCCCTAGCACCTATCTGATTGTCCTGACTATATTGTTTTCATAGCAAACGCCCAACCCTTTTATTACAAACAAGGTGTGTCAAAAAGTATCGAGATTGAAGCTGTATTTACCAAGAGAGGAAGGAACAATTAATGTAACTTTTTTTTTCAGAATACAAGGTGTATCAAAAAGTACAGATTTTAAAGCTGTATTTACCGAGATAGAAATGAATGGAATGTTAATTTTATTCAGAATACAATGTGTGTCAAAAAGTACAGATTTTAAAGCTGTATTTGGTATTAATGTACCTTGATTTTATATACTTTCGTACATCGATAGAGACACTGACAAAAAATACACATCTAACTCCGACTGAGAGAATATTTATGGACATTTTTAATCCCTTAGATTTGTTTGGTTGCATATCTCAACATTGGTGATCTTTTATTATCGTTAATACTTTCTTTTATGTCCCGGATTTTTACTATTTAAAAAATGAGGGCTGGGTTAGCTCAGTCGGTAGAGCGTTTGGCTAGAAACCACAAGGTTCCTAGTTCGATACCGGTCCTAGCCAACTCAGCGTATGAGTAGCACAGGGATCTGTGCGGTAAAGTAAGGAGCTGACGGTAGGTGTGGTGCTCCACCTCAGACGCTAAAAATAATCTTAGTCTAGTGCAAGTGAAAAGGGGATAGACTCCCTCGCTGATTGGCTGATACCGACTCTAGGCCGCCCTGAGGACTTTACTTTTTTACAATAGAGCTACCAAGTGGCCATACAGCTGCTTTCTTGTTGGGTGCTGCTTCCAAGATTTGTTTAAGACAGCATGCAGCATCCTTGTGTAGCTCCCATATAATATATATTATATATATATATATATATATATATATATATATATATATTTATATTTATAGGATTGATAATTATTGGAAGAACAGCACAATATTTTATTCTTGTGTTGTAGTGATGATTATTGTTGAAAGAAATAGAATCAGCGACCCAAGTTCAAATCTTGGACAAGGCTGTTAGTGTTTTACTTTGTACAAGTACCCTTGGGAAAGGCATGAATCCTTCTCTTCCCTTTCTAGTGATGGATAAATAGTAGGGTAGACTAGGTTCTTTAGATTTTGTAAGACAACCAATCTAAGACAATATATATATTTACCAACCCCTCTGCATGAGCAGGATGTGAACACAACGTCAATTTCTTAAGCAGAGTTTAACATGTTTGAATTCAGAGTTTTCCTTCCCCTAGACCGTTTGCCTAACCAAGGTTAAAGAGCCCAGTATGCCCTACTATTTATCCATAGCTGGAGGGTGAGTAGGTTTCATACCTTTTCCAAGGGTATTAGTGCTAAGTGAAATGCAATTACCATATCCAGGAATTGAATTCGGAGTGATGAGTCCATTTCCCATGACTTTAAACATTACATCATGCACATCCCATGTGTAGCTCCCATATAGCTTTTTCTCTAAGAGCTTCATTAGGGTCCAAGTAGTGCAGCCATAGAGTAGCACTAATACAGGTATGACTTGGAAGAATTCTTACTTTATCTTATCAGAGAGATCAGATTTCCATATGATCAATAATATATCTATAGCAGTCCATGCCTTTCCTATGCATACATTATCATTGCTTTCTGTAGATGAGATATTACTACCTAGGTATGTGAACTGGATGAACATGCTAACTCTGATTTTGAAACTTCTGAATTGCCATTTATTTATCTATCTCATACTATTCATATTCATATTCATATATATATATATATATATATATATATATATATATATATATAATGTATGTATGTATGTAAGTTGAAAAGTGGAAATGAATCCGACAATATGTTGAAAGGATAAATAGATAAAGGAAAGAAATGTTGAATGCATAAAATTGGTTTAATAAAGTGCCAACACGTGTTTCAGATGAGAGTTTATATATATATATATATATATATATATATATATATGGATTTTTCAACACAGAAATACATTGATCATCAGAAAAATATGGACTGTCCTAATAATTTTACTATATAAATGCATTGAACATCCTGAAGAAAGGTGTTATTTTACTATAGAAATGTATGGATAATGAGGAAGAAATGGATTGTCAGTGGTCAGGAATCAAGACAAGCATTAGTCATGGAATATAACAACTAAGTGTATAATTTTTAGATTATCAGATAGATGGGAAACTGACTGGATAAATATGAGATAGATAATATCTTTTGCTCATGTGTAAATATACCCTCTTGTTATAAAAATATCTTTTAAAGAGGAGTCAAAGACAAGTAGACTCAAGTGCTTACATTCTCTCTTTTGAGTAAATAAAAAGTATACATATATAAGTTATTGATTGTTTGTTCTGTCTAGTAAGTAAAAACAAAATTATGCTTTACTAGCAACAGAAAACACCCTCTGGGCATTGTAAAAATCAAATTTTTGAAAGACATTGCCTGAGAGAGTGGGAGTTAAAAATTTAATGTCAGAGGGTTTGTATCATAAGTAAGCAAAATCCTCATATTTATTAAAGGAGTAAAAAAAAAAAAAAATAATTTGAAATGAAAACTGAGCCCCGTCCCTCTCAAATAAAATATTGCATGCATGTAATAATCAAACAATTATTTTGAATATTTTCCACATCAATTTTACACAAAATCGTAGGTATTTATTTATTTGTAAACTTTTTAGTTAACTTCTTGTTACTGTAAAAAAAAAAAAAAAGGGACGAGAGTAAAAAACAATTTTTAAAATTGCTAACTCAAATTTTGGGTGTATATAGCATAAGAATATTGACCCAAGGGGGTTGATATTCCGTAAAATCCAGCCTACTAATCAAAATTACCTATTAATATTAAAATATATTAAAAATTATCTGACTAGATATTAATTTAAAAAGAATCTAAAAAGGCAATTGTTAATTTAAAATTTTCAGTCTTAGAGACAAGCCCTAGCACCTATCTGATTGTCCTGACTATATTGTTTTCATAGCAAACGCCCAACCCTTTTATTACAAACAAGGTGTGTCAAAAAGTATCGAGATTGAAGCTGTATTTACCAAGAGAGGAAGGAACAATTAATGTAACTTTTTTTTTCAGAATACAAGGTGTATCAAAAAGTACAGATTTTAAAGCTGTATTTACCGAGATAGAAATGAATGGAATGTTAATTTTATTCAGAATACAATGTGTGTCAAAAAGTACAGATTTTAAAGCTGTATTTGGTATTAATGTACCTTGATTTTATATACTTTCGTACATCGATAGAGACACTGACAAAAAATACACATCTAACTCCGACTGAGAGAATATTTATGGACATTTTTAATCCCTTAGATTTGTTTGGTTGCATATCTCAACATTGGTGATCTTTTATTATCGTTAATACTTTCTTTTATGTCCCGGATTTTTACTATTTAAAAAATGAGGGCTGGGTTAGCTCAGTCGGTAGAGCGTTTGGCTAGAAACCACAAGGTTCCTAGTTCGATACCGGTCCTAGCCAACTCAGCGTATGAGTAGCACAGGGATCTGTGCGGTAAAGTAAGGAGCTGACGGTAGGTGTGGCGCTCCACCTCAGACGCTAAAAATAATCTTAGTCTAGTGCAAGTGAAAAGGGGATAGACTCCCTCGCTGATTGGCTGATACCGACTCTAGGCCGCCCTGAGGACTTTACTTTTTACAATAGAGCTACCAAGTGGCCATACAGCTGCTTTCTTGTTGGGTGCTGCTTCCAAGATTTGTTTAAGACAGCATGCAGCATCCTTGTGTAGCTCCCATATAATATATATATTATATATATATATATATATATATATAATATATTATTTATATTTATAGGATTGATAATTATTGGAAGAACAGCACAATATTTTATTCTTGTGTTGTAGTGATGATTATTGTTGAAAGAAATAGAATCAGCGACCCAAGTTCAAATCTTGGACAAGGCTGTTAGTGTTTTACTTTGTACAAGTACCCTTGGGAAAGGCATGAATCCTTCTCTTCCCTTTCTAGTGATGGATAAATAGTAGGGTAGACTAGGTTCTTTAGATTTTGTAAGACAACCAATCTAAGACAATATATATTTACCAACCCCTCTGCATGAGCAGGATGTGAACACAACGTCAATTTCTTAAGCAGAGTTTAACATGTTTGAATTCAGAGTTTTCCTTCCCCTAGACCGTTTGCCTAACCAAGGTTAAAGAGCCCAGTATGCCCTACTATTTATCCATAGCTGGAGGGTGAGTAGGTTTCATACCTTTTCCAAGGGTATTAGTGCTAAGTGAAATGCAATTACCATATCCAGGAATTGAATTCGGAGTGATGAGTCCATTTCCCATGACTTTAAACATTACATCATGCACATCCCATGTGTAGCTCCCATATAGCTTTTTCTCTAAGAGCTTCATTAGGGTCCAAGTAGTGCAGCCATAGAGTAGCACTAATACAGGTATGACTTGGAAGAATTCTTACTTTATCTTATCAGAGAGATCAGATTTCCATATGATCAATAATATATCTATAGCAGTCCATGCCTTTCCTATGCATACATTATCATTGCTTTCTGTAGATGAGATATTACTACCTAGGTATGTGAACTGGAATGAACATGCTAACTCTGATTTTGAAACTTCTGAATTGCCATTTATTTATCTATCTCATACTATTCATATTCATATTCATATATATATATATATATATATATATATATATATATATATATATAATGTATGTATGTATGTAAGTTGAAAAGTGGAAATGAATCCGACAATATGTTGAAAGGATAAATAGATAAAGGAAAGAAATGTTGAATGCATAAAATTGGTTTAATAAAGTGCCAACACGTGTTTCAGATGAGAGTTTATATATATATATATATATATATATATATATATATGGATTTTTCAACACAGAAATACATTGATCATCAGAAAAATATGGACTGTCCTAATAATTTTACTATATAAATGCATTGAACATCCTGAAGAAAGGTGTTATTTTACTATAGAAATGTATGGATAATGAGGAAGAAATGGATTGTCAGTGGTCAGGAATCAAGACAAGCATTAGTCATGGAATATAACAACTAAGTGTATAATTTTTAGATTATCAGATAGATGGGAAACTGACTGGATAAATATGAGATAGATAATATCTTTTGCTCATGTGTAAATATACCCTCTTGTTATAAAATATCTTTTAAAGAGGAGTCAAAGACAAGTAGACTCAAGTGCTTACATTCTCTCTTTTGAGTAAATAAAAAGTATACATATATAAGTTATTGATTGTTTGTTCTGTCTAGTAAGTAAAAACAAAATTATGCTTTACTAGCAACAGAAAACACCCTCTGGGCATTGTAAAAATCAAATTTTTTGAAAGACATTGCCTGAGAGAGTGGGAGTTAAAAATTTAATGTCAGAGGGTTTGTATCATAAGTAAGCAAAATCCTCATATTTATTAAAGGAGTAAAAAAAAAAAAAAATAATTTGAAATGAAAACTGAGCCCCGTCCCTCTCAAATAAAATATTGCATGCATGTAATAATCAAACAATTATTTTGAATATTTTCCACATCAATTTTACACAAAATCGTAGGTATTTATTTATTTGTAAACTTTTTAGTTAACTTCTTGTTACTGTAAAAAAAAAAAAAAAAGGGACGAGAGTAAAAAACAATTTTTAAAATTGCTAACTCAAATTTTGGGTGTATATAGCATAAGAATATTGTGACGTAATCTGTGATGTAGAGCTATGACGTAGTTTTTGTTACAGACAGAAATACAGACAATCTCCATTATTAATAGATATAGTTCAAAATTATATTTATCTTATATATGATTTTTTTTAGATAGAAAGAAAAAAGTATAATTTGATCTTAGCCAGTTATAGAAGAATAACTGATAATGAACTTGTTTATACTGCACACATATCATTCTTGATACAAATTTAGCTGGTCTCTTACTCTAAAATGAATATAAACTTTAACTTTATTTTAAAATCTTAAGTCTTATTGTCACCCATTTTAAATAATGGAAGAGTTTGATATCATCATCATCATCATCAGGTTGCACTGGCAGCATGGATATCAATGGCTATCTCTCTCCAACCTTCCCTATTGGTCATTGCCCCTGAGAAGTCTTCTGGAGAACATCATTTATGAGTTCATTCTTACTTCACCAGTAGTGTCCAGCATGTCCTGTTTGTCTTAATTCGATGGTTTGTGTGATAGGTGGAAAGTGGCCATTCAGCTGCTTTCTTGTGGGGTGCTGCTTCTAAGATTTGTTCAAGACAGCACAAAGTATCCTGGTGCAGCTGTACAGTAGCACTGACATGGCTGCAGTTTGGAAGAACTTTTTATTTATCTTATCAATAAATTTTTATTATTATTGGGGCTAAACTTGCAAATTGGTCGGAAAATTAAAACAGAAAGTTTTTTGGTGGCCCCCCCCCCCCATGACAGTTTAACTACAGTCTATGAATGAAATTTTTGTGAATTGGGTTACGGTTTAGGGGTTTGGGGATTAAGGTTGTTTTTTTTTATTAAAAAGTTTTTGTTTTTTTTTTCAAATTTTCAATCATGATCCCACCACCACCACCACCAGAAAAAAACCCCTGATAGATTATTAGACAAGTTGAATATTTTTATTAAAATAATTTTTTTAAAAAGTGAATAATATGGTACTACACCCATAACTGATGTATATAGTAATTACCCATAATGCACTGTTATCATTGGACCAATCTTACAATGATGATTTTTTATTCTATCATCTGTTATTCTTGAACTGAACAAATGTTCTTGTTTGCGTTGTGACCATATGTAATAATCCACACCCAGTTTGTCTTTTTGTCTTTATTTTAATAAACTATTTAAGTATTAAAGTAAAAAACAAAACAGGCATGGTGACATGTCTCTTTATTTAGACTAATATCATCATCATCATCATTATTATTATGTTTTGTTAAGTAAGAAAATCTATTAGTTTAAGTTATATTTAACAAATCAAATAGAAAACTAATAAAATCATTTAAAACTTTGCAATATTTTGATATGAGAAAAAAGAAAAAAAAACATTTTATTAGGGGATACATATAAAATGTTGTATATATCTATCAAATCCTTCCACTAATAACAGGATGAGATGCAATGTCAATTTTTATTTTAGCTGAGTTTAAAAGGTTTGAATTAAAAATTTACCTTCTCCTAAACTGGTTACCAGTTAACATACCAAGTATTCATAGCTGGAGGAAGTATTCATATGTATTCATACCTTTCCCAAAAGTATTACTGCTATGTGAATCTGAAATTTGGTCACAGTGTCCATTAACTCTGATGACAATAAACAATATACAAGTGGCTCCAGCTATAAAATTGTGTAGGTGAGTGAAGAATTCTCTTGAAATTGGCCCCCCAAAATGTTTGGCATCAATGAGAGAATTATGGGAATTTTGTCTTTTAATAGACCTTTTTGATTAATCACATAACTGACATGTAGTTTTAAACATGGACTAAAATAATCAGTCAATTCTAAACATTTCACACAATTCTTATAAAATTGATGGACTAAGTTCTTAGTTGTGGTAAACAAGAATAAGAAAAAAATTAACTTTTTTTTTCAGTGGGAAACTATTTATCTTGACAGTAGTATAGGTTATAATGTATTTGAGAGTTTCTTTTTCAAAGATCATAAGTATGAAAACTATGAAACTCTTTAATACAGTGTCATTTTTAATCAACAGCTTCAAGCCTACTTCGAGACATAAGTTCCAGAGAGTAACACTTTGATCTTAAGTAAAGCATAGGGATCCTACACTCTGATCTGAAGGATCTTGATGATTGATATGGAAATAATATATACAAGGTGTGTTCAGAAAATATTGAGACTGCAGCAATATTTACCAAAACAGAAATGAACAATATATATATATATATATATATATATATATATATATATATCTTTGAAAGAAAGAAAAAACACCGTTATTCCATAATAAATTTATTTTGACCAAAATTGGGGCCTTTATAAATCTAAGTTGATTTAATAAAGCTCCCCAGAATTCAGTCTCATCAGATGGAAAATCAAAATAATTTGAATTGCATAACAGAAAAATTTACTCCTCAAAAATTTTTTTTTCCTTTTACAAAATGTATACATTAAAAGACTGTCACCATGGCGACAGGAAGTCAAATGAGAAAAAAGAATACTTTTCAAGGCCAGGTTTTGTCAGGGGATGGTAGTCAGACAAATTAAACTATGAGAATTAAAATTAAATAAAATTAAATAATAAGGGTGTGTCATGCAATGAATAGTCCTAAATATTTAGTATTATCTGCATTATTCGAACTATTGTCCTCATCTTCATTGTTATCTGTATAACATTTCAGCTGATGTGCCCTCCAGCCTTCTTCAGGTATTTCTTGTTGGACTCGGGAACCTTCTTTTCAGACTTGGGAACCTTCTAGTCATAATTGGGATCCATTACGGAACTATGAACCTAACCTTTTATTCAATCCACAGGGGTATCCTGTTCTCATTCCACTAACCATAGCTGTGGTAGAGGCGTTAAGCTGTGTTAATTATTATTCTATGTTACTGCTGCCCTTGGCCAGGATTGAACCTGCAGTCCAGAGATAACTGTCACTTAGAACTGTCTTAACCTAACTCCTTTATCCACTAGTGGATAAAGAAGTTAGCTTAAGTTCCAGCACATCTGTGTTGGGCACTTTGTCCTGCCAGTGAATGCGTAGAATGTGGCGTAGGCATCTGAGGTGGAAATTGTCCAGTTTCCTCATGTGGCATAAGTATGTGATCCAGGCTTCACTACTGTATAGGAGAGTACTGAGAACACATGTTCTGTAGATGAGCAGTTTGGTTCTCTTAGTAAGGCTGGCATACGTAGTTTCTACTCCATCTTATTACCATTATTATAATTAAATGAATAGAGATCATGTTGAAAAATGAGGGTACAGCATTTTCCTTTTAATGCTGTATTTCTAAATCCTACTGTGAATGGACTATTCCAGTAATAATATTTTTGGTATTAAGATTAGTATTAAGATCATAGGATTATTATCCCACTTCTAACACCATGTATAATTGACGACTAACAGTTCTGTGGTTTTTAGCTTGCCCCTTATTCATAAAAAGGACAGGCTGATATAGAAAATAATCTTAGTACAAGTAATGCTATTATTGGAACAGTCCATTCAGGGTAGGTATGTTTACAACCCTGTATTTTGTTAATGGAAAAGGGTAAGTCTAACGTTAAGGCAACACATGAAAGCAAAATGCTTCACTTACAGATAAACAGAAGCTGCATCAGTCTACAAATTTTGTGGGTCATTACAATGATGTATATTTATTACTATATTTTCTCTTGTCATAGATTTACAGCAATGAGACCATTTTGAGTTGAAACTAAATATCTATCTTCATATCAGCATCATCAACTTTTTTTAATTGAGATATCGTCTCTGATAATTTTTTGTGATGTAACTCCTCCCCTTCTTCTCTTCAATCGTAATATAATCTTATATCTAACTTTCTATCAGGGAATGTAATAAAGTACTTAACTACTGCTTCTTCAGAAAGAGCGTTCATTCATTGCATTATTTCTGCACGCTTTCCTTGACTACTCTTACAAATAGTGCAATATTATGAATTTACACATGCACACACACATGTATATGTGTGTGTGCATATATATATATATATATATATATATATATATAAGAACATTTCATTTATCATATAAGAACATTTCATTTATCATATAAGAACATTTCATTTATCATATTCTATATAATATATATATATATATATATATATATATATATATATGTGTTAAACTGTACAGACAATTCTTGTCGGACGAGTTTTTGTTCGATCCTTTCTAATTTTCTGGCCATCTTTTTGGTGTCAGGGTGGAACTGGTTTAACAGTCCACCAAAGGTTTCATTACGAGCACTTTCGTCAATACAGTTTGCCATCATCAGGTAGGAAACTGATGGTATGTTCCGTGTCTTGTTTTTAAGGAGAACGAGTAGTAGCGTAGGAATTGGGAGGTAATAACAATTGGTAGGGGGAGGTGTATATATATATATATATATATATATATATATACATACGAAGAGAGAGAGAATAAAAAGCATGACTAATTCGGAGGTCATATGAATACATGGATAAAGAAATGCTGAAAAATTTATTCATTGCATTGGTAAGACCTCATTTGGAATTTGTTAATGTGGTTTGGAGTCCAAGACTAATCAAGGACATAAAACTCATTGAGTGAGTTCAAAGGAGAGCTACTAAAGTAATAAATGATTTAAAAAATCTTTCGTATGAAGAAAGACTTAGGAACATTGACTTACCAAGTTTAGTCTATCGACATACAAGAGGGGATATGATTGAAATCTACAAATATACTCATGGATTTTATCCTACAAACTTTGATTTACTAAACATTGCTCAAAATATCAATACCAGGGGTCATAAATTAAAACTCTCAAAAAGATTTTGTATAGCAAATACAAGACAAAATTATTTTACTATTTCTCAGAATGTTTGATATGAAGCTTGATGATTAGTATTAATGTTTCAACAAGAAATACCTGAAGAAAGCCGGAGGACACATTAGCCGAAACGTTGTACAAATAACAATGAAGACGAGGACAATAGTCCAAATAATGCAGATAATACTAAAATTATTTTAGTAAAATTTTCAGAAACCATTGCTATCCTTTTGGATGGATTACAAAAAATTTGAATTATTTACACTGTAGCTAATTGTAGAAACCAGCTTTGCTTAAAAAAATTGACCTTGTGTCACATTCTTCCCATAGTGGAGGTCTTTACATATTTTACATGGTGTAGTGGCTAACATGCTGGACCATAACATTGTGATAAGCTGAACTCAAATTTCAGTCGCACTTTTGGATTAATACCCTTGAGAAAGGTAGGAACCCTCTCACTATGGGTAAAATAGTACCTTTGTTCTTTTACAAGAATGGCTTTGGCAATGAATAACCCATAAAAGTTGATATGCTATTAAAACAAAGAAACCAAATTAAACTTAACAACTTGATAGTGAAAGTCTTCATTCAGGTTCTCTTTGAACAATATAATTTCTTAAGGTAAATAATTATTAAATCCTCATTTTTCTTTCTCTTTCTCCTGTCATTGTTTATAGAGGATCTTATATCTGTTCATTTTCTTAGTTAATTTGTCCTTATGATGTTGCTTAAGGAAGCGTTTCATTAGGAGAGAAAAGACTTCACAATTTGATCAGCTGATTGTCCCACACTGCAAAGACCAAGTGGATATAAATGATTAAGTGTTGGGTCATGTGTTTAATCCTTGGCCAGTGAAAGTTCTATATTGTGATCAGTATCAAAAGAAAAAAAAAATGAACTGACATGAGATGTCCTTCTGAATGGACAGTGGAATGAGAACAGTTTTTGAATGGTTCAGTTTGTGACTCCTGTAAGTTGGAATACAAAAGAGAGAGAGAGCTAGCGAGAGTAAGAGAAATAGAGAGGAAGAAAGAGAAAGAGAGAGAGAGGGTGATCGAGAGAGAGAGAGAGAGGGGGGGTTGTGAAAGAGAGAGAGGGAGCTAGCAAGAATGAGATGAAGAAGATGAAGATGGTATAATATCTTAAATATTATCATATCAAAATGAGCACATCATTTTATATGAACATATGATGATAGTGTTACATAATCTATGCAGTTGCATAAGATTATTGTCAATACCCTGTATTTCTAAAGGGATGGCCCTTTTCATATCACGGGCGGGACTTTCCATGGAATAGTACAGAAAGCCCGTGAAATATGTGAAGTCACGTGGGACCTGATTGGGTCCTCAGTTTCAGTTTAGACGTCAGGCAGAGAAGATGTTCTGCCTTAACTGGAACTCACTACATATGCGCGCTATGTTAGTCAGATGTTTAGTTACATGAAATGTTTAGTTAAGTAAATAAAAGCTTAAGAAAATAACACGGTTTTGTAGTTGGTGAATGTCTTGGTAACAAGACTGATCTAGAAGAAGAAATGAGTTAAGTGCGACCGACCACCAAGAGAAGTCCAGACGCTAGAAGAGATGTTAGAAGAAGACGTAAGATAGAAAAGACGTCAGAAGAAGAATAGAAGTAAGTAAAGAAAAGGGTATACAACAATAGAATTATCTCTTATCCAAAATTTATTATAATTTATTTTGATAAATTCTATACATAAAATTTGACGGGACATTCAATTGGTGATTGAGTTAATACACCATTTCACTCTCTCTGAGTAATTTAAACTCATTCATAAGCTCTAAATCAAACTGTGTTGTTCATCTATGAGACAAATAAACAAACTCTTCTTAATTATTAATATATAGTTTGTGTAATTAAATGAATTTTCATAAGTGATTGCATTAGCAACCTCAATATATTTTTACTTGAGCTAGATGGGCGGTCGGAGAGCCCCTCTCCAATCAATCGGGTGGTTGCGTCAAGCCCTAGCACCTATATGATTCTCCCAGCCCTATTGCCCTTATGGCAAGCCCCAACCCTTTTCATCATATGGGTGCTAGAAGGCAGTGGCTGAGGGTCTACATGTCCTGGAAATTATGTTAAACTCTCTGATGGTGAGGTTCCAGGTTTGGGGAATGGGGAGCACCCTTTCATCACCATTGCTCCCTGGTCCACTATGACCCGGAGTGGTAGTACCTGTTAGGGTCCCATCTATGGGTTAAATAAAAAAATATATTCATAAATTTAAAAAATTGAGTATCCATTAAGAATGACTTTATTTCAAAACTTTATTGGTATTAAATGACCCACTGAGGTTAATATGCCGTAAAACAAAACAAACCAAAACAAAACCCAATTTTTTAAAAAAATCCTTACATTGGTTACATGACCACCATTCTCTTTCATAAATTGTCTTGGATATGATACCAAACTGTATTTGATGGTGAGACACCAGTTCTCGTACTCTGGGGAGTTTTAAAATTATCACTGTATCTCTTCTTTTATAACAAGTATAGAATTTATTTTTAGTTGTATAGAAAAATTAGTTGTGAATATAGAAAACTTGCCCATGACATTTTAACTGAATCGGTCTGTCTAGTTCTTATTCTGTCTTTTATTTTCGATTCTTTCTTGTTTCTTTTCTTTTCTTTTTCTTTATACTTTCTTGAACCTTCTGGGTGAATTTGATAAGAGTTCATCTGGGACATAGGTTCAAAATGTAAGGAGTTTGCTGTGAGCCCCCATCCAACCCCAATCATCTTTCCTCATCTCCCTTTTTCTCTTTCTTACTCTTTCGAAGCAATCAGGATTAGAATTCTAAATATTTCAAACAGTCTGTTTTTTTTTTTGTTTTTTTTTTTTTGTGTGTGTGTGTTTTTTTTTTTTTGTTTTTTTTTTTTTTTTTTAGGCTGTGTGTGTGTGGGTCCCTACTAGGTAACATTTCACAATCTCATAAACACATCTCTGAAAAGGTAACAACACTACTTTTACCATCTTCTTTATAATGGAAAACTCTGTGGTCAACATGAAGGCTATTAAGCCAAATCTTTTAAAGAATTCTCCATTTCTTTTCTCTTTTTTTTTTTTTTTTTTTTGTTTTTTTTTTTTGTAATGACTCAACCGGTCTCTTTTGCAAATAAAATTTAAGCCACAGATTATTCTACTGCCTTGAGACATCTTTCCCTCTACTGCAAGAAGCATCATTGTATACATTTTACCAGTGATGTTTGTAAACAAAGTTGGGATATGGATAGCTATCATGTGCCAACTGGCATGGTTCTCCTACAGGGCCAATGATGACATCATAAAGCCAGAGGAATTTGGCTCAGGCTTCAAGCCTCAAATACAAACCAAAAGTGTGTTGACATTTGGAGAAAAGTAAATTCAGTCTAGCATATGTGTTCAGTTGTTTCACAATGTCAGACCACAGCATAATGGAGAGTTATATGTTTGATTTAACTGCAACCCTAGCGAGAGCCCATTAAAAAGGTATGTGACACAGGCAAACACCTATGGGAGCAGGGAAAACTCTCTTAAAAATAACTGATGCTGATATAGTCTGGTTTTCTGTTTATAGACATTATCTCTTGTCTCCATCTTAATACTTTGTGTTGTAAACTTTCTCTTCCTCTACAAATTTCCTTAGGCAGATTTCTGTTTATTTATGATGTTTAGATTTTAGATATCTTGCATTGGTAAATCTTCAAATGTTACCAAACTACAAAATGGCTTCTTTTTTTTTTTCCTTTTTTTTTCTTTTTTAAATTTATATTTTTCAATGCAGTTATATTTTTTATTTATTTATGTTTAATAGATTCATTCTAAGCAAGGCTAAATTGGCCAGTACTAAGTGAAGGGTTAAGATGATATAGTAATGAGATGAAGTAAATGAATAGAGATAATAACTAAAGAGTTGATATCAAGTGATACACATATCTCTGGGCCAATAGGATACTGACCTTGAACTTAAAAAGCTGAAAAGTTTAATCAGTAATTCAATATTATATAACAAGGATATTTAATGATAGATATGAAATGATTTTCAAATATACAAATTTGTATATCAATTTGTATACCTAGGTAGTAATATCTCGTCTACAAAAAGCAATGTCAATATATACATAGAAAAGGCATGGACTGCTATAGACGGAATATCAGTCATATGGACATTTGATCTCTCTGATAAGATAAAGTGAGAATTCTTCCAAGCCATAGCCATGTCAGTGCTACTGTATGGCTGATGATGGTAATACTTGCAAATCATACTCAAAATCCCATGACCCAGAAAAAATAGAACCCACAAATTTTGTAATAAAACTGTTAATTTTAACTAGGGGGGTTGGGGTTGGGGTTTAGGGTTAGTTTAATAGGAAAATAAATAAATAATTTGGGTTCTGTTTTTTCTGGGTCGCCTCTATACAGGGTGACCCAGAAAAAACAGAACCCACAAATTTGTAATAAAACTGTTAATTTTAACTAAGGGGGGGGGGTAAGGTTAGGGTTGGGGTTTAGGGTTAGTTTAATGGGAAAATAAATAATTTGGGTTCTGTTTTTTCCTGGGTCATACAGGGTGACCCAGAAAAAACAGAACCCACAAATTTTGTAATAAAACTATTAATTTTAACTGGGGGAGGGGTTAAGGTTAGGGTTAAGATTGGGGTTTAGGGTTAGTTTAATGGGAAAATAAATAATTTGGGTTCTGTTTTTTTCTGGGTCACCCTGTAATATCATGGGATTTTGAGTATGATTTGCAAGTTTTACCCTGTTGATTTCAGCTCATATGCTTTCAAAATTTTCAGATATATGTATGTATTGACATTGCTTTTTGTAGATGAGATATTTCTACCTAGGTATATAAACTGATCTACAAATTTGTATATTTGAATATCATTTCATATCCCTCATTAAATATCCTAGCTGAATGTGAATCACTTTCAACAAATTTGTGACTCGGTTAGTTATATCAGTACCAACCTCTTTTGTATATTGAATGTACCCTGAAAAAAAGAAAACACCTTTTTTTATTCAAATAGTTTCTAAAGATTTCAACTAAAATTTAATACAGATTTGATATAAGTGGAGATACGTTGTGTAAAGGCTATCATAGTAGGAAATGGACTCTGTGACCAGAGTTTAAATCCTGGATGAGACTGTTTGTATTTCACATGGCACTAATCCTTTTAGGAAAATTATGCATCCAACTATTCTCTCTACAACTATGGGTAAATAGTAGGGCAGAATGGGCACTTTAATCTTGGTATGGCAATCAATATAAACTCTGAATTAAAACCTGCTAAATTCTGCTTAAGAAATTGGCATTGTGTCACATCCAACTTGGAGTGATTGGTAAATATATATTATTGCTATGAATATGACAGTTACACAATATCCAAGTTCATTTAATGTTATTTCATTGCTGTCTGAATTATTTTACCAGAGGATGACTGTTCATGTTGTATATGCAATAAGGTTGTCTAAATGGCTTCCATGTTGCATCAAGGCTGCACAACTGGTTCTTGAGATAACCAAAAATGGGTGCAAATTCAAATAGAAAGGTCTAAGGGTACAGGGATGAAAATGTTGGGATAAAGACAATAAAGATGAGGAGACTAGTCAGAATGAATCAATGTATAATAGTAATAAAAGCTCATCTGAGAAATTCAAATAGAAAGAAGGTCTGAGGGTACAGGGACCAAAATGTTGGGATAAAGACAACAAAGATGAGGAGACTAGTCTGAATGAATCAATGTATAATAATGACAACATTCACCCAAGAAATTCAGACAAAAATACATACCTATTTTAGTTTTACAATCAATGATCTCTTTCTTATAGAAAACTTATGATTAATAATCCTTATCCATCCAACAATAAGAAATGAATCATAGAGCTGATTGTTTCTAGTTGACTACTCTATTTGAAGAGTTATAACTGTAAATGATAAAAATTATCTCTTTGCAAATATTTTTGGTATGCAGAACATAATAACCTTAAACAAAATTCAGTCTGTTTGTGTAACGTTTGTCAGTGAATGATTCTGTGTTGATCAGAAATTCACACAGCTATCATATTCTTTAACTAAAGTGTATTTACTCATCCTCTTATAAGAATGGAGTATGGCACAAGGCCTTTTTATTGTGGGTGTCCCAGGCCCCAACACAAAAATTATCAACCATCCCAAATGGGGTTTGGACTGTCCCGAAATCAAAATATTTTTGTTTAATTCATTAGCATCATCTATACTTGTCAGTCATCAGTAGCATAATAACATGTAATAAAACATTAAGAAAAGCTGAAGCAGTGATAATTCTGGATATTTGGACAAAAAATCCATTTCCTAGTGTGTTTTGAGCTAAAAAAAATAATACTTTTTTAAACTTGTAAATTTTATCGTACTGGGTTGTGAATCGTAAATTAAAGAATTTTGTTCTTGCACAGTGTTTAAGGATTTGGAAGGAAGAGAAAGGAAGGGTTAGTAGTACATAATTCGGTCCTTTTAAACTATCTCTCTCCACCATTATTCATTACATGGCTTTGAGAATAGACCTGTGGCACTGTAGCCTCATTTTGTGGTCAGCATTTGGGCAATCACTGGTTGGCCAATATTGGAATGTAGTACTAACTTTTAGGCAAAATTTTTACCATCCCCGGTAAACTGTCCCGGATGACATATTGATCATCCCGGATGTAATTTTTATCATCCCCGGGACAATGGGACGACATTAATGTTGAACCCTGGGGTGTCCACATACATTTAGAGGTAGGTGATTCTCATGGTGTAACATTTATCATCATAGGAAATGGACTCGGTGACCCACATTCAAATTCTGGTTGAGGTTGTTTGAATTTTGAATCATACTAATACCCTTGGGAAAAGTATGAATCCAACTATTCTCCCTCTAGCTATGAGTAAATAGCAGGGCCTGTTGGGTTCTTTAGTCAAGGAGAAGAAAAAGATCTGAATTAAACCTGTTGTACTCCTCTTAAAAATTGAGTTTGTGTCACATCTTGCTTGTGGCAGAGATGTTGGGTAAATACATACACTTATATGTAGCTGGGAGCAAAAATTGCATTTTTCTACTAGCATCAGAGCATGCTCACTGCAACCGGCCTAGATGGAAAACTCTGAATTCAAACCTGTTAAACTCTGCTTTAAAAAACTGACTTTGTGTCACATCTTGCTCATGTGGAGGGGTTATATATATATAGAGAGAGAGAAAGAGAGAGACAAATATATAGATTAATCTTATTTAAGAAATGTTTTAATGTTTATATATAGCATAGAAAGATCTCATCTATTAATACCAAAGGTTTCACTAATATATATATGTATATTATCAAAAGGTACACAGTAATAACCTACTCAATTTAACCCTGAAGATCCTTATGGTGAAACTCAAGTAGGTTATTACATTGTACCTTTTGATAATAAATTTGCTCTACTAATGTATTGAGCACTTTATATTTGTTATATCGCTGTCTTATCATTGTGAAACTTGAATCAACTAACCACTGTGACCATTTTCACTGGTAAGTCACTTTTTCCACAAATACCATATATATATATATATATATTTAATAGATGAGATCTTTTTATCCAATGTATAAATCTTACCAGATTTCTTAAATATGGTTAGTCTATATATTCATCCATATATATAATTTATAGTACCCAATCCCCTTTTTATTGCCATAGGGAGATACTGCCCAAGAGACAGATCTCCAGAAACCAGCCATGTGTGAAACAGTCTGTCTTGCTCATAGTTGAGAGAAGGCCAGTGGTTGAACTGAGTTCTTCAGCTGAGATGTTTGTCAAACACACCCAACCTTTTGATGAAAACAGAAGTCTTGTCAAAAAGAAAAGTAAAAAAAAAGAGTAAAGTAAAGTAAAAGAAAGCAGTGAATTGAGTATTCATAATGTTTGCTAAGTTTAGACTTAAGGACATTTTGCAAGAGATTCTATTGCAATGTGATCTGAAACTTTATAGTGTTGCACTTTACTGCCGGAGGAGATGTATAGAAAATTATGAATGAATGATAAAGAAATTTTGGTGCTTGTATTAAACAGGAGGGGAGGGGCATATTTTGTACATTTAATTCTTCATCGGAGCCGGGGAGGGTAAGTATGCTGATATGAAATGCAGATAAGGAAATTTGACTTTAGGACCTTATGTAAAATATATTCCTTCTACAGTTTGGGTGAAAAAAATAATTGGACAAATGGAATTATGCAGCAGCTATGGATTTGGTCAGGGTAGATATTTCTTGGATGTTTCAAGTTGTGCCAAACATTGGCAGAATGGTCAAGCTAGTCTTCATGACCTAGTTCTTGGGTTTTTCTGTGCTGACAGCTGTTTAGAGAGATATTCTCCCCCTTCTTTGTTTTTTTTTTCTTTCACTTTCTCTCTCTTTTTTTTTTTTTTTTTTAAATTTAAAAAAATCTTTTTATATATGTGATGTAGTTATATTTAATTATTTCATTTTCCTAATTGAATGAATTTATAATTATAATAATTTTAGACTATATTTACCTGTGTTATTGTTTATAACACAAAAAAAAAATGGTAAATTTTATATAAAGATCTCAGGAATTTTTTAGAAGCATTAGTTCCTAAGTCTTGATTAACTAAATTTAAAAAAAATAGGTGTTTTACTGTTATGGACTAGCCTAGCTTATCTTTTCTTAGAGAGTAAAGGAACTGGTCCAAGACTATTTTATTTGTACACTGCTCTTTTAGAACATCTGTGTCATTACTGAGACTGTGAAGATTGTAGAACCAATACAAGAAGGATTTGCCTCAATGTTTTAGCACTCTGTTGCAAGTTACTCTGTCTGCCACAAACTGTATTTGAATGTACTCGTATAGGGAATATTGTATGATCTGGTATACAACATTTACTAACCATATTTATGAATATAAAATATTTACTTCCTTCTCCCACAACAAAAAAAAGGTTTTCTATCACCAGGTTAATTTATTTTTCATGGTACTGCTTAAACACAAAAAATCATGGAAGCCAATTAAGCTTAACTTAGTACTGAGGGCACTCAGTGAGAATCAAACTCACTAACCATGGCCTGCTAGATTAGTTTGCTAACCATTATATCACAAGAGGTGATCCATAGCTGGAGGGAGAATAGTTGGATGCATACCATTCCCAAGGCTATTAGCTGTGTGTGAAATGCAAACAGCCTTGTCCAGAATTTGAACTAGTGTCACCATGTCCATTTCCTATGATGATAACCATTACACCATGTGTGTCTCCATTTTATTTATAGGATGAATGATTTAGAGACAGTTTTTTAAAATGTTTACATAGAACAGGTATGAGCAACTTTTTTTGAGAAGCGGGCCACATGGCTCATCATTAGGTGGGCCACACTAATAAAAACTTTCACGATTATTTTATGTTGAAGGTGCCTCAATTATTTTCACTACAACCCCTCCGCAGGATGTGACACAAAGTCAAATTCTTATGTGGAGTTTAGCAGCTTTGAATTCAGCTTTCTTTCCATTAAACTGGTTGCCTAACCAATGATTAAAGAGCCCAGTCTGTCCTACTATTTACCCATAGCTGGGGACGATTGTTGGATGTATCCAATGCATATAAGGATATAAGTAGAAGTAGTGCATAATAGAAATACCAAATCAAAATAAATTTGTGAATAAATGATCTGAGCTGGTGTTCACATGCAAACATGAGACTTAGCTTCTCCTTTCAAATTTGCCGCCTAACTAAAGATCACTTGAGAAATATGAATTCATAAATTTAGGTCATGTGGCCGACATTTTAACAGGTGACAATTATTTTGAATCAAAAGAAAAACCACAAGCTGATTTTTTTTTTTTTTTTAGATGCAGAACTAAACAAACTTTATATAAAGTTTTTATATATGTGTTTTTGTTTTTTTTAAACTCTGATCATTGAATCTCAAACACATTATCTTGTTAACATAGAATTTTACATGAATTAAGAAAAGTGTGTGAAATGCCTAAATTTGTTTCTGTTTTTTTTTTTAGGGGGGTGGGGTAAATCTGTGTCTTATCACTAATATTAGGAGCCATTACTGAATGTGTGACCACTGAAGATAGTAGATATTACAACTTTGAAAAATTTCTCCTTTTTTTCTTTCATGATCTTTGCCACCTGCTTTTAAAATTGTTGATATTTTCTACAATATTCAATTGGGGGTGAGGAGAGAGAGAAAAGGATGCTATAGACTGATAAAAGTATATAATAAAAATTAAACAAATTTATGGAAAAATGAAAAACAAAAAGAATGGCTTATAAATGTCATGGATTCCATAAGGCATTTTCTAAACAGTAACAACTTGAGATTGGCATTATTTTTCTATATATGTATGAATGAAATATATTGCTGCCATCTTGTATCCTGCCTGTATCTACCACCACCCTCACATCCACTAATATGTCTTTCAAGCATTTCTTAATCCGGTAAATCATGTCATATTGAGCCTTTTCTTGACCTCTATCAGTTCATTTCTCCAAATAAACAAAACTAGAAAAAAGTGACAAAATAAAAAGTTGGTACAAACATCTTTTCTGCTGTAGGTTTAACATAGAAGCTGTTGTGAATTTTACAAGTGGGTAATTCCATGTCAAATCATCCAGAAAAAAAGTAAAATTGTCACCCCCACCCTTCAATCTTTGTGAAATTTTGTACAGCTATGGACTATGTTAAAGTTAGACAATCCCGGAAATTTGAGCTTCAAATTTTAAAAATTGGTGAAGTTATGTTGACTTTTAGCTCTCCAAATTTTAGGGGAGGGGGGTAGCAAAAAATGGCAACGTTTTGTAATCTATTTTTGTCTATAAAATGAGTTCTAGAGCTTCCTTACTCCTAAAAATAGGTTTACAAAAGCATTTTTGCCCAAGGAATCCAAAAATGCTCTCAATGAAGTCTTAAAGTCAACTAATTTTAAATTATTGATGAATTCTGATTTTTCCATAGCAAGATCAATATCACAATGTGGCCCTGCATCCATGACAATTTTTTTTTTCTATTATTATTTCACATATATTAAATATTATTAAAAATCGACATAACTTTGCCAATTTTTAAAATTGGAAGCTCAAGTTTTGGGGATTGTCTAACTTTAACACAGTCCATAGCTGTAGAAAATTTCAGAAAGATTAAAGGGTGGTGGGTGACATGGCCTGGATGATTTGACATGGAATTACCCATTGAAGGGGGTGGATGACATGACCTGGATGATTTGACATGGAATTGAAGGGGGTGGGTGACATGGACTGAATGATTTGACATGGAATTGAAGGGGGGTGGGTGACATGGACTGAATGATTTGACATGGAATTGAAGGGGGTGGGTGACATGGCTTGGATGATTTGACATGGAATTACCCATTGAAGAGGGTGGGTGACATGGACTGAATGATTTGACATGGAATTACCCATTGAAGGGGGTGGGTGACATGGCCTGGATGATTTGACACGGAATTACCCAAGTACAAATCTGGAACTATTAAAGAAAATATGTATTTGTATAATAAAAGATTCTTTTGTCTATTTTAAGCAATGATATAACAGGTAGGATTTATTAAACTTCATTCACTCTAATGAATACATATATAATGATAGAAGTGATACAGCTATTTTCAAGTCCATATACAAATGTAATTGAGGTAATTTGATTATAGAAATGTAATTTAAGTAATGTGACTATAAAAATGCAAGTAACTCTACTATACAAATGCATTGCAAGTAACATGACTTCAAATGCATTGTAAATTATTTACTAGCTATTCATATAACCTATTATATCAAAGGTAATATCTATTAAATGAGTACATCAAAATATCTTATTCATTCTAATCCTGTATAATATGACACAGCAAATATAAAAGCTTATATAGAAATTTGGTTTACTTTCTTAGACTTTAATGAAACACTAAGAGAAAAAGCTAAATGGGATATACACAAGGATGCTATCTTGAACAAATCTTGGAAGCAGCACCCACAATAAAGCAGCTGTATGGCCACTTACCTCCTATCACACAAACCATTCAAGTAAGATGAACAAGACATACTGGAGAAGCAAGAACAAATTCATAAATCACATTTTCCTGTGGACACCTATTCATGGACACACCATTATAGGCCAACCAGCAAAAAATACATCAATCAGCTCTGTGTGGATACTGGATGCCATGCAGAAGACCTGCTTATTTATTAAATGATTTGATCATTTTGGGTCAGGCCTTACATACTGTTTTGATGTAAGATATTCATATTTTTAAATATTCACAACTTTCTTTTGATTTTCCTATAAAATTCAGATGACAAAGAAACAAAAAAAGAATGTTTGTTCTACAATGAGGCATTTTCATAACTTGATAAAGGATTCTGACAAGGAATCTCATCTTCAATTTTTTGTTTGCCCCTACCACAATATTTTGCTTTGTCAGTAATTGTGATATCACTTAAATAAGATTGAAGAATTGATCAACTACCATGAAAGTCTTTTCTTCCCATCACTGGTCTCAGTCGGTAGAGCATTCGGCTAGAAACCACAAGGTTCCTAGTTTGATACCCGCCCTTGCAACTTAACATATAAGTAGCACAGGGATCTGTGGGGTAAATTAAAGAGCTGATGGTAGGTGTGGTGCTCCTCCTAAGATGCTAAAATAATCTCCTTGGTCTAGCGCTAGTGAAAAGGCAATAGACTCCCTTGCTGATTGGCTAATACCGACTTTAGGCCACCCAACAACTTACTTTTTTCTTTACAGAGGAAGGAGATCAGTATTTTGTCAGGCTGTAATGACTTTCAAGACTGACTGTACCTATAAGAGATGCCACCAGCACAGGCACAAATTAAATTTTATCAATTTAATTCAGATGAAGAAGAATCAATTATTTGAGACCAATATCCTTATCATTTTGGCCATTTTTGTCAGATTTCTATTGGCTAATTCACTTGAGTCTTCTGCAAGAAAATATAATATCTGTTGAACCATTGATTCTAAATATTTTCTATAAATATTTAGGACTATTTATTGACACTAAAATATATATATATATATATATATATATATATATATATATAAATATGGGAGTAAATATGGAAAATAAATCCGACAATATAAAGAAAATTTGAAAAAACAAGTGTTCCGAAAATAGGATGAATTTAATTATCAATGTTTAAACATTTCGGTTTCATTAAACCTTCATCAGGATGTATCTTGGGGTGAAGAAAATGATGGATGTTTTTATAGATGACAGGAGATGAAAATCTTTTTAGTTGTGTAACTGTATTTGATCAACATTATATTTTTGAAAGGCAAGTTGCGATCCCCACATGTGAAGATGTCATATATATATTATATAAATTAACAGATTTATATAAATATAAGTTATAGGAGTGTAAACATAAAGTCAGCAGCACTTGGTAACTGTTTGTTTTTTGCCCATGAGATTATCAAACCAAGACTTAGGTGAGAAACTGACAGTTACCAAGTGTTATTGGCTATGTCTACATTACCCTTACTTAAATCTATATGCACTATAACTAATATTGAGCACTTTTTATTTATAAATATAGCAAACTAATATATATACATAGATACATACACACACATACACACACACACACATATATATATATATATATATAATTTCTGTTTTGGTAAATACTACTTCAGTCTCAATATTTTCTATAGCATGACACACCCACTGAAAAAAAAAGTTAATTTTCTTCTTGTTCTTGTTTACTACAACTGAGAACTTAGTCCATCAATTTTATAAGAATTGTGTGAAATGTTTAGAATTGATTATTTTAGTCCATGTTTAAAACTACATGTCAGTTATGTGATTAATCAAAAAGGTCTATTAAAAGACAAAATTCCCATAATTCTCTCATTGATGCTAAACATTTTGGGGGGCCAATTTCAAGAGAATTCTTCACTCACCTACACAATTTTATAGCTGGAGCCACTTGTGTATTGTTTATTGTCATCAGAGTTAATGGACACTGTGACCAAATTTCAGATTCACATAGCATTAATACATTTGGGAAAGGTATGAATACATATGAATACTTCCTCCAGCTATGAATACTTGGTATGTTAACTGGTAACCAGTTTAGGAGAAGGTAAATTTTTAATTCAAACCTTTTAAACTCAGCTAAAATAAAAATTGACATTGCATCTCATCCTGTTATTAGTGGAAGGATTTGATAGATATATACAACATTTTATAAGTATCCCCTATTAAAATGGCTCTTTTTTTTTCTTTTTTCTCATATCACAATATTGCAAAGTTTTAAATGATTTTGTTAGTTTTCTATTTGATTTGTTAGATATAACTTAAACTAATAGATTTTCCTACTTAACAAAACATAATAATGATGATGATGATGATGATGATATTAGTCTAAATAAAGAGACATGTCACCATGCCTGTTTTGTTTTTTACTTTAATACTTAAATAGTTTATTAAAATAAAGACAAAAAGACAAACTGGGTGTGGATTATTACATATGGTCACAACGCAAACAAGAACATTTGTTCAGTTCAAGAATAACAGATGATAGAATAAAAATCATCATTGTAAGATTGGTCCAATGATAACAGTGCATTATGGGTAATTACTATATACATCAGTTATGGGTGTAGTACCATATTATTCACTTTTTAAAAAATTATTTTAATAAAGATATTCAACTTGTCTAATAATCTATCAGGGTTTTTTTTTTGGGGGGGGGGAGGGGTATGTGGGGGGTAGGTTAATGATTGATAATTTGAAAAAATAACTTTTCAAAAGATTAGGACAGTATTTTGTTATCCTAATGAGTTTTTCACACAAGCCTAAACTGATGGTCTTTCACTGGAGTCCAAGTGACAACAAGTCTCCAGGTCTCTTATGAGTATTCTAGCTGATTTCAACAATGCTGTATTTTGTTATCCTTATGAGTTTTTCACACCAGCCTAAGCTGATGGTCTTTCACTGGAGTCCAAGTGACAACAAGTCTCCAGGTCTCTTATGAGTATTCTAACTGATTTCAACAATGATGTATTTTGTTATCATTATGAGTTTTTCACACCAGCCTAAGCTGATGGTCTTTCAAAAGTGGCCTTTTAAAGATTTCTTGTTATGACAATCACATTGAATAGACCAGCAATAATTTCCCCCCCCCACCCTTCCCCTCCACACAAAGCAGGATGTTACACAAGGTCAATTTCTTAAGTGGAGATTAACAGGTTTAAAATTCAGAGTTTTCCTTCTAGACTGCCTAGCCAATGTTAAAGAGCCCAGTCTGCTCTACTATTTACCCATAGCTGGAAGGAGAGTAGTTGGATGCATACCTTTCTCAAGAATATTAGCACTATGTGAAATGCAAACAGCCTTGTCCAGGATTTGAACCTAGGTCTATGAATCTATTTCCTATGACTCTAACCATTACAGCACATGCCATCCTGTATAGATTATGGAAGATTCATAACTTTGTCATCCTATCATAACTAGGTTAGCCCACTTTATCAAAGACAATTGTAGAGCTCATATAGATTTTCTTTCCGCCCTGTCGGTGGGACATTAGAATGCACCGACGACGCCTCTACAGAAAGATAAGACTTCCCCAATGGGGCCACCTGTTGGCCATGGATGGCGACCCATGATGCTTAAGGATAGAACCCAGATGGATGAGCAGTTCATGACTTGCAATACTCCACTTTGGCCCTGTCTTGGGCTAGACGATCAATTGGCTGGTCACGTCAAGCCCCAGCACCTATATGATTTTCCCAATCCTGTTGCCCTTATGGTAAGCCCCAACCCCTTTTTATCATATGGGTGCTAGAAGGCGGTAACTGAGGGTCTACATGTCCTGGGAATGACGTTAAACTGTATCTGATGGTGATGTTCCAGTTTTAGAGGTTTGGGGAATGTGGAGCACCCCTTCATCACCATTGCTCCCTGGTCCACTGTGACCCGGAGTGGTAGTACCTGTTAGGGTTCCATCTATGGGTTAAATTGAAAAACATGAGTTGATAAACAAAATTTGTTATCCATTAAGAATGAATTTATTTCAAAACTTTGTCGGCATTAAATGACCCACTGAGGTTGATATGCCATAAAACAAACCAAAACAAACCAATAGATTTTCTTTGTGTAAGATACAACTGTCGCCCTCTCATGTGCCCATTGTATGTTATTCTTTCCTGGTCTCTAATCTGCCATCGTGTGACTATCCCAGTGTCCCTGGTATCTTTCTTCTATAGTTCTTGGTGAAATTGTTCATCCTGTTCCTCACTTAAGTCTCCAAGGTTTTCTTGGAAACTATCCAAATAGCTGTGTGTACATTACGTACTCTGATGCTCATTTTAAAACCAAGTTGACGAAAAGAAGATATCCGGCTGTTTTCCTTTATCAGTCCCAGAGAAACAGGAATATCCACAATTCATTCTTATTATTTTTTTCCTTAATTCTTTAATTTTGTTTGCTCTTCGTATAAATCCAATGCCCTTCTAAATATTCATTCACAGATTGTGTTAATGAAATGTCATGAAAGATTCTGGTCCTTCGGGCTACATGGAGGGGGATAGGAAGGATATATGTGCTACCTCTGACGGAAATGATGGAATCAACGCACTTCAAGGATGTTTACCTTGGTTTTGTATGTTCGGAGTAATTATCTGTTTTATAGTTCCCCAAAAAATTCCATAGAACCAGAGTGAACAAAGACCTTGCATCTGCCTCAGCATTGTTTATTGGATCTTGGGAAATGTGGATCTTTCATGGATTTGTGGCCCATCAGAAATACCTGCCTTTAGCTTCTCCATGCTCAGCACTGGATATCTCCTGCATACGTAGTCAAAGCAGCCCTCTTTTTTTTTTGTTCAGAGTCTTTACAAAATCTTTCATTAAACCTAGTTTGATGTGCAATGGTGGTAAAATGATCTTATCTCTGTCAACAAATGCTTCTCCAATTACATTCTTTTCTCCTACCACCATGTTTTTTTGTCAGAGGCCATTGTTTTCTCACCCAGTGCTCATCCTTAGATCTACTATCCCAGAAACAGATAAAGCAGAGATACTTGGTGTTGCTGACACAGAAGAAAATTCACCATCTTCAGATCCACACAGATTAACCACTGCTGATCGGGGTACAATATCTTCTGTAGGACTAGGGCAATTGTTTTTTAGTCTATATATTTTTGGTCTATTTTTTTGGTCTATATTTTTTTGGTCTATATTTTTGGTCTCTATATTTTTTGGTCTATATTTTTTGTCTATATAATTTTTGTCTATTTTTTTTGTCTATATATTTTTTGTCTGTATTTTTGGTTAATTTTTGGTCTATTTTTTTTATCTATATTTTGGTCTATATTTTTTTTGTCTATATTTTTTGTCTATATTTTTGGTTTATTTTAGGTCTATATTTTTGGTTTATTTTAGGTCTATATTTTTGGTCTATATATTTTTTGGTCTATATAATTTTGGTCTATTTTTTTTGTCTGTATTTGTTTGTCTGTATTTTTTTGTCTATTTTTTTATCTATATTTTGGTCTGCATTTTTTTGTCTATATTTTTGGTCTATATTCATCTTAGTTGAGTGAGAAATTGGGATTTATTCATATTTGTAGCCATTATGTAGACGCACCCATTTCAAGCTCTACTATCTATGAACAAATGCCATCCACTTGGTGAATATTTTCATATGCCCATTTTCATTGAACATCATTGCAATAAACAAAATCCCTTTCCTCAGAGAAGAAGGGCAGTAAGTGTATTTTTCTTTCCTGAAAGTAAATATAGTTATTTTCTGCTAGTCTCGACACTAACAATTTTGTTGATTTTTTTTTCTGGAAATGTAGCTCTCTTATGAAGATAGAACAGAACCCTGACTTTGCCAAGGTAAAAATAAGCACCTTCCATCCTCATACACATCCACAGTCTTAGAATAGGAAAGTTTACTGTGTGGATTCGATACCAGCCTTCGGCAACTAAGTGTAGGAGTAGCACAGGGATATGCGTGGTAGTGAGGAGCTGATTATAGGCATGGTGCTCCACCTCAGACACTAAAAAAAACAATCTCCTTGGTCTAGCACTAGTGAAAAGGAGATAGACTCCCTTAGGCCATCCTGATGACTAGGCTCTTTAACCTTGGTTAGGCAACTAGTCTAGGAGATGGATAATTCTGAATTCAAACCTCTTGAACTCTGCTTAAGAAATAGACCTTGCGTCACATCCTACTTGTGTGGAGGGGTTGGTATATATATATATATATATATATATGTGTGTGTGTGTGTTATGTTCTTGTGAACGTTGTTTGTTTGGTCTTTTTAAAGCATTGGAAATAAGAACAAAAACAAGAAAAACAGAACAAAAATCAGATTTTTTATATATTCAACCGTTGCTCTGTTTCTGGTTTAATCTATTCTGATATTTCGGGTGAACCTTCACCCTTTCTCAAGGTATGTCCGACGGTCTGGAGAGAAAAAAATGCAATGTTGTATATGAGGGAAAAAAAAATAATTAAATGAAGTTCTTTATATATATATATATATATATATATATATATATGAAAAGTAAAATGGATATGAATACTGTCTACAGAAAAAACAAAATTGGAATTGTTTAAAATATATCACCGGAGGCTAAAATTTCAAATATTATAAGGATTCCGACACTACGAATTTGTCAACATTACAGATTCCTGAAACTTTCCATCTTCATCAATTGTACTGTTGGACTTATTATTATATTTTTAAAACTTGCTTTTGTAGCTGGAACATATTCTTGAACATTTTGATATTTGTATACACTTTTTATTTCAAACTCTTTTGAGCTTTTTTAATGATAAAAATGCTTCTAATTTTTAAAAATAAAATTTATTTTATTTTTAACATAGAATACGCATTTTTCAAATTTAAAAAAAATTCCAGCCCTGATCGAGAGCATTTTGTGCCTCATGATTAATGATCTATTTATTTCGTCTTTCCTATTATACATAGTTGCTTTGATAAAGACCGCTTTATATGGTCGAAACAGATTCTGTCAGCAAAACTATTAACATCTTGTTTTTTTCTACAAACTTTCTACACACACACACACACACACACACATTATATATATATATATATATATATATATATATATATATATATATATAAGAACTTCATACATGAGACATTACATTTAATTGTTAGGACAAGATTTAAGCTGATGGAATTTTAAATAGAAATATCTCCTTTTTATTGTAATGTACTTAGTGCATAACAAAAAAGATAGAAAGATGAGAAAACAGGAAAATTGTGACCTGGTCATTGCCATGATTTCTGAATAGACATAATTTGAATTGAACACTAAACTCACTAACAAAAGCATTGTCATTCGAAATTCTATGCTTTTTACTTCTTTTACATTGCTAGTCAACTGTTATGGTTTACTGCTTCTGTGGTTTTATCTTCAGCTAGCACATCATCTGTCTGTTTTTCTTTTTGATCTTTAAAAAAAAGAAGAGAAAAAAAAAAGAAAAGAGAAATATTAAGTGAGAGATAAAATACTTCATTATTTGGGATTGGATTAACTGTTTTGCTCATATGAAAAATCACTGTTTTTACATTGACACCAACTGAGTGCAAATACCTAACTCAGGCACAAATTTTTAGGAACATAACTTTGAGTGTCATTGTTATATTAAAATTAGGAATTATAAAATTAATTAGTATAAATAAATAGGTATATAAAATGTTGATGATATATTGATAATGATTATGTCCTCTACACATTTTCCCTCCCTTTGATCCTTCATTTTAAAGATTCTATATGTTCTCCTATACCCTTTACACATTTCACCCTTTTCTCCCCTTCCTCTTTCCTTTTATAGATTCTAAATGTTCTTTTACACCCTCTACACATTACACCCATTTCCCCCTTCCTCTTTCCTTTTATAGATTCTAAATGTTCTTTTACACCCTCTACACATTACACCCATTTCCCCCCTCCTCTTTCCTTTTATAGATTCTAAATGTTCTTTTACACCCTCTACACATTACACCCATTTCCCCCCTTCCTCTTTCCTTTTATAGATTTAAATGTTCTTTTACACCCTCTACACATTACACCCATTCCCCCTCCTCTTTCCTTTTATAATTCTAAATGTTCTTTTACACCCTCTACACATTACACCCATTTCCCCCCTTCCTCTTTCCTTTTATAGATTCTAAATGTTCTTTTACACCCTCTACACATTACACCCATTTCCCCCCTCCTCTTTCCTTTTATAGATTCTAAATGTTCTTTTACACCCTCTACACATTACACCCATTTCCCCCTCCTCTTTCCTTTTATAGATTCTAAATGTTCTTTTACACCCTCTACACATTACACCCATTTCCCTCCCCTTCCTCTTTCCTTTTATAGATTCTAAATGTTCTTTTACACCCCCTACACATTACACCCATTTCCCCCTTCCTCTTTCCTTTTATAGATTCTAAATGTTCTTTTACACCCTCTACACATTACACCCATTCCCCCCTTCCTCTTTCCTTTTTATAAATTCTAAATGTTCTTTTACACCCTCTACACATTACACCCATTTCCCTCCCCTTCCTCTTTCCTTTTATAGATTCTAAATGTTCTTTTACACCCTCTACACATTACACCCATTTCCCCCCTTCCTCTTTCCTTTTATAGATTCTAAATGTTCTTTTACACCCTCTACACATTACACCCATTTCCCCCTTCCTCTTTCCTTTTATAGATTTAAATGTTCTTTTACACCCTCTACTCATTACACCCATTTCCCCACTTCCTCTTTCATTTTATAGATTCTAAATGTTCTTTTACACCCTCTACACATTACACCCATTTCCCCCCTTCCTCTTTCCTTTTATAGATTTAAATGTTCTTTTACACCCTCTACTCATTACACCCATTTCCCACTTCCTCTTTCATTTTATAGATTCTAAATGTTCTTTTACACCCTCTACACATTACACCCATTTCCCCCACTTCCTCTTTCCTTTTTATAAATTCTAAATGTTCTTTTACACCCTCTACACATTACACCCATTTCCCTCCCCTTCCTCTTTCATTTTATAGATTCTAAATGTTCTTTTACACCCTCTACACATTACACCCATTTCCCCCCCCCTCTTTCCTTTTATAGATTCTAAATGTTCTTTTACACCCTCTACACATTACACCCATTTCCCCCACTTCCTCTTTCCTTTTTATAAATTCTAAATGTTCTTTTACACTATTTCCCTCCTCTTCCACTCTTTTCTACACATTTCACCCATTTCCCTCCTCTTCCACTCTTTTCTACACATTTCACCCATTTCTCTCTCCTTCCACTCTTTTCTACACATTTCACCCATTTCCCTCTCCTTCCACTCTTTTCTACACATTTCACCCATTTCCCTCTCCTTCCACTCTTTCTACACATTTCACCCATTTCCCTCCTCTTCCACTCTTTTCTACACATTTCACCATTTCCCTCCTCTTCCACTCTTTTCTACACATTTCACCCATTTCCCCTCCTCTCTCCACTCTTTCTACACATTTCACCCATTTCCCATCCCTCCTCTTCCACTCTTTTCTACACATTTCACCCATTTCCCTCCTCTTCCACTCTTTTCTACACATTTCACCCATTTCCCTCCTCTTCCACTCTTTTCTACACATTTCACCCTTTCTCCTCCCACATTCCCTGTATAGATTTTTTCCTCCCATGACTTATCTATTCTGTTACATTTTTTGATAGTAATATTTACTACACATATAAGTTGTAAATTAGTAAACTTTTTAAGTTATGTGTGTTGTGATTTTTTATCTCATCTGAATTATTTTTAAAGGTATCCAATAATTTCTACAGCTGCTTTCTACATTCTATAGATTCTTCACAACATTTCATGTTATGTCTTCCACTATGCACACACATACAAATAGCTTTGTATTAAGAAGACCCAAGGGGAGGGTGTTGCCTGTAATCTTAATTTTGTAACCATTGTATTTTTCCCCATGGTAAATTCAACTTTTTGCTATCTGATATTCTGTTGGTTGATTGGTTATCTTTGATGGTAACTGTAAATATGACTAGTACAATTCTTTATACAAGTTAAATTACACTGCAGAAACCATATTTGCTTACATAATTATTATAATCTCAAATGACTTTAAAATGAACAAATATTAATATACTGTATTGAAAATTAAACTTGTGTGCGTGTGTATGTGTGTGTGTGTGTGTGTGTGCGTGTGTATATATATATATATATATATATATATAAATGAGAAAAGTATTGGCATGAAAAGGTGCTCAATGCTAATAAAGCAGAGCAGATTTATAATCAGTTGTAATATTATGGATTTGGACTCATAACTTAAAGTTTCATGGTTATGCAATCCTCAGATGAGTCAAATGGTTGAGATTTTTTGAGACTGGTTTTTAAAATCTCAACCATTTGACTACTGGTTTTTAAAATCTCAACCATTTGACTACTGGTTTTTAAGATCTCAACCATTTGACTCATCTGAGGATTGCATAACCATGAAACTTTAAGTTATGAGTTCAAATCCATAATATTACTATTGATTATATATATATATATATATATATATATATATATATATGGCCAGGTTAGCTCAGTCGGTAGAGCGTTCGGCTAGAAACCACAAGGTTCCTAGTTCGATACCAGCCCTCACCAACTCAGCCTATGAGTAGCACAGGAATCTGTGCAGTAAAGTAAAAAGCTGATGGTAGGTGTGGTGCTCCACCTCAAATGCAAAAAAAATCTCCTTGGTCTAGCGCTATTGAAAAGGGGATAGACTCCCTTGCTGATACCGACTTTAAGCCACCCCGTCGCCATATATATATATATTAGATTTGACCATTTAACACATAATTAATTATAACAAGGTATATCCTGTTCTATGCAATATACTATTGAAAAATAATCTTACATCATTTAAGATGAAAATGCTTTTTATTTTAACTTTATTTTCATGCAAGGTTGAGCTGGAGGGTGTCCTATCATCATGTAATGGCTAGCAAGCTAGTCTCGCAGATCCAGGACTGCTGAATAGTGTGTTCGATCCTTGCTGGATGCCCCATACTTGTGACCTTGTGTTACATCCTTCTCATCGAAAAGGGGCTGGTTAAATACCTACAATGTGTAGCTGAAAAGATTTTGACCTAATAAAGAGAGGAATGATAAATATTTATAGAAAGAGCTTTTAGAAATTTTAGAAATAATGTGGTAAGTGTGATGAATATACGGAAAATTATGTATATTCCAAGACTTTTGGTCATTCTCCACTTGGTTAGGTGAGTGTGATGAATATACGGAAAATCATGTATATTCCAAGACTTTTGGTCATTCTCCACTTGGTTAGGTTAATAAATTTTCATCACGTAGTTTAAATAATCTGTGACACATTAGTGCACCATTCTTATGTTATCAGCTCATCTAAAAAAAAAAAGGGTGGGGCTGGTACTACACAAGCCTTCACCGCTATAAACAAGTTACCTATGTAAGCAGTCAAACATTTAACAACTTCAACTGATCTGTTGGGCACTCAAACATTATGCATGGTGGGAGACCTACTATAGATTTTGGAACAGCAAGTATGAAAGGCAGGTGTGTACTTCCTACAATTTCAGATAGATATCTAAAAGAGTGCTCAGTATTTCCAAGCCTAAAATGTTGACATACTCACATCAGATGGGAAAGGACCTTTTTAAACATTTTAAGGATTTTCTTGACTGATTATCATGGTTCATATCACTTCAAAATTTTTGCTAAATCTAAATTAAATAATTAAATACTTGCTCACAAAAAATGGAAATTTATCAGATGCTTGGATCAGGAATTTAACTTGCTCATGGTGTAATGGTTATTGTCATAGGAAATGGGCATGGTGACCTGAGTTCAAACCCTGGCAAAGCTATTTGTATTTCACATCTTATTATAATGGAGATTGTGTGTTTTTATGTCTGTAACCGAAACTATATTACTAATCGAGTCACAATCAACATAGTTATTTACATCACATTCTCCATGATTTTATTTATATTTAATTTTAAACCTGAATTATTAATAAAATTGCTTCACCTTTTTATTAGTGTTGTCCATATCTACATACAAATAACATGCAATTGTATTTATATATACAAAAAATAGCAGTTTGCAGTGTGAATGGGAAGGCTAATTTGCATATTGATATTAAAAATGTGATTTTATTAAATATGTGCTTAGTATTATTGATTTCTAATTGTTTGATTTTATTTTAATGAATATAAGCAAAAATCTCTTCAATGAATCTTAAATGAAATCCATTAACAAGAAAAAATAACTGTCATTTTATTCTTTATTTCCTAATTTAACTAAATTGTTAAATACATAAAATTCAGCAATGAAAGATGGGAGTGATGGAAGAGTAAGTTTCATTTCTATTTTTCTATTATACCCCCACTCTGTTACATATCTTTTTATCTGCCTTCTTATTAGACTTTCTAATTTAATACGATATTTCATTACATTAAAACCTAAATACTTGCACCCGGAGGGTGCATATATTTGCTAGTAGTATTAATACCCTTGGGAAAGGCATGAATCCAGCTATGGGTAAATAGTAGGGCAGATTGGGCTCTTTAACCCTGCTATGGCAACTAGTCTAGGAGAAGAAAAACTCTGAATTCAAACTGATTGACATTGGCCATGGCAGAGGTGTAGGGTAAATGTATTTATGGAAAGTGAAGCTCTCAGTTTCAGATGAATGTTTGCAACAGGAGAAAGCAAAAAACATCATACATACACCTCATACAACTCAAATTGTCACTCCCCCCATCTATGGGTTAATTAGTATCACTACTGTTCTCCTACAAGGATGGCTTTGGCATTAAATAATCCCAAAAGTTTGATATAAACCAAAGCAAGCTTATGATCCACCTCACCACTTCAGGAGAGAATTTTGGATGATACATAAAATTTTACTGGAACTTCATCTATGTTTTATATTTGGTTTGTTTATGGCATGACAACCCTTATTGGGTTATTCAATACTGAAATCAGTCATTTTTCCAGACAATTATATGGCTTAAAGTAATTATTCCTATTTAATAATGGTAGTGATGATAATTAAAAAAATTTTTTTTAAAAGACTGGAAAATCTGGAAATCAGAGGAAGATTTGAGACCATCCAGACTACTGCACTGTTGCAATCTGCCAGAATACTCAGAAGAGTCCTGGAGATCTGAGGATACTTTTTGTCACTCAGACTCCAGGGAGATACCATCAGCTAATGCTGGTGTGAAAAACTAAGAACTATAAAAATAATAACAACAATAATAATAATAATTTGGTAGCACACAGTTATATAGGAGGGAATCTCTGGTGTATAGTGGCTAATATGCTGGACTGTGACATTGTAGTAAGCGAGTTCACACTCAAGTCATACTATTGCATTCACCTTCAGGCTAATACCCTTGGGAAAGGTATGAACTCCCACATCCAACCAGCTATGAGTTAAATAGTGAGTGTTGATATGCCTTTAAACAAAGAATCAAATCAAATGCAATTGTTAGCCACTTCATGTTTTATCAATATATAAAATAAATACTTATTGGAATCTAAGGAATGTTTATTTACTGAATGAAGACAACACCTATCTGCACAGTTAGTGATAAAATCAGTTTGATATGCACTAAATGGCAGCCATTTTAAAGAAATGTTTCAAGTTGATTTGTATTATTTGGACTATTGTCCTTATCTTTATTGTTACCTACACAACGTTTCAGCTGATGTGCCTTCCCAATGTTCCATAGACCAACAAGAAATGCCCGTAGAAGGATGGAGGGCACATTGGCCAAACTGTTGTATAGATAACAATAAAGATGAGGACAATAGTCCAAATAATTCAAATAATACAAATCAATTTGAGACATTTCTTTAAAATGGCTGAATTATTTTATTTATTCATAATAATTAATTTATTAGAATTATTTGGACTATTGTCCAACAATAAAGATAAGGACAATAGTCCAAATAATACAAATTAACTTGAAACATTTCTTTAAAATGGCTGCTATTTAGTGCATATCAAACTGATTTTTAACACTAACTGTGCAGATAGGTGTTGTCTTCATTCAGTAATTAAACATTCCTTAGATTCCAATAAGTATTTATTTTATATATTATCTTAAAAAATCAGAGACATAGTCTCAAAATGATGTTAGCCATGTTAGAAGTTTGAAGTTTTAGATTTATCTATAAGGCTGATTTGGTGGATAAAATTAAAAATGTTAAATTCAGAGCTTATAAAAGGTAAAACAAAACTGGAATTTGCAAAAGTTAAAAAAAAAAATATGATTGGCAGGTATTAGTAGACTGAAGAAGATTTTTGAAGATTGTGAATGATTCTTATGCAGGTCTGATAAAGACTTGTTGAGAATTTTATCTTTTTTGATCTGAAGAAAATTAAATGAAATGGGCAACAGAATAATACATGAAGACTGATATTTTTTTCAATGACTCATTTCCTCTGCTATGCTACCCTTGATAGAGGAAAGGCTGGGTGGCTATGGGCAGAAACCACCCTCACAGGTTGAGATGTCAACAAGACAGTGATGGTGTGATGTTTTGGGGTGGGATTATAGGTGATGAAGTTGTAGGCTCATGGTATGTTCCAGATGGTGGTAAGATGACAGCTCAGACATAAATTGACCTTTTTTTTTTCTTTTCTTTTTCTCTTTTTCCTTTTTTCTTTTTTAATTCTTTTTTCTTTCTTTTTTTCTTCTTTTTTCTTTTTATTTATTATCTTTTTTTTTTTTTTTTTTTTTGAGGGCATATGTAAAGTCATAGTTCAAGAAGTTAAATGCTTTCAGAAAGATGATTTTTTTTAATACATAACAATGCCCCCTTACATTCAACAACAAAGTGAACATTTAGTATATGATAAATAAATGGTCAGATTGTTTGCTTAACCGATTGAAAACTTGTATCACATTCTGAAGAAAGCGTTTAGCAATTTACCACAAATATGGAGTTTGGAATGGGTTTCTAGTTGCTGTGCAGTCTGCTTTATCAGTATAAATACAACACCTCACCAATTTTGAATTCACAATTTTTTCCCCCTCCTAGACGAGTTGCCTTACCAAGACTAAAGATCCTGATCTGCCCTACTATTAACACATAAGGGCCAGGTTAACTCAGTCGGTAGAGCATTTGGCTAGGAACCACAAGGTTCCTAGTTCAATACCAGCCCTCGCTGGTATATGTATGTAATTTGTAAATTGATAAAATCATTCTGAAGAAGTCTTTGAAGAAATAAAACAGAATATTAATTGAACCGATTGTCTGTATTGGTTATTCACTTTTCCTTTTACACTCTTCACATTTTGTTAGACTTTCTTAATCTGTTGTTATCTTCTCAGTCGGTAGAGCATTCGGCTAGGAATGACAAGGTTCCTGGTTCAATACCGGCTCTTGCCAACTCAGCGTATGAGTAGCACATTTTTGCTCAAAAACCAAGCCCTGGTGATATTTAATGTGTATATACATTTACTTTGTTGTTACTTGTTTTATTTTCAAAGTTTCCTCCAGACATACACATGCCCTTTATATATGTATAGATATAGAATGTACTCTTTTGGTATGTTTAATATGGTCCAAGATTCATATAAAATCAGCATCATCAAGGCATGCGGACAGCACTAATTCCCATTTCTCTTGCCATTCCTACCTCCTATCAGCCGTTGCTCTTGGAAGGTCCTCTAAAGAGCATCTAGTGTCTGTACAGAACTGGTCAATGTAAGTTTTTGCTGGTGTGTCCATGTTTGGGAGCTCATAGGAGAATGTTGCTTATAAGTTTGTCCTTACTTCTCCAGCAGTGCCCAGCATATTTTATTCGTCTTTAGGACTGTAACAAAACACTTGGGATGGGGGGGGGAGCTAGATGGAATCTTCACAAAGATTCTACTTGCTGTTTTGAACAAATCTTGGAAGCAGCACCCTACAAAACAGCAGCTGTACATTCATCACTTACCTCCAATTACACAAACAAATCCAAGTCTATGAAATACTGCAGCTAATTTCTGTCAAAACCTTTTCAGCATTCTCTGTCTTTCAGTTTAATTGTCCACTTTTGTTTGTCAATATTTTAAATGTCAGCTATAATTATCTGAAGAAAAAAAACTGTGTATTGAATGTCATGCCTTTTAAACACCAGATAAATAATCGACTATTCCATTTTAATTGTGAGGAAAGAAAGAGAATAAAAAGAACATGCTACCTATCATAAAAAAAAAAAAAAATCAAATATAATAAGAAAAAAAGAAAAGGGAGAAAGAGAGAGATCAGAAGTGATAATTCTATACATCAGAGGTTTATTATCTGCTTCAATGGAATAGAAAAGAAATAGATTGATAGATAAAGAGAAATTAGTAAAAGAAAGAAATGAACAACTCTTATTATGAAAACTAGTTTGAATAAAAGTAAGCATAAAAATGAAATATCGCTTACCTCATGGTGAGAGAATAAGTGACACTGATGAATGATTTCTTTTATAGCGAGCAAACCGGAAATTCTGGGGATAGAGAAGGAAGAGATAAAATCCAATTGAAAGCAGAAGTCTGCACATTTGTTTCGGTGAACTTAATGTAGGAACATGCTAACAGAAGGGTTTTAAAAAGAGACGTAAGAGAAAGGTTGTGTGAGATGTGGACAAGAAAAAAGATTTTCGAATAAGCAGGGACAAGGAAGATGCTAGGAGAAACAGAGGTGATTCAAACAAACTGACCTCACTTCGCAGTAATACCCACCCACCCACTCATTTTTTGTTCTTTTTCTAAACTACAAAGCCTTACTTTGAAAATTTAAGCCAAGAATTATGTGATATTATGGGCCGGTTTAGCTGTTCAGTTGGTAGAGAATCCGCCTAGGGACCACATGGTTCTGAGCTCGATACTGGCCCTTGCAAACCCAACACATGAGTAGCACAGCTTGGATCTCTGTAGTAAAGTGAGGAACTGTTGGTAGGTGTGGTGCTCCACCTCAGACACAAAAACAATCTCCCTCATCTAGGGCTGGTGCTAGGGGATAAACTTCCTCACTTTCCAGCTGATAGCTCAATTGGTAGAGAATCCGTTGAGTAGCCACATGGTTCCGGTTTCACTACTGGCGCTCACCAACTCAGTACATGAGTAGCACAGCTTGGATCTATGATGGTAGGTGTGGTGCTCCATTTCAGATGCTAAGACAATCTCCCTTGTCTAGCGCAAGTGACAGGGGATAGACTTCCTCACTTTGTGACTGATACCAACAATAGGCCACTACTGACTTTACTATAAGTAATAATCAAATCTTTCAAAAGTCAAAAATCTTTTTGTATTTATTCATCAGCAGATGAAAATAAACTGAAAATTATGGGAAAGGTATGAATCCAACTCCTCTCCCTCCAGCTATGGATAAATAGTAGGGCATACTGGGCTCTTTAACCTTAGTTAGGCAACCAGTCTAGCAGAAGGAATCCTCTAAATTCAAACCTGTTAAACTCCACTTAAGAAATTGACCTTGTGTCGCATCCTGCTCGTGTGGAAGGGTTGGTAAATATTTATTTCATTATTCTTATTTATTTTTTTGTGTATTTGCTAGGAAAGGAGTAAAAATAAATAATGATAATTTATGAAATATTTTGGTACAAGTGTATGTAATTTAACGGGCGCATTTGAAAAAAGAATTTTAATAAAAGTTTTACTTTGTATATTTATGTATCAAATTTTAAAAAAACTAAAAAAAAGTGGAATTTCCATGGGTGCTGCTCGTAAATAATGAAAGAAATAAAATAAGTGATAAAGAATTATACACCAAACATCTTTACAATAACAACTACTTATGCACTTCACTGCACATAGAATTGTATATATATATATGTTCACACACACACACACACACACACACACACACACATTTATATATACTAGCAAAAGTACCCAGTCCATGAACGGACTAAAAATAAAATTAGGAACACCAAAGAATGAGTGAGGAGAAAACAGGAGTAAGGGAGAAAATAAAAGGAACATGATTTAACAAATTAAAAAAATGTCCAAGAATTTGCGTAGTAAAATGTTTGTTTATTTTAGAAATTTTTCTTTTCTTTTTGTTTACATTTAAGATATCATTTAAAAAATTTAAAATAATTTGATTTTGGTTTAACTAATTAATTATATCCTTTAATCAGTAAAACTCAATAACCAAATTTGGTGTGTTTCTTAGTTATAAAGTTGTCAAGGTGTATGTAAGATTTCGAATCTGAATAACATCTTGTTTCTGAGTTATAAATTGACACGTAGATACCAAACTTTCTTTCTATATATATATATATATATATATATATATATATATATATATATATATATATAAAGCGGAAGTACCCAGCATTGTCCGGGATGAAAATGATATCCTAAAGCATATTTTGTTAAACAAGAATTTATTCTATAAGAAATTTCTTGCCTATGTTTTCTTCAGATTTATTATATAATGAGTTAGCAAAATCTCAATTTCAAAGAAATGTCCCAGCATGCCAAGCCAAAAAAGTTGTAAAAACAGACAAAAGAATGAATGAATAATAGATAGACTGAGATGGGTAGATAGTGAGAGAAGACTAACATAGATAAATAGACTGAGATAGAGAGACAAACAAAGATAGATAAATAGACTGAGATAGAGATAGACATAAACAGCCTGAGATAGCTAGATAAATGTGAACAGACTAGTTGAATAAAAAATAATGAAACTCCACTTAAGAAATAGACCTTGTGTCACATCCTACAAGGGGTTGATATACACACACACACACACACGGGTTGGTGTACATACACACACACACACACACACACAGACATATATATATATATGTGTGTGTGTGTGTGTGTGTGTGTGAGACAGAGAGAACATTATTTGATTCTTAGAAAATTAAATCTATGAAAACCATCATTACTGAATAGAAGTTATACTTGTGTTGTTATCAAGTCTTATCTTTGGTAAAACTTTCCTCCTTCCCATTCTAAGTGAATAGAAAGATGTAAAAAGATCTCACATTGTATGACATGCATAAAATGATTGTTGCAAAGCAGAATTCAGTATCGTGAATAATATAATGACTATCAGAATAAAATGTAAAACAGTAAAAAGAAAAAAAAGAAAAATAAGACTAGATTGAAATTAAGATAACCACAGCTAGTGCTGACCATCTGTCCACAAAAACTCATATACTAGTTTCTGTTTACTTTGGAAATCAAGTCATGATACTTAGTAGAAATCAACCGAGTATAAATTGGTAACCTATTAGCCTTAAGTCACTTGTTGCCTGATCTTTTACAACATGGACCTCTCTACCTAACAGGGCATCGCTTATCCAAATTTGCACTTTCCTCTTTTGACGCTCTTCAGGGGGGTGGGGGTAGGTCCAGTGTGCTTCGTCCTCTGGACCAGAAGTGTTAGATTAACAGCCACCCTCCCCCCAGGTCACACCTTCCCCCTTGATTTAAAGGGTCAGGGATGGGTTTAATGCCCAGTACCTGAGCGGCCCACCCCACCCCACCCCGAGGGGAAATGCTGACGGGATCAACGCATTTTTTGCACTTAGCACCCATGGGTCTCAGCTAGTAGGTGGACCCACATAAAAATATCCTTGTGCCACGCCTGCATAAGTGGGATGCATGACAAATACCTCTCTTATCCAGATTGGTTGGTTGTTTTGGATCATTTAATGCTGATTCAATTCATTTTACTAAACAAAATACCTTGGGTGGCTTACAGTACCTGCTGTTGCTTATATGGTTAGTTACCCATCTAAGTATTGAACCAGCTCATTCTGCTTAACTTTGGTGCTTTCAGCATGACTTGACCATAATTTATCTGATCTATTCAACTAAATCCTACAGTAGCAATACAATAATGAGATGAATACCTTAAGCTATATAGAAGGGCCGGGTTAGCTCAGTCAGTAGAGCGTTCGGCTAGAAACCACAAGGTTCCTAGTTCAATACCCGCCCTCGCCAACTCAGCGTATGAGTAGCACAGAGATCTGTGTGGTAAAGTAAGGAGCTGATGGTAGGTGTGGCACCCCACCTCAGACGCTAAGATAATCTCCTTGGTCTAGCACTAGTGAAAAGGGGATAGACTCTCTCGCCGATTGGCTGATACCGACATTAGGCCGCCCCAACGACTTACTTATATGGATACAATAATAATGATGGAAATTATAGAAATTTTCAAAATATAACAGAAATAATTATTCCTCATAATGAAAGAGATAAAAAAATTTAGTCAGTGTTGCAGTGCTTTGATTCCAATAATTAAAAAGGTAATAAAAAAAGCATATATGACATCATCATATGAACGTTTCAGCCCATCCTCATATGACAGATACCTGAAGAAGACTGGAGGGTACAACAGCCAATTTTGACTATAATAGCAACCAAGATGCAGATAATAGTCAGAGTACATTGGTATATTGGAAAAAAACAAAAAAAACAAAACAAAACAACAACAAAAAAACAAAAAGCACTTATCAGATATTGTTTGTTGATCTTAAGTTTAAACCAGTCAACCAATTTATCTTAATTGTATTTGTCAGTCCTCCCCCAACATTCTGGCATAGCAGGATGTGATATAAGATCAAGTTTAATGTAATGTTCCTCCCACATACAGGAGGGTGGTGACAAAAATTGCTCAACTGTGTTGGGATTCCCCTATGTTGGGGGGGCTTCTGATCATGGATTGTGTCTGACCCTACTTATTTTAGTGCATTGGGATAGGTGTAACCTTGCTTGGGGGTACAAGGACTTGACTAGTAAATCTGCACTTACCAGCTAAATAGACAGATCTTGATAAGTACAATGAAAGATTAAGTATGAATGATATGCCTCAGACATCAGGGATTAAGCTTTGATCCTACCCATTTTAGTAGATTGGGATAGGTGCCACATGGGTTGGGGGTTATAAAACTTTGATAAATCACCCTGTTGGTGAGGCTTAGAATATACTGGCTGTATTCTCAACAGAGAGGTTAGACTCACCCTCCAATAAAAAGGGTTGCTGTGGGTCTAACACTAAACTGCATCCGGCTATATCCCCCAAGAGGTTAGACCTGTCCTCCAATAAAAAGGGATGATGTGGGTATAACATTAAACTGCATCCGGCTATATCCCCTAAGAAGTTAGACCTGCCCTCCAATAAAAAGGGATGATGTGGGTATAACATTAAACTGCATCCGGCTATATCCCCCAAGAGGTTAGACCTGCCCTCCAATAAAAAGAGTTGCTGTGGGTATAACACTAAACTGCATCCGGCTATATACTCCAAGAGGTTAGACCCACCCTACAATAAAAAGGGATGATGTGGATAAAACATTAAACTGCATCCGGCTATATACTCTAAGAGGTTAGACCCACCCTCCAATAAAAAGGGATGATGTGGGTATAGCACTAAACTGCATCCGGCTATATCCCCCAAGAGGTTAGACCTGCCCTCCAATAAAAAGGGATGATGTGGGTATAACATTAAACTGCATCCGGCTATATCCCCTAAGAGGTTAGACCTGCCCCCCAATAAAAAGGGATACTGTGGATATAACACTAAACTGCATCTTGATGGTAAGGCTCCAGTTCTGGAGATCTGGTGAGTGTGGAGTACCCTTTCATTGGCAATAATCCCAGGTCCACTATGACCCAAAGTGGTAACACCTGTTAGGATCCCATCTATGAGTCAAATAGATTTGTTTGAAAATTATTGGTGTCCGATAGGAATACTTGATATTGTATAACTGTGTTAAGAAACTTAATGTACAATGAACATGATTTTCTAACTGCTATGCATAAAATAACCCTAGATGGGTTGACATGCAGTTAAAATCAATCAAACAATCAATAACTGATAAATCTGCATTTTTCCAGTTAAATAGACAGATCTTCATAAGTACTATGAAAGATTAAGTATGAATAATATGCGTGAGACATCCGGGATTAAACTTGACCCCACACATTTTAGTTGGCTGGGTTGGGAGTCCTGGGACTGGATTGAACAAGTAGATTTGCACTTCTCCACCAAAAAGGCAGATATTCATAAAATATAACTGCATCTGATGCTAAGATTCCAGTTCTGTGGATCTGAGGAGTGTGGAGTACCCATTCATTGCCATTAATCTCAGGTCTTGGAGGGGTTTTACCTTTTATGGCCCTATTGATTGGTCAAATAGATCTATTCAAAAATGTTTTAGTATTCAACTGGACCATGTGCAAAAAAAATGAATGTAATTTAAACAATGTTAATATGAAACTACAATGAATGTGATTTCCTAACTTCTAGGCATAAAATACCCAGAGACAGGTTAGCATGCCATTAAAATCATGACAATGGCATAAATAATGGTAGTCAACGAGATTCTTTTATTGTCTGGAGAGTAACAATCACAGTTACTATTGAAATAGCTAAAAGACCCTTAACAGAACTGTGTCATCTGCTTGTTATTTATTTTTACAGGAATCATCTTTGGTTTGCTTTCTGGAAAGATATACTTGTTGGGTGATTGTTTAATGTTTATCTATTGAGGTCTTTGGAGCATGAAACAGGACATAATATAGTGTCTATTTAATACACATACCAATATTGTT
>CM042179.1:23015751-23025751 GCA_023376005.1 Doryteuthis pealeii
ATAAAAGGAAGCGAATCCGACGGTATGTAGTATAATAAAAAATTGAAAAATCACAGGTCCAAATGAGTTAAGTGGTGAGTTTATTGGCCGATGCTGCAGTGTTTTGATCTATTAATTAGATCATCTTCAGGGCTTTAGTTGGTATGTGGAAGGTGATAAAAAATTTTTTATCTCAGAATAAGGAGAAAGGCGAGTATTAGTCCTTGTTTATTGGTCTGTTTAAAATAAATATATATATATATCGTGCCTTCATATGCACATATTCTTGCTAACAGATAAGAAGATTGCAACAACCAAACTCGCACACACATATGTATGTATCTACCTACTACTTCATATTGGCACAAGGTCAATTTTTTAAGCAGATGAAACGTTCAGTTCTCCTTCTCTTAGATTGGTTGCCATACCAAGGTTAAAGAGCCCAGTCTGCTCTGCTATTTACCCATAGTTGGATGGATACCTTTCCCAACACTATATGAAATGCAAACAGCCTCGTCCAGGTTTTGAATTCAGATTGCTATATCCATTTCATATTAGAGTAACCCTTTAATAGAAGGGGAAGGGGAGGAGCTCTTATTGACTAATGAGAAGAGGGCCCCTTTGGTTTTAATTTAGATTTTTCCTTCTAGACTAAGATTAGATTCTAGTCTGCTCTATTATATTATTAGCTAGAGAGAGAATAGTTGGATTCATGCCTTTCCCAAGAGTATTAGCACAGGGTGAGATGCAACCAGCCTTGTCCAGTATTTTAAATCGTCTCACCATCTCCATTTCCTAAGATGCTAACCATTACACTGCACACCTCATTACAATGTGTCTATATATATATATATATATATATATATATATATATAAATAGAGAGAGAGAGAAAGAGAGATGAACCCACACATGCACCCATATATATATATATATATATATATGTATGTTAGTCCTTTGTTAGTATTGGAGAATTGAGAATAAAGTACTCAATTACTTTTGTAAGAGCTGTATTTATTTATTATAGTGTATAATACATTTAAGGTGCAATTGTTACCATTGGTTTCCAGGCAGCATGCTTGCTACTCTTCATCATGACAAAGCACCTGATAAGAAATACCAGAAATTTCTTACCAGGCGCTTTGTCATGATTAACGGTAGCAAGCATGCTGCCTGGAAACCAATGGTAAAAATTTCACTTTAAATGTATTGTACACTATAATAAATAAATAAATATATATACATATATATGTCTCACAAACAAACACAACAAAAGTGATTGTTCGATGTCATCCTTCAAAACCGTTTATCCTAGTGTCTCATAAATTTTTGAATCTATTCTAAGAGCGCTAACTTTCCATTCAAAACATTGTAAACAAACATTATCATTCTGTGATAAATTTTACTTTTCCTTATATCAACAAAAGCCTTGAAGAAGATCTACCAAACAGATTGAAACACTGCAGCATTGGCTGAATAAATATCACTCATTTTATTTGATCCTGTGTTTTTTCAAAATTTTCTCACTATTATATATATATATATATATATATATATACACATGCTCATAGGTAAGAAGATTGCAACACACACACACACACACACACACATATATATATATATATATATATATATATGATATTGAGATTTCTTATATTCTTATTACAATATTGAAAAGGGTGGAGATCTTCGAATATTGAGAAAATGGAGGCCTTGATGTCATGCTGGGAACAATCAGCATTTGGTCCTTTGTATAATTTCTCAGTATTTAAAAATCTATTTCTTTTTTTTTTTTACCTGGTAACATTTTTTTGACAAATTCCTTTGTCATGCTTAAAAAGGGGGAAGGAGGAGGATAACTTCCCCTCACTCCTTCATAATGTAATAAAAAAAAACAGAAGAAAGAAAAACAACATTCCAACAAGTTAGCAATAAATATGGGTTTAGGTCAAGGTACAAAGATTGATAATTTGCAAACAATATGGAGCTTTTATGCCCAAAATGTATTTAATGATAATCTCCAATTTCTCTATAATTTTCTTTTAAAGTTTTGTAGAGGTATTTGGGTTGTTTAAGATAAATGAGTCCTTTGAGAAGTTACATGAGAAACAGTGTTGTTGTTTGTTTGTTTTGTTAGAATGAAATGAAATAATCTGCTCACTCTCTTTAATAATAATAATGCTGTCTGCAAGAGTAAATACTGTTACTGCATGTCTAATTTGTCATTATAATAATGAATAACAGGCTACTATTTCTATGGCATGTCTCTGTGCTGTTAGTCATGAAAGATGCACACCAAATTTAAATAAAAGCAAGAGAAACATTTTTGTAGCTAATCAACGTTTGATTAAAAAACAATCAAGTCTCCTTGATTTTGTTAATATTTCCATGTTTATTGCCATCATCCTCACAATATTATCTACATATAGAAAGGATGAAAGTAACTGTGAAAAAAATCCTTGTAGCTAATGAATATTTAATTAACAATCAAGTCTCCTTGATTTGTTAATATTTCCATGTTTATTGCCATCATCCTCACAATATTATCTACATATAGAAAGGATGAAAGTAACTGTGAAAAACATCCTTGTAGCTAATGAATATTTGATTAACAATCAAGTCTCCTTGATTTTGGTAATATTTCCATGTTTATTGCCATCATCCTCACAATATTATCTACATATAGAAAGGATGAAAGTAACTGTGAAAAACATCCTTGTAGCTAATGAATATTTAATTAACAATCAAGTCTCCTTGATTTTGTTAATATTTCCATGTTTATTACCATCATACACACACACACACACACACACACACATATATATATATATATATATATATATATATATATATATATATATATTAAGTAGTTTGGATGATAAAAAGTTTAAAAGTAAAAAAAAAAGAAAATGAAATGGTAACAAAATATTCACATAATGTATTCTATATATCAAAATCATATTTCAAAATTCAAACATTTTAATTGCATTATCATCAGGTGAAAATGAAATGTTTCTTTTGAAATTGAGAGTGTAATAGGTATTATGAATATTAGAATAGTATGTATATATATATATATATATATATATATATATATATATATATATATATATATATACATTCGCAATATTTATTTCATAGCCCCTCTTATATTCACTTCAAGTCTGTTACATTATACAGAAATAAAGTTATATATATACTTCTAAAAAATAATGATTGTGCCCACTACTTATATTTGAAAGATAAATACATAAATAAATAAATTTTAATGCATTATTGTTTAAAAATCTTTTACTCTCTTAAATTTTCATACACCAATCAAAAAGTAATAAATGAAATCCCAATTGTCATAAAAAAAAAAGAAAACATTTTTTTTCATCTTTTTTCCATTTCTTCTCTTTTTTTCATTCAGATTGAAGCATGTATAGCAAGTACTTATTCTTATTCCTGCATTTTTTTTCACTTAATAGTCAATTTTGGTCTTAAAAAATTTATAATGTTTAGCTTCTCCAAGAAGAAATTTCTTCTTGAGCCAGTTCTACATGCATATGCCTTTTTAACCAATTTCTGCTACAGGTGTATCTATCTGTATCTTTGTCGGCGTTCACCCTGAATTGGTTGAGCCGGCTCCACCTAATGAATTCACCATATTCCAAATGAAGGCAGACTATGTGCTGTGATCCAATGCAATTGAAGATATAAGCATCAGCAGGAAAGTGCGTGGTGAAATGGTTAAAGTCATGGGAAAAATTAAGTATGAATATATTTCATTATTCTTGGAAATGGACTCGTCGCCCCAAGTTCAAATCCTGGATGTGGTAATTGCATTTCACTTAGCACTAATACCCTTGGGACAGGTACGAATCCTACTCTACCTCCAGCTATGGATAAATATTAGGGCAGACTGGGTTCTTTAACCTAGTTTAGGCAACCAGTCTATGAGAAGGAAAACTCTGAATTCAAACCTGTTGAGCTCTGCTTAAGAAATTGAACTTATGTCACATCCTGCTCGTGCGGAGGGGTTGGTAAATATATATAAGCCTCAGCCATTCATGGTTTCATCAACAAACTCCATAAAGGCCTAGGCCCAATTCTGTATCTTGCCTGACAGTTGTGCCAGATTTTCAGTTGACCCCTTTGCTGTTCCTTCCAGCCCTGAGGTCATACTGGGTCGATGGATTCCCAGATAATGTCACTGGGTTGGTGACAAAGAGCATGACTGAGCTAGTGAAGATGTCTTGCAAGAAGAGTCTGCTGGAGGATGGAGATTCTGCATGTTGCCCTAACAGTGGTGTTAGGGATGAATTGCCACCATTGAACATGCAGGATGCAGCAAAGGCAAACACCTGAAGTTTGCGCAGGTCCCCTGCCCTACAGGTAATTAGATCTTATCTGTATCTTGACAGCATTGTTATATTAGTATAACATGTCCACTTTGTAAGATATTTTATAATTGTGAAAACGTTGTGTCCAAGACCCTTCAGTAAATCCAATATATAACATATTCAGCTCACTCCCAGTTTTAACAGTGGCTTGGTAAACAATATTTTTTTGTTAAACATCTACCATCAACAGGGCATTCATTTTTGTATATACAATTACAGTTGTGGGTAGATCATTTGGAATACAGTTGTTTAACACTTTGTTGTTATATCTATTTATTAGTTGAAGCATGGATTCTGTACCCTTGCAAGTGATTTTCAGGGAATTTCTGCTGAATAGTTTATTGTTTTTAGGGAAGTCTTCATTAATCAGATATTCTTCCTGTTTCAGTTTTCACTTTTTTATAAAAAGTTAATTAAACCAGATTATATTCTTTCTTATTTTATTATACACTTTGTGAGTTTTTTTTACACCAGTAGTAACTTGTGGTTTTCACTAAAGTCTACATTTCACATAGCACTCATACCCATGGAAAAGGTATGCATCCAACAAGTGTCCCTTCAGCAGGCTGGGCCATCTAATTTCAGTATGGCAACCAGTCTAGGAGAAGGTAAACCCTGAAATCAGACCTGGTAAACTCCACTTAAGAAATACTAGTCTTCACCAACTCATTGCATTGAGTACACAGAATGGATAATCTTATCTGTGCAGTAAAGCATCTGGTAGCCAACAGTAAGTGTAGTACTTCACTGTGGCAAAAAAACAAAACAAAGTAATTTCCCATGTCTAGCGCTAGCAAAAAGGTGATAGACTACCTTACTGTTTGGCTGATACTGACAAAAAGCCACTACACCAACTTGTGTGTGTATATATATATATATATATATATATATATATATATATATATATGTGTGTGTGTGTGTGTGTATATATATGTGAGTGTATTTGGGCAGCATTCTTTCATTTATACATGTAGAAAGGCATGTCTTCTGTTTTACAATTTTATTAACAATATTTTTCGAGCTTTCTGGCCAACTTTTTTTTACATTTGGATGGAATCTGTCCACCAAAGTTTTTATCCCAAGTGCTTTCCTCGGATCCATCCAAATGTAAAAAAAGTTGGCCAGAAAGCTCGAAAAGATTGTTGAAAAAATTGTTAAACAGGAGACGTGCCTTTTGTTTAATTCTACATACATATATATATATTTATTTTAAGAACGGAAAGGAGTAACCTACTCGAGTTTCATCGATTGATTCTTCAGGGTTACTTTAAATTAATCGAGTTTACGATTAATCTTAGGTGTTATAAACATGCCCGTTGGAATGGGACTTAAACTTAGTAGAGGCCTCTACTAAATTTAGTAGAACCTCTACTAAATTTAAGTCCCATTCCAACGGGCATGTTTATAACACCTAAGATTAATCGTAAACTCGATTAATTTAAAGTAACCCTGAAGAATCAATCGATGAAACTCGAGTAGGTTACTCCTTTCCGTTCTTAAAATAAATTTATGCTCTACATTGTATTGAGCACTTTGTATTTGTTTTTTCTCAACCTTAACCTCTGGATATTGTGCGCTTCCAACGATCGTTCTTATACCCACCAGTAAGTTAATACTTATACATATACAAATATATATATATATATATATATATATATATATATATATATATATCTTTATTCTGTTGCTAACACTTGTCATAATTCCTGAACACTGACAATCCTTTTCCTTCCTATTATTAATGCCTTTCTTGCAGATTGAAATTTATATGTAAGATATTTATTAAAGGTCATAGTGAAACCACTTACCAATCAGTTGTACTTTAAACAGTTCTTTATCTGACATGTAAATTAGATTAAATTATTTTGAAGAATGTTTCCAGTATTTTATTTGCTGCTTCTCATTTATTTGTAAACCTTTTTTCTTCTTCTTTTTTGTTGTTGTTGTTGCTTTTTTGGTTGCTCAATGAAAAAGACATGTCATGAAACAAGGAAAGGCTGGGGGGGTAGTGGTAGTGACTATTGCTATCCTCTGGTAACATCTCCCAGGCATTTTATCTATTAAATCTGAATATGTTGTTTTGTTTTTTAGTTTTTTCTCTTTTAGTTGTTTTTTCTCTTTTAGTTGTTTGCTTACCTTATGGGTTTGACTATTTAAGATTGAGGAAATGATATCAGCTGTACTAGATTGGAAAATGAGAGACATTTAATATCTTTCTGAGTAACAATGCCATGACAAAGTAATGTTTCCATACAACGTCACTATCTACTCCATATGATTCATTGACTTTATAAAACTATTCTTTTCAATACATTCTGTAATTTTGAGAAGAGTCATTATCATTCCAACAGTTGTTTGGGCTTTTGTTATTATGATAATGTTTTGGCCTATCCATTCTATGGCCTTCTTCAAGTGTACAATGCAATATGGAAGATAGCTATTTTAATTTTGAGAAGAGTCATTATCATTCCAACAGTTGTTGGGCTTTTGTTATTATGATAATGTTTTGGCTATCCATTCTATGGCTTCTTCAAGTGTACAATGCAATATGGAAGATAGCTATTTTAATTTTGAGAAGTGTCATTATCATTCCAACAGTTGTTTGGGCTTTTGTTATTATGATAATGTTTTGGCCTATCCATTCTATGGCCTTCTTCAAGTGTACAATGCAATATGGAAGATACCTTTGTAATTTTGAAAAGTAATTATCATTCCAAAAGTTGAACTCATTCTTTTTGTTTTTTCTTGTTGCCATCACAATGTTTTGGCCTTCTACTTCTACTACCTTCTTCAGGTGTACAATGTACTATGGAAGATGCCTTTAGTAATTTAATTCTACATAATATATATGTTCCAAACAGATAAACTGTATAAGTTGTCTAAGAACATTGAACTCATTCTTTCTGTTTCTATTGTTGCTATCACAATGTTTTGGCCTATCCATTCTACTGCCTTCTTCAGGTGTACAATATAATATGGAAGATGCTTTTAGTAATTTTGAGAAGAGTCGTTATCATAGCAAAAGTTGTTTAGACTGTTGAACTCATTCTTTTTGTTTCTCTTATTGTTGTCACAATGTTTTGGCCCATCCTTTTTGTTTCTCTTCTTACTGGAGAGGATCTAAGTAATTTCTTTATTTTTTAGAAATGCATAACAAATTTTTACTTGAAAGAAGTGAAAGTTTTGAAATGTTAAGGAAAATGTAAAAATGTAAATGAAATCCAGACATTAACTTGAGAGAGAAAGAGAGAGGAAGTAAAAGAGAGTGAAGGTAGGAAGAGAAGAGAGAGAGGTGAGAGAAGAAGAGAGAAAGGGGAAGAGAGAGATGAAGTAAAAGAGAAGTGAAGGTAGGAAGAGAAAGAGTCTGAAGAGAGAAGGGTGAGAGAGAGAGAGAAAGGGGAAGAGAGAGATGAAGTAAAAGAGAGTGAAGGTAGGAGAGAAAGAGTGCTAAGAGAGAAAGGGTGAGAGAGAGTGTGATGAGGAGAGAGTGTGAAGAATGCTAAGGAGGAAGAGATTACATTAAACTTTTGAGAGTCTTGTGCAGAAAATTGGTCTTTAGGATACACTTACTAACAAGTCTAGTAGGTGCTATTACTATATAGACTCTGGAACCCTGAGAGAATCAAACTCCTTATGCAATTGTAGATACCTATTAGTATTCTTTACCTAGCTTAGTCTTTTGTATCTTGTGTCTTGAAAAAATAAATAAAGTTTACTAAATTGTGAAATATTTCACCAATTTTTGCTTAAAAGTACTTTTTTAAGATCACTAGCAAATATATGCACCCTCCGGGTGCAAGTATTTAAGTTTTAATGTAATAAAATATTATGTTAAATTAGAGAGGTTAATGAAACTAAATAAGAATGCAGTTAAAAAGATTTGAAACAGAATAGGGTATAATCGAAAAATAAAACAACTGAAACTTACTTTCCATCACTCTCGTCTTTCATTGTTATTTTTTCTAATTTAAGTATTTAGTTAAAATAGGAAGTAAAGAATAAAATGACCGTTATTTTTTCTTGTTAATGGATTTCATTTAAGATTCATTAAAGAGATTTTTGCTTATATTCATTAAAATAAAACCAAACAATTAGAAATCAATAATACTAAGCACATATTTAATAAAATCATATTTTTAATATCAATATGCAAATTAACCTTCCAGTTCATACTGTAAACCGCTATTTTGTTGCATGTTATTAGTATGTAGATATGGTTAACAGTATAAATAATGTAAAACAATTTTATTAATAATTGAGGTTTAAATAATAAGGAAATCATGGAGAATGTGATGTAAATAACTAAGGTAATTGTGACTTGAGTAGTAATATAGTTTCGGTTACAGACAGAAAAACACACAATCTCCATTATAATAAGATTTGAGGAATTTTTACCAAAAACATATTCTCCTGAAGAATCATCATCTTCATTTCCAATTGTCTTATAAAGTCAAATTGTGGAGGTGCATGGCATAATGGTTAGAGTCATAGGAAATGGACTCGTCAACCCGAGTTCAAATTCTAGACGAAGCTGTTTACATTTCACATCGCGCTAATACCCTCGGGAAATGTATGAATCCAATTATACTCCCCCAACTATGGGTAAATAGGAGGGCAGACTGGGCTCTTCAACCTTGGTAAAGCAAACTGTCTAGGAAAGGGAAAACTCTGAATTCAAACCTGTTAAACTCCACTTAAGAAATTGACCTTGTGTTATATGGACGGGTTGGTAAATATTGAAGTCAGTCAGTCAGTCTACTATTGATTTGAACAACAGCAACTAGCCAAGTACAACTGAACCAGTGTCAAGACAACTGGTACTTATGTGAATTCAGAATAGTCCACTCATGCATTTGGGTGATTCCATTCCTTGAGTCCTGATTGGCTGCTTGGTTTGTATGATGTTCTGAGGCTTCATAAATAACCTGCCACTTTTCAGTAGTCTTTGCAGCAAACCAGATTCATATTGCTGCTTTGTATTATGACTGCTTGCTGCTTTGTCTTACCAATTCAATGGTAATTGGAACTAGTATGCTTATTCTACTGTAAATATATATAAAGTCAAATTGTTTTTAATATCTTTCTTTTGGTGATACTCCTTTTTCATTTGTTCCTTTATTTAAGATTGCTTTATAGAGTCAAATAGACAAGGCAAGACAAGTTCAAATCCTGGATGAGCCTATTTGCACTAGAGTACATCCAGTAGGTAGGCTCCAGTTCCAGATCTATATGACATATAGTCACCTCTTCATTGTAGTACCTGTTAAAGCCTCATTTGTGGGTCAAATAAATCTGTTTGAGATTGGAATACTTAAAACTATAGTTGTTTTTAAATGATTGTACTATACAATAAATTTTTACTTCTGTTAAAGTTTAACTCAGTAGAACATCAACCTGGGAGCCACAAGGTTCCTGGTTCAATACTGGCCCTTGCCAACTCAATGTATAAGTGATGAGCTGATGGTAGGTGTGTGGCATCACCTCAGATGCCAAAACAACCTCCTTGGTCTAGTGCTGATACCAACTTTAGGCCACCCCGACGACTTTATTATTACATTTAGAATCATTTTTTCTTTCTGTTATAAGTTGTATGGTCTGTTATATAATTAAATGCCTTTATTTATTTGGCTTTATTATT
>CM042179.1:23028251-23065751 GCA_023376005.1 Doryteuthis pealeii
CCTGTAAATGAAAATTAAAGGAAGGAAAAGAAAGAAAAAAGAATAAGGAAAAAAAAAAAAAGCAAAAAAAAAAAAGAGGAAAAGTCTCAGAATGAGTCAGAGCCGCCGTAGGAGAGATGCAATTTTTATCACAGCTGTTGAGAATTTCAATGCGTAAGAGACACTTCAAAAGCATAAAGTGTGAGATACAAAAATAGTGATATATTTTGTTATTTTTATTTGTTAAGATTAGTCTGGCATGAGGCTACAAAATGGGGCACTCTAGCAACATAGTTTTTTTTTTTTTTTTTTTTTTTGCTTGGCTAGCTTACTAACCAGCAGGTGATTTGTATAGTTAGTTATACTAAGGTTAACTTAATCTAACACAAAGTCATAGTAGTAGAGTACTTATGAACATCAAACTTAGTACACTTTCAATGGTCCATGAACTTTCTTTGCTCAACATCAGTGACAAACTTTTTCATGTTTAAAAGTCACATCTAAATTTATTATCTACTATTAAGGTTGCACTCAATACATTTTTAGTATGTTAATACTTTGTAGAATAATCATACTGTCTAATTACCGTTGAATTGGCAAGACAAGACACCAAGCAGTCATAACCCAATACGATTCTGGTTTGCTGTAAAGACCACTGCAAAGTGGCAGGATTTATGGAGCCTCAGAGGATCATACAAACCAAGCAGCCAATCAGGACTCAGGGAATGGAATCACCCAAATGCATGAGTGGACTGTTCTGAATTCCCATAAGTACCAGTTGTCTTGACACTGGTTCAGTTGTGCTTGGCCAGTCACATTGTTCAAACCAATTGTTGACTGACTGACTGACTTCAATAGTTATAAAATCCAAAGTTTAAAGTTTTAGTTAATAATTTAATTAATTTATGCTGCTTCAAAGAAATAAAAATGACTTCATGAAAGGTAAAATGGAAAGTGATCATATGAAGTCAATGACACTGAGTTTCTCGTCGATGCGTTTTTCAAACCAAACAAGAAACTGTATGCATTAATTAATAAAAAACTATTTTTCCATATATTTGTTATTTTCTTTAATCTTTTATTCCTTATATATTCTTGTTGGAAGCGTGTGGTGTAATGGTTAAGGTCATGGGAAATGGACACCGAGTTCAAATCCTAGATGTGGTAATTGCATTTCACTTAGCGCTAATACCCTTGGGAAAGGTATGAATCCAACTCTTCTTTCCAGCTATGGTAAATAGTAGGGCAGACTGTGTCACATCCTGCACGTACAGAGGAGTTGGTGTATATATATATATGTAGAAAGTTTGTAGAAAAAACACAAGAAGTTAAACATTTTTGCTGACAGAAATCTGTTTCGACCATATGGAGAGGTCTTTATAAAGATTTCTGTCAGCAAAAATTTTTAACATCTTGTGTTTTTTCTACAAACTTTCTACACATATTGTCGGATTCAATATCCATTTTACCTTTCATGACTTTTTTGAAAAGAAAAAGAAATGAATAGCATAACAATGGAGGTGTGAATTTTTCTTTTTTTTCCTTTTTTTTTCCTTAAAGGCCTCAAACAGCCAAACTTGATGGCTTGGAAGGTCTTAAAGATACAGGTTCCCCACCCATCATTAGCTAATTGTCACGGGGGAGGTGGGGTTCGTCGTCAGGGTGGCCTAAAGTCAGTATCGGCCAATCAGCGAGGGAGTCTATCCCCTTTTCACTAGCTCTAGACCAAGAAGATTGTTTTTGCATCTGAGGTGGAGTGCCACACCTACCATCAGCTCCTTATTTTACTGCACAGATGCCTGTGCTACTCATACACTGAGTTGGCGAGGGCCAGTATTGAACTAGGAACCTTGTGATTTCTATCCGAACTGCTCTACTGACTGAGCTAACCTGGCCCATCATTAGTTAATAGTAAGTGTTTAATATATATATATATATATATATATATATATTATATATTATACATACGCACACACACACTAAGTGTGTGTGTGTATATTATATATATATATATATATATATGTATGTATATATATATGTAATCCAATACATAAGTGTGTGTGTGTGTGTATATATATATATATATATAATATATATATATATATATATATATATATATATATGAATAATCCAATACATACAAGAACAAAAAAGTGATACTAGGAGAAACTATATGTATGGGTATACACCATTTTGATGAATAAACTTTTTGCAAACTCTAAAAGACCAACAAAAAATGCATTATTTAACCTAATTATGTTTCAAATTTCTCTTTGTAATTAAAAGCTGTTAGACAAAAGAGAAATAATATAAAAAAGCATCATTATATAATAAAACAAACCCAACTATTGCCAATGTGCAAAATCCTAAGAATATCCAGATAGAACTGAAACACACAAAAAATAGAATACATCTGTGGGCAAATAAACAAAATCAGAAATTCAGTAGAAGATAGATTAGCATGGGAGATAATAAATGAAATAAGTGATAGAAAAAGCACCTCAAGATCAAATCTAAAAGCAGCCTGCCAAGAAGATAGACTTTTGAAGTGGAAAGACCATTTCAAGAAACTGATTAGAAACCCCTTAAAATCATAGAAATTAATACCAAAATAATTGCAGATAATCAACTAGATATCAAACTAGGAGGCTTTATGATGGATGAATTCAAGTCCTAAAAAAAAAAAAAAAAATGGGGAAAAGCTGTAGGCCTTGATGAAATACCCCCAGAAGTATGGAAGACAAGAAATTTGATGACATACTACTTAGATTATGCAATGGAGTATATAAACAAAAAACAATAGAGAAATGGATAAAAGGCTGCATCCTCCCATTCTCCAAAAAAGGTTGCTTCATAATCAATAAGAAATATGGAGGCATAACTCTTACTGCCATAGCTGCTAAGATTTATAATGCCTTTCTTAATCACATTCAACCTGAAGTAGAGATAATCCTTTGGAAAAAACAAAATGGGTTTTGTTGAAATTGATCCACAACTTCTCGAATCCTGACTATTCGTCAAATCGTGGGAGTTTGAGCAAAGAATCTTGAGGCAATGCTACTGTTTGTAGATTTCTCCAAAGCATTTGATTCTATATACAGAGGAAAATTGGATAAATACTACGAGCATATGGCCTTCCCAAAGAAACTGTTACTGCTATAATGATGCTCTACAAAGACACAAAAGCAATGGTTCATTCACCTGATAGTGACACAGACTTCTTTGACAAGAAATATAAAAAAAATATTCAAAGAATGTGTTGATTAAATGAATGAAAAAGTCTAGAATTAGTAGTTCTGCCTATGTTTGAACATTTTATTTTATATATATATATATATATATATATATATATATATAGGTTATATTAACCATCATCAAAGCAATATTTAAAATCAATACTATGAAACTCCTTCAAAGTGTTAATTTCAAATTAGCTTGAATAGTCACACACACACACACACACACACATGGCTGAAAAAAAAAAAAAAAAAAAAAAAAGCAGCTGGCCTGCCAACAAAGCCTTTATCAGATGATGACTCTGGAGTTGGAAAGTTATGACAACATTCTATATAATTCAAGTTCAAACAACTAATTTTTCAAAACATCTATCTATACATATATAAAGGGTAGTTGTGTGTATGTATGTCCGAATGTAATCTATACCTATATAAAGGGCAGTTATGTGTATGTATGTCCTAATGTAATCTATACATATATAAAGGGCAGTTGTGTGTATGTATGTCCTAATGTAATCTATACATATATAAAGGGCAGTTGTGTATATATGTATGTCCGGAGGAAACTTAAAAAATAAAACAATTAATGACAAACTAAATATATATATATATATACATACATTCACTATCACCAGGGCTTGGTTTTTGAGCAAAAATAATGAAGATTTTAATAATATTTGGGAAGATATTTAAAAATTAGAATTTGTATAGTAACAGAAGGTAATTGAAATATGATGTTGATTGATTGAATTAATCAACTCATTTATATTGTATTTTTTTAAATTGTAAATTATTGAATTAAAATTTCTTACCATATTGTTATATATTTACATTGGGTTTTTATGGGGCATCCAGTGAGGATCTAACTTTTGATAAGTAATAATGGATCTGTGAGACTAACTTTCTAAAAATCCCCCCTCTACCTGGTTAGCCACATCTTGTGTACTGATAAAGGAATCCTGCAACCCACAAGAAAGCAGCTGTATGGTCACTTGCTCCCTATCACACAAACCATCTGAATAAGAGGAACAAGATATGCTGGACACTGCTGGAGAAGCAAGGATGAACTCATAAGTGACATCCTCCTGTGCATACCTACATATGGACACACCAGTGTAGGCTAACATGCAAGAACCTACATCAATTAGCTCTGTGCAGATTCTAGATGCTGTGCAGAAGACCTATGTGGCTGATATATAGGAGGCGCATGGTCTAATGGTTAGAGTCATAGGAAATGGACTTGTCAACCCGAATTCAATTCCTAGACAAAATTGTTTGCATTTCACGTAGCGCTAATACCCTTGGGAAAGGTATGAATCCAATTCTCCCTCCAGTTATGGGTAAATAGCAGGGCAGACTGGGCTATTTAACCATGGCTAGGTAACCAGTCTAGGAAAAGGAAAACTCTGAATTCAAACCTGTTAAACTCTGCTTAAGAAATTGACCTTGTGTTGCATCCTGCTTGTGCGGAGGGGTTAGGTAAATATATATGTGGCTGATAGGGACAGTTATCGAGAGAGAATCATGGATATTCATTCTGTCAGTGCAACTGAATGATGATGATGATGATGATGATGATTTCACCACAATACCACAGACGAATAAGAGGCGGGAAAAGTGTCTGCTAATAATATTCATCTGTTAAATAAATAAATAAAAAAAAACAATTATGGGTGGGGGAACATCTTTTGTTGATGAAATCCAAGAAGAAGGGTAATAATAAACATATTGCTTTTCATGAAGAAGGGTAATAACAAACATATTGTAACCATCTTGTTTTTCAAGTTATTCAAACAATCTTTACCACTTTTGGAAAATTTACACACATACACACAAAGTTTTATCTAATTACATGTGTATAGTTATTTACTTAGACTAGTTTTGTTTTTTTGTGCAGCAGCATATGGCAAGGAGAAGATTATGTTGCATTTATATTTCAACTGGGAAGAGCCAGTCTACTATTGAAAAAAAAAAAAACTTCCTGTATGATCCTAAACTGTATCTGGTGGTGAGGTTCCAATTCTGGAGCTCTGGGGAGTGTGGAGTACCCCTTCATTGCCATTACTCCCAGGTCCACTCTGACCCATGTCCTGAGTATGACATTAAACTGCATCTAGTGGTGAAATTCCAATTCTGGAGCTCTGAGGAATGTGAAGTATCCCTTCATTGTGTTGTATAATCTCTTTATTCTTATTCTTATGATCATCTTTATTCTCATGTTCTTCTCCTAGTGTCTGAAACTTGTCTTGGGGACTTCATGTCTGGTCTCCTAGCATCTGAAACTTGTCTTGGGGACTTCATGGTGTCTTGGGGACTTCATGGCTGGTCTCCTAGTGTCTGAAACTTGTCTTGGGGACTTCATGGCTGGTCTCCTAGTCTGAAACTTGTCTTGGGACTTCATGGCTGGTCTTCTTGGGGACTTCATGGCTGGTCTCCTAGTGTCTGAAACTTGTCTTGGGGACTTCATGGCTGGTCTCCTAGCGTCTGAAACTTGTCTTGGGGACTTCATGGCTGGTCTCCTAGCATCTGAAACTTGTCTTGGGGACTTCATGGCTGGTCTCCTAGTGTCTGAAACGTGTCTTGGGACTTCATGGCTGGACTTCTATGGCTGGTCTCTAGCATCTGAAACTGTCTTGGGGACTTCATGGCTGGTCTCCTAGCATCTGAAACTTGTCTTGGGACTTCATGGCTGGTCTCCTAGTGTCTGAAACTTGTCTTGGGGACTTCATGGCTGGTCTCCTAGTGGAGCATCTGAAACTTGTCTTGGGGACTTCATGGCTGGTCTCCTAGCATCTGAAACTTGTCTTGGGGACTTCATGTCTGGTAGTGTCTGAAACGTGTCTTGGGGACTTCATGTCTGGTCTCCTAGTGTCTGAAACTTGTCTTGGGGACTTCATGTCTGGTCTTCCATTCAGGATTTCTCATCTATCATAAGCCAATTCTGGAGCTTGAAGAGTCTAGAGTACCTCTTCATTGCCATTATTTCCAGATTTGGTATGTTTAGCAATGGAAACAAAGCTATGTGGCAATGATGCTTCATCCTTAAACTTTTCCATTCTCGTCTAACATATATTTTTGCTAAAAACTATTTAGTATGCAATAAACAAGTTATACAACTCTTATTAAAAAAACTAACAAAATAAAAAAAACGCCCTCTGGGCGACGTAAAATAAGGGGATCAGAGTTGAAAATTTAATATTAGAGAGTTTGTATCATAAGTAAAGTAAAATCATAAAATTTATTAAAGGAGTAAAAAATAAAATAAATTTATCAAAGGAATAAAAAATTTGAAATGGAAACTTAGTTCTGATAACTTTAAATATATATTAAAATAAAAAAAAACTATATATAGATAGATAATACCAGGTATGTATTTATTAAAACTTGTTTAAAAAACAATGAGGACTGTCTAACATTGCATGCTCAAATTTTGAGTGTATTCTATTTATGACGATTTTAGGCAGTGTGTGACGTAAGCAGTGACATAGTTTTTGTTACAGACAAAAACCGGAAGCGAATCTCCATTATTAATAGATATTGCCAAAATAAGTTTATTTCAACTCCTCCTCACTTCAACTTTGCTACATCTCTTCGCTCATCTAATAGAAACAAAGCTATGTGGCAATGATGCTTCATCCTTAAACTTTTCCATTCTCATCTAACATATATTTTTGCTAAAAACTATTCTGTGCTAATTTACATGTTAGGTTACACTCATAGCTCCACCCCATCCGCCATTATGTTACATCCACACTTTTGACATATCTTTATTATTTTCACACTGTGTTCTGCGCATGCGTGCTTATAGGTGCCTGATAGTTTGCAACTTTGAAAATTTTGCTTAACTTTGAAAATTTTGCTTAAATTCATATACTTTAAAACGTATGCTAAAATCCTTGAAAAACACATCCAAATAAATCTGTTTTATTATGTTTTGACGCAAATAATTAAAAAAAAACAACTTTAAAACTCTTGTAGAATGCCTTAAAACTATGAAATTAATGGTCCAATTGTTGTTTCTGGCAAGGATCCATGCCCACACACCTTACCTGATAGTTGGTCGAAACATTTGGGAAAATTTTAGAAATCCAGTTTTGAAAGTTTTTTTTACATCCAAGCACGCTATTTAAAAAAAACGTGTGTAGCAATATTGAAAATTAATAAAATAATACTGAATTTGGTAGGATCACATCTATGGGTTGAATAAATTAAAAAATGAGTTTAAAAAAAAAAAATTTCGAATACCCAACAAGAATAAATAAAACAAAAATATCTTTGGCATAAAATAACCCGATAGTTGACATGCCATAAAATCCAACTAGCCAACAACTTACTTGTTTTTATGTTATCACAGACACTGTTATCAACTTTTATATTGATTTGATTTATCCAATAAAGATAAAATTATATCTTGGGGTTGGAATGTAAACAAGGAAATTGGTTGTTTTGTTTCACGACATATCAACCCTCTTTCAGGTCATATAATGCTGAATCAAATCATTCTAACATCATATTCTGATGATGGTTTAACAAAAAACTGAAATGTTGGCATATTATCTTTTATATATATATATATATATATATATATATATATATATATATATATATGGAAATACGGTGAGGAAATTAATCCGACAATATGAGAAGAAAATATTTTAAAATATAATAAACACAGGATGTTATGATATATATATATATATATATATATATATATATATATATATGTAGAAAGTTTTGTAGAAAAAACAACAAGATGTTAAAAGTTTTGCTGACAGAAATCTGTTTTGACATTATGAATATGTCTTTATCGAAGCAACATTGTAAGTGGAAAAATGAAATAAATATATCATTAATTATGAGGCACAGAACGCTCTCAATCAGTACCGGAATTTTCAAAAAAGTGTTCTGTGCCTCATAATTAATGATATATTTATTTCGTTTTTCCGCCTTCAATGTTGCTTTGATAAAGACATATTCATAATGTCGAAACAGATTTCTGTCAGCAAACCTTTAACATCTTGTTGTTTTTTCTACAAAACTTTCTACATATTGTCGGATTCAATATCCATTTTTACCTTTCATATATATATATATATATATATATATATATATATATATATATAGTACATCCCCTGAGCATTTTGTTTTTTCATATTTACAACCATTTATTTCTATTTTTTTCCTAATATTTATATAGAATTAGTGAGCATAGAATTGTCAGGAATCAATGCAAGCCTTGCTGACAGAATAGAGTCATTAAGTGTATTATGCAAATTATGTAGAAGAAGATAAAATAGCAATATGTTAATAATAAAACAATAATTAACATATTTATTGTGTTAAATTCTTATTTCTACAAGGAACAAAATTACATATATCTAAAAAAAAAAAAAAAAATAAATAAATAGATAATCTTTCATTGTTTAGAATTTTTATCTTGCTATTGCATGGATTCCTTTCCTCTCTCTTGCCATCTGTATCCATCGATCGTCACTCTTAACAGGTCCTCTAGATGGTATCCAGTATCTCCACAGAGCTGATGAATGTAAGTCTTTGCCGGTTGGCCAACACTAGTGCGTCCGTGTGTAGTAGTTCATTGGAGAATATTGCTGATAAGTTTGTCCTTAATTTCTCAGCATTATCCAGTCTGTCTTGCTCATCTTCCTTGGATGATTTGAAAAAACATTTTCATCTCAGTGTTTCATTAAGTCACTGACATGCCATGAGCAACATTTTCAGTTATTTGTTAAAAACCTGCAAATCTGTATGACAATATATTCAATTAGCAATAGTAACCCTGATATAATTCTTATGGTGCCACCTGTTGGCTGTTGGTGGCAATCCATCATGCTTAGGGACGGAATCCTGGTGGATGAGCAGACCATGACATGCAACACTCCACTTAGAATTTTATTTAGGCTAGACAGGCGGTCGGAGAGGCCCCCTCTTATCAATCGGCTGGTCATGTCAAAGATGCTTTTTGTGGGGTTCTACTTCTAGGATTTGTTGAAAACAGCATGCAGGATCCTTTAAGTGTTTCTTCCAAATAGTTCAATATGTAAAAAGTATAACAATTTCTATCCTTCTTTTTATCTTTTCATTATGTTTGATTAAAACAGATTATTATTATTGATTCTGCATGCTCACCCCCTCTCTCTATCTTTTCTTCTTTCTTATATTTTTTCAGTGTAGCATGTCCTTTTTCTTCCATTCTTTTTTTTATAGTAAAAACGGAATGGTCCATTATTTAGCTGAAGTGACGGCACTCATAAGAAATCGGCAGATAAATAGTTTTACAGTACAACTTGTGGGGGAGTCTTCATGGTCTAATTTGACCATACAACAACATGGTATATGCATAAACCAGAATCTGTTCTTGAGAACGAAATGCATAAAATTCTCTGGGACTTTGAAATAAAAAAACGGATCACCTTATCCCAGCAAGAAGACTAGACCTAGTGTTGATTAACAAAAAAGAAATAACTGGTGGATTTTGCAGTTCCAGAAGATCACAGGGTAAAGCTGAAGAAAAATGAAAAAATGGACAAATACCTGGACCTTGCCAGAGAACTGAAAAAGTTATGGAATATGAAAGTCAAAGTGATACCAATTGTAGTTGGTGCACTTGGAACGTTCCCAAAGGTTTTAGAAAAGGGATTGGAAAATCTGGACATCAGAGGAAAGATTGAGACTATCCAGAATACTGCACTGCTGCAATCTGCCAGAATACTCAGAAGAGTCCCGTGGACCTGACGAGACTTGCTGTCACTCAGATTCCAGTGAAAGACCATCAGCTAACACTGACGTGAAAACTCAAAAGGAGTGAATAATAATAATAATAATAATAATAATACAAAAAAGACATAAGAACAAATTATATCAACGCAGACGTAGATAAGACAACACAACAGCAAATGTAGAGTGTGTGTAGAGTGACTGTAACATTGTAGTAATCAAGTTCATACTCCAGTCACTTATGGACTAATACTCTTGGGAAAGGTATGAATGACCTCATCCCTAGCTATGTGTTAAATATTACCATTACTGTCCTTCTACAAGGATAGCATTGGCATTGAATAACCCACAAAGGTTGATATGCCATTAAACAAAGAAAACAAACTGAATGCAACTTGCAAACTTGAGGGTGAGTGCACATATCTAATAGAAAACAGTTTTACTAAACTTATAAGACAAAGTAATGATAATAATTGTTTTTAAACAACCAAATATTTAGGAATTCTTATTTTGTTTAACTGATAAAAGTTTCATCTTAGTAGTGTGTTCTTTAACATAGCTTGTTGACATAAGAAAATAGAAAAAACACAAGTGGAAGAGAAAGGCAGATAAGAGAGATGATTGTTGTTTTTAGGATGAACTTTGGATAAGTGTTGTCTTCATGTAATCACTCTAGTGTGCCTTTTGGGTGATGGATCCTAAAAGAAGAAATTGTGCACTTGTGGTATTTTTAAAGTATATAGAATTATTTTTAAATGTGTGTATATATAATACGACTAATATTATTATTAGAGGAAAAATAAAGGGTCTACCATGGTTTCAATCAAATTGAATTGATTTCATCAGAACCTTACCTTAGTTAACTCACATTTTGTACTAGGTATTTTCACTGCTAAATGAACTTTGTTCATTTTTTAAATATTTTACTGTTAAGTTTAAAAAGAAAAGAAAAAAGATATGTTGGTGCTAAAGGAAGTGTTTTAATGATTCTATTAGATGAAAAAAAAGTTTGAGTTTTTTTTTCTTTCAATTGATCTTAAATATTATCATTAAGTTTTGTTTATAACATTTCAAAGAAACTATTCTCTTAAAGTTCTCTATCTTTAATTCTAAAGTTAAACCTTGTATATTAAGGATAGAAAAATAATTTTTAATTAACAATTGTATTAACATCATTTAGTTTATCTTTAAACCTAAAGAGAGAACAAAAATATGGTCAGTATCCATGCTAACAGGTGTTTAACAAAAGGAATTATAATAAGATTAATTCAAGTAGGGAAAACTTATTTTTTAATGAAGGAAATCCAGTGAAAATGTTCTCTTAACATCCTGTTGAGAATTTTCTTAAGTCCAGAGCATTCCTATAAGGATTTATCAATAAATGGCTAAAAATGGCCTTTTCATTTAAAGTTACCAGTTATTTCCCATAAATCAAAGACTTTAAACCTAAAGAAAGAACAACAAAAAATGAATGTTATTCTGTATCTTTTTTAGTTTAATCTTTATTTATTCACATATAATTTGGTTATTTCTTCATCTTTCTCTGATTAATTGATGAATATCATATTTAGTTTTGAAACATCTTTTTATTTTTCATGTTTTTTTCTTTTCTTGCAAAATAAAACTTTTATTCCAACTGACTGAATAATTAAGATAAATTTATTTACTTTCAATTATAAAGAATTTAAAATGAATGCAAACATGAATGCAATATTAAATGTACATCTGTCTTGTGATATTTTAATGTTACTAAGATAAAATAGAATTGTTCAAGTTATTTCTAATCAAAATTAAGGGTAAAAATTCTTCTGTTCAACCCCCAACTTTTCTATATTTATCTCATTTGAGAGTCTAGTCATGCTCTAAAAATCTCTAAGTTTTCTCTTAGTCTTTCATTCTTTCAACTTGGGGATTATTTTAGACATTATAAACAAAAAACACAGAATTATTTTTATTTATGTGTGATTTACTTTCTCTGGAATACAGTTTTTAGTTCCATTTTATTCTTTTAATAATCATTAAACATTTTAATCTACTAAAAAACAACCACCACCAACATCATTATCATCATCCTTATCATCAATATTAGTTTCATTTCTAGTGAGTTTTTCATAGCAGCATTAGCTGGTGGTCTTTCACTAGTCACAGCAAGGTCTCTTCAGGTTTCCAGGACTCATCTGAGAATTCTTGTTGATCCTAACAATGCTGTTGTCTGGATGGTCTCAATTATTCCTCTGATTTCCAATTCCTCCAGTCTCCAAAACCTTGGGAAACTGTTCCAAGGGCACCAACACCCTCATGTTTCACAGTTTCTTCAGTTCTCTGTCAAAGTCCAAGTGTTTCTTTCAATCCTTCCTAAACAGAAGAATCAATATAATCATGGACAGCTGTTAACTATAAAATGCTAATTAGAATCATTCACTCCTTCCTAAATAGAAGCATCAATATCATCATGGACAGCTGTTAACTATAAAATGCTAATTAGAATCCTTCACTCCTTCCTAAATAGAAGCATCAATATCATCATGGACCACTGTTAACTATAAAATGCTAATTAGAATCCTTCACTCCTTCATAAATAGAAGCATCAATATCATCATGGACCACTGTTAACTATAAAATGCTAATTAGAATCCTTCACTCCTTCCTAAATAGAAGCATCAATATCATCATGGACCACTGTTAACTATAAAATGCTAATTAGAATCCTTCACTCCTTCCTAAATAGAAATCAATATCATCATGGACCACTGTTAACTATAAAATGCTAATTAGAATCCTTCACTCCTTCATAAATAGAAGCATCAATATCATCATGGACAGCTGTTAAATATGAAATGATAATTAGAATCCTTCACTCCTTCCTAAATAGAAGCATCAATATTATCATGGACCACTGTTAACTATAAAAATGATAATTAGAATCCTTCACTCCTTCCTAAATAGAAACATCAATATCATCATGGACCACTGTTAACTATAAAATGCTAATTAGAATCCTTCACTCCTTCATAAATAGAAGCATCAATATCATCATGGACCACTGTTAACTATGAAATGCTAATTAGAATCCTTCACTCCTTCCTAAATAGAAGCATCAATATTATCATGGACCACTGTTAACTATAAAATGATAATTAGAATCCTTCACTCCTTCCTAAATAGAAACATCAATATCATCATGGACCACTGTTAACTATAAAATGCTAATTAGAATCCTTCACTCCTTCATAAATAGAAGCATCAATATCATCATGGACCACTGTTAACTATGAAATGCTAATTAGAATCCTTTACTCCTTCCTAAATAGAAGCATCAATATTATCATGGACAGCTGTTAAATATGAAATACTAATTAGAATCCTTTACTCCTTCCTAAATGGATGCTTCATAGAAGTGTTAGCTGGTGTAAAAAAATTGACAAGGAGTGAAATATTGATAATATTAGAACTGTCCCCAGTGGGTTGGAAAAATGACTTAAGGAATTTGAAATCAGAGATGAAATTAAGAATATACAGCCTTAGAACATACTTTACTGACATGGAGTACAGTATATATATATATATATATATATATATATATACACACATGTAGAATTAAACAAAAGACATCTCCTGTTTAACAATTTTATTATTGATCTTTTCGAGTTTTCTGGCCAACTTTTTAATGTTTGGGTGGAATTCCACCAAAGTTCAGGTCCCGAGTACTTTCGGCACTTCGAAGTGCCATCATCAGGGGTGATGTGTTCCAGTTTTTAAAAAATTAAATTAATGTGGAGGCTGGAAGGAGAAGAATTGATGAGAAAGGTGTTATAGGCATTTTAAAATGTGTCTACTGCATTACCCAAATATTAAAAAGTTGGCCAGAAAACTCAAAAAGATCAAAAATAAAATTGTTAAACAGGAGATGTGTCTTTTGTTTAATTCTACATGTATAATGAAAGAATGCTGCCCAAATACACACACACACTTATATATATATATATAAGTACAGTCCTTAAAATCATCTGGAGAAATTTTTGACATCTCAGACCTATAATAAAAGAAATACTAAGAAAAAGAGAGAAAAAAATACTGATTGAACTATATCTCAGAGGAAGGACAAATGTATTGATAAGAACAACAAGAATGAGGATACTAGTCTGAATAATTTGTGGGATATTTTTTTTATCTTATTCAAGAGAATGTTACTTGGGAATACTTTTTCTTTTTCTTTTTTTCCTGTTTTTTTTATGACTTAAAACAAGAACTAGATTCTAGTTCTTCATTTTGTTTGTTATAGGTGTGGCATATTTTTTTATACCCAATTTCTTTTGGTAATGTAAAAAATCTCCCACAGGTATTGTGAAATTTGTTTAAAAAAGAAAAAAGAAGAAAAGACGGACATTGTAGGCATACCACGGTAATTAATCTAAAAGATGACATTGCAAGAATAAAGGTATTTTTACTTTGCCTTTACGATTTGTTTAAAAAACTAAATGGCTTACAAATCAGATCAGAAAAATAAAATAAAAAAAACTTTTCTTTTGAAGTTTTTGTGCGCATTAGATGAGCTTACCTTTTAATGAATTACCTGATTTGAATAAAACCTTGAGCCATCTTCATGTAAACAAAATCTTTCATGTACCGTAATTATTTGTGTATGACACACAAGTGGAGGGGCATGTGGTGTAATTTTTATCCCCATAGAAAATAGATTTGGCAAGCCAAGTTCAAATTCTAGACAAGGCTGTTTGCATTTCACATAAGGCTAATACCCTTGGGAAATCTATGCATCCAACTATTTTCACTCAGCTATGGGTAAATAGTAGGACAGACTGGACTCTTTAACCTTAATATGGCAACCAGTCTAGGAGAAGAAAAAAACTCTGAATTCAGTTAAATCCTCCCTAATGGACATAAATTCTAGAAATTAAGGAATTAATCGAATTTAATGAAATTTTCAGTGTTGATATATTAATTAATAAACAATATAATGCACCTGTTAATATAGAAGTCAGTGAGTCAGTCTACTGTTGGTTTGAACAACAGCAACTGGCTGAACACAACTGAAACAGTGTCCAAGGCAGTTGGTATTTATGGAAATCAAGAATAGTCCATTCATGTATTTGGGTGATTCTATTCTTTGAGTTCTGATTGGCTGTTTGGTTTCTATGATGTTGTGGAGTTTCATAAATACCCTGTCATTCTGCAGTAGGGTTGCAGCAAGACAGGTTCGTATTAAGTTTACGACTGCTTGTTGCCGTGTCTTACCAATTTGATGGTAATTGGAACTTAGCTTGGTTATTCTACAGTTATTTTATTTGAAAACTCTTACATTTTTTTCAGGTCAGTTAACTTTGAACCACATATCTTTGAGGCATAACACAGATTCACAAACATACATGGTTCAAAGTTAATTGACCTAAAAAAATGTAAAAAAATTTTTGATAAAATAACTGATACATTATATCTTTTTATTCATTAATGTATCAACACTAAAAATTTCATTAAATTCGGTTAATTCCTTGATTTTTAGTATTTTTTTTCTTTCGGTGGGGTGACATACGATGGTGGAATTTAAGTCCATTAAGTAGGATTTAACCATGATTTCAAACTCCACCTTAGAAAATAACTTTGTTTTACATCCTGCTTGTGCAGAGGGGTTGGTTGATATATATATATATATAACACTCCTAATTTTTAGACTTAGAAATTCTGGAAAAAAAATTTAATGTGTAATATGCACTGACTTTTTAGAATTTGTAGCAGTTAAATTTAACCTAAATTTAGCATTTATTTGAATTTTTATCAGTTGCTATGGACTAAAACTAAGAATTTATATATTTGACATTGTCATAAAAGTAAGGGGGCAATTTAGCTTAATTTATAGAACATCTGCCTAGGAATCACAAGGTTCTGGTTTTGATACTGATCCCGGCCAACTGGGCCATGAGTACCACAATTTAGATAATCTGATCTGTGCAGTAAAATGGGGGATCTGATGGTAGGTTTGGTGCTCCACCTCAGCCAAGAAAAAACAATCTCCCTGGTCTAGCACTAGTGAAAATAGACTCCCTCACTCTCTGGGTAATATCGACAATAGGCCACTCTGCCACTTTTTTTTACTATACATTGTCATAAAAACAAAATTTACACAGTATGTAAAGCAAACATTTGGACATGTTTCCCCAAAAAATGCAACAAGTTTGCTGTGAAAATAAGCTGACATTAAGAGAAACAAAATTATAAACAAACACACATTCCAGTGGATATTTCTCTGTAATGACATAAGTTATATCTATAGTCTAAACTAATGTGTTTTATTTCCAGTCAGCCCATCCCAGATATGGTGAACCATGAGGCTGAAAAAAAAGTTAATTATGTAATTCTCATGTATACACCCCTAAATTTTGGGCTGAAAAATCTGGAAAAATCAAGCCTGACAACGAGAGAGTCTATCCCCTTTTCACTAATACTAGACCAAGAAGATTGTTTTGCATTTGAGGTGGAGCGCCACACCTACCATCAGCTCCTTACTTTACTGCACAGATCCCTGTGCTACTCAGGCCCGGTGTCAAACTAGAAACCTTGTGTTTTCTAGCCGATACGTTTTACCGACTGAACTAACCCGGCCCTTGTCATTTTCAAAGAAGAAGTGTCTAAGATTATTTTCCTGGTCTCAGATCTGTCTCTTTCTTTGCACTGTATTCATTGGAAAAACAAGTTCATTTATTTATTTATTCATTAATATTATTGATTGGCATTTTCTTTGATCTTTAATTTTTATTGCAAAATACTCATGTCATTATTAACCTTTGTTATTTTGGTCTGCACTGTTAGTTATGGTCAGAGAATAATGACCTGTTTGAGTTGTGAATAAAGGCAACTAAAAATTTAAAAAATACTAATCAAAATTGATGATGAGGATAATAATTATAATAGCAGCACAAAACAATGGTATTGTAAAATTTAAAGTGATATATACTTGAAGACAAAACTCTGACAAAGGTTGATAGACAAAACATTTAATATGGTACAGCACATGGATTAACAGGGTACATAATACATAGGTGTACATAAACATACATACAAAAGTAGAAGGGAAAAACATAAAAGTACAGTCATGAGACTAAGAATAGTCCATGCCTTATAAATCACTTACAGTAATGTAAGGGGGGCCAAAACCCCAACAAGAGGTGGGGTAGACCAGAGTCTAACCCATTGTAGTGTCTCGTGGGTCGAACAACCGGAAAAGAGAGAGAGACGTTCAAACCAGCCGTTTAAATATCAAAAACACCTAGCGGGAACCAGTGAACTAAACGGGCAGACAACTCCCCAGGCACATACGAAACTAACGCCACAGTATAAAGACCAATTATATCTAAACAAAAATTGATAAAAAACAACAGAATAGTAAATGTAGAATGTGTGGGGACAAAACTGTTAATCACATAAGCAAATGCAGCAAATTAGCACAAAAAGGGTACAAGACCAGGCACAACTGGGTGGGAAAGGTGATTCACAGGGAATTCTGTATGAAATTAAATTTTGACCATATTACCAAATGGTATATGCACAAACCAGGATCAACCCTAGAAAATGAGATGCATAAGCTTCTCTGAAATTTTTGGGATATAAATGGATCACTTGATCCTGGCCAGAGGACCAGACCTAGTATTAATTAACAAAAAAAAAAAAGAAAAAAAGAACTTGTCATATGGTGGATTTTGCTGGACCACTAAATAAAAATGAAAGAAAATGAAAAGATAGATTGTGTAGTGCCAATATTTCTTTTAATTCGAGGATTACTGGTTTATAGAATGAAGAATATTCAGCTCAAATTTCAGCTAATAACTTATGTGACAGACTATATAGATTTACTGATCTACTCTTTTGTATCTCTCTCTCTCTATCTCTATCTCTCTCAATCTCTATCTATCTATCTATCTTTATATATATATATATATATATATATATATATATATATATATGTAGTATATTAGGAAAAATGAAAAAACACAGGTTTAAATGGGTTAAGCGGTGAGTTTATTGGCCCATAAACTCACCACTTAACCCATTTAAACCTGTGTTTTTTCATTTTTCCTAATATACTACATACCGTTGGATTCACTTCCTTTCTTCACACACACACACACATATATATATATATATATATATATATATATAGTAATCCACAGGTGTTTTGAGGTATCACCTTTCATCAGTGTGGTTATACATTAACAGCTACCCCTGGCCGGGTTTGAGACCCGAATGAACTTTCGTTCTCCAATCCTCTTACCCATGCGGCCTGAGATAGCTGTCAAATATAGGAGAATATTTAATTGCTACATTTCTAAGCGGAAATGAATTCACTAGAGGCCGTAAACATTTGTAAACCAAGCGAGGTTTAGCTACACGCCAGAATGGTGAACTTACAATTAAATCCCTATTTAAAGTACTCGACCAAAATGAGAGTATATATATAATAAACAAGTAATCCACAGACACATGTTTCGAGGTATCACCTCTCATCAGTGTGGTTATACTATAACAGCTACCCCTATATATATTCCAAAAACTGGAGTGGAAATCTTCCTTACAACATAGGAGGTTTTTAAAAACATGTTGCAGTTTGCAGAGCTCAATGTGGCTCTTATTGTTAGTCACAGAGCAAATTTATAAGTAAAATAACAGAAGACTTAGATTCTTTTGGATTATAGCCTATTTCAGGAAGCTTAGACCCAGTGTCTAAGGATCCAAATCATCAGATGATTTGGATCTTTAGACACTGGGTCTAAGCTTCCTGAAATAGGCTATAATCCAAAGAATCTAAGTCTTCTGTTATATTCTTTTACCTATATATATGTATATATAAAATGTGCATGTCACCATCTCAATTGGTGAGCTAGTGGTGGGCCAATATTTGCGATATTATTAGGTGAGTCCTCAATATCAGTAAGAAAGCTACTATATAATAATAATAATAGATATATATTAGTTTGCGTATTTAATTATATATATATATATATATTATATATATAATCCAAAAGTCCAGAGAAGAAATCTTCCTTACGACACAAGAGTTTTATTCAAAAAAACAAGTCGCAGTTTGAGAGCTCAATGTGTGCTCTTAATGCTAGAGTCACAGAGCAAATATATAAGTAAAGAAATAACAAAAAACTTAGAGATTTAGCATTATAGTCTATTTCAGTGAGCTTATATATATATATATTATATATATATATATATATATATATATATAGTGTGTTGTTTGCTATATTTATTAAAAAAAAAAAAAAAGAATGCTTAATATCAGTAATAGAACATATGTAGATCTAAGTTTGAATATCATAGACACAGTCAATAGAACTTTGTGACTGTCATATGATCATATAGGCAAGAAACTGACAGTTACTAAGCACTGTTGACTGTATCTACAACACTTAAACTTTGTATATATAGATAGATATAATCATTGTCAGCAGCCATTGTGAATCCACTACTGGACAAAGGCCTTTTCAATTCTTTGTATAATCTTAATTGTGCTAGCCTTTGCTGTGTCCTACCAGCAAACTATAATATCACATATCTCCTTTTTTCTGTCAGGTCTTTTCCTATTATGCTTGTTATTTCTTGGATACCATTCGGTTAACCTTTTGCACCATCTCGTATCCACCCTTTTAGCTAAGTGTCTTTTCCACTTTGATTTTTGTTTATATATTATATATATATATATATATATATATATATATATATACACACACACAACGTAAGAGAATGTTTGATGTCATCCTTCAAAACTGTTTATCCCAGCGTCTCATAAATTTTTGAATCTATTCTAAGAGCGCTAACTTTCCATTCAAAACACTTTTTTAAACAAACTGATCAACAAAAAACTATCACAGTCTCCTTATTATTCTGTGATAAATTTTCCTTTTCCTTATATCAACAAAAGCCCTGAAAAAGATCTACTAAACAGATTGAAACACTGCGGCATTGGCTGAATAAATATCACTCATTTTATTTGAACCTGTGTTTTTTCAAAAATTTTCACTTGTTACATACCGTCAGATTCACTTCCATTTTTCTCTTCACACCTATATATATATATATATATATATATATATATATATATATTATTTTATTATTTTAAACTGTTAAAAATAAATGAAATAAATAATAAATAAATAGAGATAAACAACCTTAATGAATAAATGTTAAAAATACGAGACGCCACTAATAGAATTGAATTAAAGTAACTTCTAAAATTAAAAACGTTAATAAATGAATAAAAGAAATATCTAATAGATAGGCACATACATATATTTGTCAAAAGTCCTTTAATCTTTACAATTTGTTTTTTGTAGTCCTTAGTTTAGCATTTAAATGTAAACTGTAGTAATTACGGAAATTACCTCTATGCAAATTTGAAAAGAAAAACTAAGGTAAAAGTATGTAAAATATATATATATATATATATATATATATACTTATTGGAAGATTGTGTCATATTTAACCTTGTTAGAGAATACCTTCCTGTTTTAAAAAGTATGATATCTGGCATATGGAATACTGGCAACTGACATGTAGGGATAACTATCTCTGTCACCCAGCAGGCTTTATCAAACAATAAAGGATGAATTTACACTTCTTTATAAAAATACATTTTTCTAAAGGAATAATGCCAGGATGTTGGTATTTACCCGAACCTGTTTGCCACTAAGTAAGATGTGACACAAGTTTGCAAGTATGGGGCATCCAGCAAGAATTATACTAGCTATTCAGTAGTAATGGATCTGTGAGATTAGATTGATAACCATTACACCATGATGTGATGCCCAATGTAGGTATTTACTCAACCCATTTGTCATTGGTTGAATGTGACACAAGGTTGCAAGTATAGGGATCCTGTGAGGATCAAACTAGCTATTCAGTAGTAATGGATCTGTGAGATTACATTGATAACCATTACACCATGATGGAACACCTAAATAATACAAGCATAACTTTATATGAACTTTATATAAATATATAACTTTAGTTAAACAGAATAAATTGTAAATGCAGGCACTTGTGGTGTAATGGTTATCATCATAGGAAATAGACTTGGCAACTTAAGTTCAAATCCTAAACAAAGCTGTTGGTATTTCACATAACACTAATACCCTTGGGAAAGGTATGTATCTAACTAATCTCCCTCCAGCTATGGGTGAAGTAGTAGAGCAAGTTTGGCTCTTTAACCTTGGTTAGGAAACCAGTTTAGGAGAAGGAAAATTCTGAATTAAAACCTCTTAATCTCTGCTTAAGAAATTGACCTTGTGTCACATTCTACTTGACCAAGAGACAGTAAAATAACTATTGGTGGTGCAATAACTTAAGATATTCTTCCATTTGTAACTCAATTTCTTGTATATCATATCAATTTTCCCCATTGAAATAAACTGAAATGCTATTAATCCGTTCCAGCCCCCCAAGTGGTACCTTGACTTACAAGTTTAATTCATTCCACTTGTAACTCAATTTCCTTGTATATCAAATCAATTTTCTCAATTGAAATAAACTGAAATGCCATTAATCCGTTCCATCCCCCCAAGTGATACCTTGACTTACAAGTTTAATTCATTCCACTTGTAACTCAATTTCCTTGTATATCAAATCAATTTTCCCTATTGAAATAAACTGAAATGCCATTAATCCGTTCCAGCCCCCCAAGTGGTACCTTGACTTACAAGTTTAATTCATTCCACTTGTAACTCAATTTCCTTGTATATCAAATCAATTTTCCCCTTTGAAATAAACGGAAATGCCATTAATCCATTCCAGCCTCCCTCACCCCCAAAACGCCCTCATTTTTTTAATTACATTTTTTAACAAAAATAACCCTATTGTATAAAAACATTCAAGGGCCAGGTTAGCTCAGTCGGTAGAGCGTTCAGCTAGTAACCACAAAGTTCCTAGTTTGATACCAGCCCTCGCCAACTCAGCGTATGAGTAGCACAAGGATTTGTGCGGTAAAGTAAGGAGCTGATGGTAGGTGTGGCACTCCACCTCAGATGCTAAAAAACAATCTCCTTGGCCTAGCACTAGTGAAAAGGGGATATACTCCTTGCTGTCTGGCTGATACTGACTTTAGGCAGCCACGACGACTATAAAAACATTAAAATAGAATGTAATGAATTATGTGTTGTAATATGTTTCAGTGTTTATTTTTTTAATAGATAATATTTTTCTTTGGCTAAAATTTGGAAACTTAAATGTTTTTAGTAAATTTAGCATTTAGCAGAATCACAAGTTTCCTGGTTCAATGCCAGCTCTTGCCAACTCGGTAGAAAGTGATATCAACATAGAAAATGCATAGATTACTATTGACAGGTTATTAACCATATGGAAACCTGATCTATCTGATAAAGTAAAACGAAGAATCTTCCATGCTGTAGCCATGTCAGTATTATTGTATGGCTGAACCACTTGGACTTTAATGAATCTATTTAAAGTAGATAGATGAATTTATATATTAATACTCATGTTCCTTAATTGTACATCTGTTATCTTGCAACACCCTCAGGTTAAAAATGAGACAGTCCAAATCATCCAAGATGAAATGCAAAAAAAGCAAATCCTGATTATCTAGTGTTTCTTATCTAAGTTTGTGTAATCTGATCTGTAAGGTAAAGCATCCAGGAACTGTGCCACTCTATCTCAGTAAAACAATTTCCTTGGTTTAGCAGTAGTGAAAAAGGGGTAGACTCCCTTGCTATTCAGCTGATACCAACAATAGGCCACACTTCCGGCTTTGCTTTGCTTTTAACATAAGCATATATGAAGCTCATATAGGAAGCGCGTGGTGTAATGGGTAAAGTCATAGGAAATGGACTCATCACCCCGAGTTCAAATCCTGGATGTGGTAATTGCATTTCACTTAGCACTAATACCCTTGGTATGAATTCTACTCTCCCTCCAGCTATGGGTAAATAGTAGGGCAGACTGGGCTCTTTAACCTTGGTTAGGCAACCGATCTAGGAGAAGGAAAACTCTGAATTCAAATCTATTGTAGAATAATCATACTAGTTCCAATTACCGTCGAATTGGTAAGACAAGGCAGCAAGCAGTCGTAACCCAATATGATTCTGGTTTGCTGCAAAGACTACTGCAAAATGGCAGGATATTTATGAAGCTTCAGAACATCATACAACCAAGCAGCCAATCAGGACTCAAGGAATGGAATCACCCAAATGCATGAGTGGACTATTCTGAATTTCATAAGTACCAGTTGTCTTGACACTGGTTCAGTCGTGTTTGGCCAGTTGCTGTTGTTCAAACCAATAGTAGACTGACTGACTTCAATACCTGCCTAAGAAATTGACCTTGTGTCACATCCTGCTTGTGTGGAATGGTTGGTAAATATATATATGAAGCTTCATACCTCAAATATTAGCTCTCAACAGAAAGCAAAAAATTAACTGAATGACTGATTATAACTCTGAAAATTCATAAGTTCAGACACTTGTAAGTCAAAGTACCATTTCATTTAATTTACAATTGTATTTCAAGTCTTCAATTTATTTATCTTATTTTGTATTAGAGTTTGTATAGAGGCGGAATTGTTTCTTGTGTACTCACTTGAGAAGTATATATACTAGAATTGTTGGACGATATGACCTTTAGGCACCTCTTTTGCGATCTCGATTCTTGGGGGACATTTTTTCCATTTACACCGTCAAAATACGGTTAATTGTTAACAGATGATTTTTAGAGTTTTTTTTTTTTAGTTATAAAACTAACCCTAAACCCTAACCCCTAACAAACAACTGGATTTTGAGGGTGTAAATAAAAAAAAAATGTCCCGGTGAAACGAGATCGAAAAAGGGGTGCCTAAAGGTCATATGGTCCGAATTGTTTCTAATTGTGAAAAATGTCAACCTAACAATCATATGCAGTAGACCTAGAGATTCTATTTGCTTAACATTTTTGTTATTGATGTTTATTTCATCTAATAACTTTACCAAAAATCTTTGTGGGTTATTTTGTGTATCTATTCATCTATATATATGTGTGTGTGTGTGTGTGTGTATTGCATACTTAGTTGATAATCACAGGACACCTGTGTGTCATCTAGGGGACCGCCTTTTGCTCAGCTTTATTTATTTATATGAAAACAGCCTTCTTCAAAGATTGGTTACTGTCACTCTAGGTGAGTCTTAAGATCTTAATAATCTATAATATTAACTTGGAACGAATAGGAAATAAATAAAATAACATATACATGAGGTCTCTCTGGAATGTATTCAGTCATTTTGAGTATCTTTAAAACCGGTTGTGCAGCCTTGATTTGACTTAGCAACCAATCAGAAATGATCTTGCTGTGTTTGTGCTTGCAGGATCTCCTCTCTAGGGTTACTCAGTCCATACTGAGGTATCATTAAGAGATCTTATATATTGTTTGAACATTGCATCCACAGTGACCGAACAAGCAGATTCTTAATGTTTCATGCAGCAGGGCCCTTTTGGCAAATTATCACTATCAGGCCACCCACCCTATCTTTGGCAGTTCTCATGGTGTTTTGAATCCAAATCTTGGATGAGTCTGTTTGCATTTCTTATAGTGTTAATACCCTTGGGAAATATATACACTGAACTATTCTCCCTCCAGCTATGGGTAAATAGTAAGGCAGACTTGGCTCTTTAACCTTAGTATGACAACTGGTCTGGGAGAAGGAAAACACTGAATTCAAATCTGTCAAACTCTGCTTAAGAAATTAACCTTGTGTCACATCCTAATCATGTGTGTGAAAGAAAAATCGGACCATATGACCTTTAGGCACCCGTATTGCTTTGCTGATTCATAAGTACATTTTTTCATTTACACCGTCAACATCTGGTTGTTTGTTAACAGATGATTTTTAGCGTTTTTTTTTTTAAATTATAACACTAACCCCTAACAACCGGATGTTGATGGTGTAAATGAAAAAAAAAGTACTTATGAATCAGCAAAGCAAAAGGGGTGCCTAAAGGTCATATGCTCCGAAAAATCAAAGTGTATAATTTACTTTAAATTCTGGAATATGATATTTTTAAAAAGAACAAAACATTTCTCTGAAAATGTTCATGTTTTGAATTTTTAAACTTCATTAATTTATGTTTTAATGATTTCATTATTTAAGTGTCTTAATTAAATGTTTCTAGGTTTGTTTGTTTTGTTTCACTTTTCAAGTACCACTTCAGTATGAAAAAGTTAGTCTAGTAAAGTGCATGCACATAATAATAGACTTAATTTCTCTGTTATCTTTATTAAAACTTATCTACAAGAAAAATTGCAGTGTATATATATATATATATTATGATAATGGTACACGGTAATAACCTATCGCAAAAAAATACACACGTGCAATCAACTGCAATTAATCAATATCTTGATTAATCCAGTGGATTTAACCCTGAAGATCCTTATGGTGAAACTCGAGTAGTTTATTACTGTGTACCATTATCATAATAAATTTGCTCTACCAACGTATATTTTATATTTGTTATATCGCTGCCTTATCATTGTGAATCTTGCATCAACTAACCATTGTAATCTATTTCACTGGTAAGTCACCTTTTCCACAAATACCATATATATATATATATATATATATATATATATATATAGGGCTGGGTTAGCTCAGTCGGTAGAGCGTTCGGCTAGAAACCACAAGGTTCCTAGTTCGATACTGGCCCATGCCAACTCAGCGTATGAGTAGCACAGGGATCTGTGTGGTAAAGTGAGGAGCTGATGGTAGGTGTGGCACTCCACCTCAGATGCAAAAACGATCTCCTTGGTCTAGAGCTAGTGAAAAGGGGATAGACTCTCTTGCTGATTGGCTGATACTGACTTTAGGCCACCCCGACGACTTTACTTACTTTTTACATGAGGCGGTATAGGACGTTAAGTGTTAAAATGAAACTTTGAACAGAACCTTTTATTCAATCTATTAAAGTAGTTTGTTCTCTTTCCATTGACCATGAGTGATAGACCCAAGATGACGGTCTGTCCTCCAAGGCCATTTACTTGGGTTAATTTTATGAGTGATATGTTGAAGTCACTGACCTTTGTTCTGATTGGACTGAATGAATCTAGAGCCATGAGTGTGCATAGAGAAAGGGAGTAAGAAAGTTGAGACTTGGCTGGGTGTTTGGAGGGGATAGACCCAAGATGATGGTCTGTCCTCCAAGGCCATTTACTTGGGTTGATTTTATAGAGCTCTAAAACAAACAGCATCAACTCTTGTGTACATTATTAAAAACAACAAATGGACACAAAGCAAAAGGAACCCAAGTAGTTCCAAACCAAACAAAAGAACACAGAGAAGCCAGCTATTTAATAGCCCAGATCCAAGATACAGTGATAGCAGAATAGAAGAGAGAACCTAACCAGATAGATGTTAGATGACCCAACCAGAAGAAAATATCATCAAAATAGAAAAGGTCTATACAAAATAAGTAAAACTATGTTTAAGAAACATCTGAAGAAGGTTGGAGGGCACATCTGCCTAAATGTTGTGTATATAATAATTAAGATAAGGAACAATAGTCCGAAGAATCTAAATAACACAAATTATCAAGCCACATCTCAAAAATTCAGACAAATAAGTCATTTTTAAAGTAAAATGTTGAAATTAGCTAATTACCATAAAGAAAAAAAAATCACCACCTTTAAGTTATATAGCAGATAAGACAAAAAAACAACATCTTTTTGTTTTTATTTTTTATACACATTGTAATTGCCTTCAAATTATTAATATATTATATATATATGGGGTAATGATTTTATTCAACTATTAAATGGCCCTATCCTATCACTAAAACAATGTGAGTTTTTGTTTTAGAAATTACTGACATTGTGTGTGTGTATTCATGCTTTCTCTTTCTATGTATGTACATTTATAGATATAATAGATATATCTGTGTTTATGTATGTAGAATGTCTTTAAGAATGTGTTCACATTTTTGTTTCTAATAAATGTTAATATTCCTAGACCCTACCCTCAACAACCCCAACACAAAAATAAAAAAAGATAAAATATGCAATGCTATATTTGTTATTAACTATTAATATTTTTGGATTTCTTTTTTTCTTTTCTTCACCCCCCCCATATTTCCAATGGCACATGGCAAAGGTTTCTATTGCTCCTATATGTCTGTCATCAGATATTTTTTACAGAGTTAACAGTCTAATAAAGTGTAAATATATTTTAGCAGACATCATGTATACTTCAGAGGTTCTTCTTCTTCTTCTTCTTCTTCTTCTTCTTCTTCTTCTTCTTCTTCTTCTTCTTCTTCCTTCTTCTCTCCTTCTTCTTCTTCTTCTTCTTCTTCTTCTTCTTCTCTCTTCTTCTTCTTTCTTCATTAGATTTGGGGCCTTTTTTTCTTTCTTTTCTTCATTACATTTGGGACCTTTTCTTTTCTTTTTTTTTTTTTTTTTTTTTTTCTTTTTTTTTTTGATCATATATGTAATAACATTAGATCTGTATATTGATACACCGACATTAAGCCAAGTCATTTGAGAAAACTGGTGACTGTCTGTCTCTCTCTCAATTTCCAATCTTGAGATTCAATCTGTCTTGTAATAATTTTTCTCCATTAAAAGCTGAATGACATGAATTAGTGGCCTAATCCTGGGCAAAATTTATTATTCAATGATTTTTACTTACTTTTTGACTAATTTTGATACCGTTTATTTATTTATTTATTATTCCATTTATTTATTTTATTCTTTCAAAAGGTCATTTGACAAGTATATTTCAGTTGAAACGTCCACAACGGAGTTTGGTTGTTGGTTTTATTTTTCTTGTAAGCTGGCTTGTAGGCTATGTAATATTGTCAGGGTATTTTACCAACTTGAATGAGTTTATTCAATCTCAATTCTATACAAGGTGTGTGGGGGGATGTATAAAATGTAAAAGTTTAAATTCATTATTTGATTAATTTCCTTTTTTTTTTTTCCCTGACCCTACATAAGCACCATGGGTGGGGATTTTTAATGGCTGGTAGGTCTAAAATAAAAAGAATCAGGAAAGTATCAATTTGAAGCAAATAAAAATTGAAAATCAGCTGAAAGCTTGCAAAGTATTTGATCCATTATTCCTATTAATACTAGTGCTAGAAGGCAGTGGCTGAGGGCCTTCATGTCCTGGGTATGACGTTAAACTCTATCTGATGGTGAGGTTCCAGTTCTGGAGGTCTGGGGAATATGGAGCACCCCTTTATCACCATTGCTCCCTGGTCCACTCTGACCCAGAGTGGTAGTACCTGTTAGGGTCCCATCTATGGGTTAAATAGAAAAACATGAGTTTATTAAAAAAAATTGAGTATCCATTAAGAATGAATTTTATTTCAAAATTTTGTCAGCATTAAATGACCCACTGAGGTTGATATGCCGTAAAACAAAACAGACCAAACCTATTAATACTAGAGGTTCAGTGTTCAAGACCAAGTAAAGAAACCCCCCCACACACACACAAAAAAAAAGTTTTGCATGCAGATTTTCAAAGCAGACAGACCTCACAAATATGGAAAATTAGCACAATGCATTCGTTTTTACTCTCTCTATTACTATTTATTCTGTTGTTTTCAAGGGTGGGGAGTCCCCCTGGTGTATAGGCTAATATACTGGGCTGCAATATTGTATGTGAGTTTGAACTCCAGTCACACTATTATGTTCACTTTCAGACTAATACTCTTGGAAAAGGTATGAATACCCTCATCACCCCATTGTTTTTCTACAAGGATGGCTTTGGCAATAAATAATCCATGAAGGTTGATATGCCATTAAATAAAAAAACTGAACCAAACCTGTTTTCAGATGAGTCATTATTAGTATTGAATATATTTTTAGATTATCACAATTTTGTTTTGTTTCTCTGAATTTCTGAGATGAGGCTTGATAATTAGTATTATTTGTATTATTCAGACTATTGTCCTCATTTTCTTTGTTATCTGTACAATGTTTTTTGTCCGACAAGAAATACCTGAAGAAGGCCGGAGGGCACATCGGCCGAAATGTTGTACAGATAACAATGAAGATGAGGACAATAGTCGGAATAATACAAATAATACTAATTTTGTTTTGGTTATGCTATTTCTACTGGGAAATTGACAAACTGAATTCGTCTACTACAGAGTTTTGTTGTTGGTTTTATTCTGCTAATAAGTTGGCTAATAAGAGCTATGTAATATTGTCAAGGTATTTTACTAACCCAATGTTTTTAATCATCATTAATTTTATATGTATCAAAAAATTTATCATTAATTTTATATGTATCAAATTTATTATTAATTTTATATGTATCATAAGACTAATATATTTTATATGTATTTATCATTAATTTTATATGTATCAAATTTATCATTAATTCTATATGTATCAAATTATTTTATATGTATCAAATTTATCATTAATTTTATATGTATCAAATTTATCATTAATTTTATATGTATCAAATTTAACATTAATTTATCATTAATTTTATATGTATCAAAAAATAAAATGTAAAAAATTTATAAATATTTGGAATATAGTTGCCCCACAACCAGTATTTAGCTATAACTAAATAGTTGTTATTTTTTCCAAAAGAATCATAAATATTTCGAACTATCCTGATCTTTGTTGATCAATAAATCATTGAAATTTCTCCAGAAAACTTGTTTGAAGTAGACTTTTATTGTAGATCTTAGGTAATTTTTTTTTCTAGGCTTCTAATTGTTTTTTCTTAAGTATTTTGGGGTAACATATGTTTTAAGTTGCTTCCTAAAGAATTGGAATTTCTGACATAAGTCTGAATTCTGGACAAGACTGTTTGCATTTCATTTCACACTAATGCTCTAGTAAAAGTCATGAATCCATTTGTTCTCTCACCCCCCTCCAGCTATGAATAAATAGTAGGGCAGACTGGTCTATTTAATCTTGGCTAGGCAGCCAGTCAACGAGAAGGAAAACTCTGAATTCAAACCAGCTTAACTCCGCTTAGAAATATTGACCTTGTGTCACATCCTGTCCATGGCAGAGGGGTTTGGTATATACATACCAAGTAAAAATTAAAAAAACAAAAAAAAAAACAGAACTATAATCAGATTGAGACTAATGATAAATCTCTGTATCAATCATATTCACCTGATGATGGTTGGAGAATGGAACGCCTGAAATGTTATATAAAACATTTACAAATATGTGCAATTTAAAAAAAAAGTAATTGAATATTAACAGTAATTCATCTTGAGATATCTGGCATCTCTTTTTCCTTTATTTATCTTCCAAAAAACGAAATACCATCATCAAATAACATTGGGATACCATTATTTTTTTAATCTACAATTTGGGGAGAGATAAAAATAACTGCATAAATAAATTAAAGTATATCAATGATACTTACCTTTCTTTCGGTAAGTATTGGAGCAGGGGGCATGGATATCACCATCTCTATAATGTTAGCACTTGTTTGGTATCTGTATAGTACTAAGCTTATCTTTTCCCAGAGCTGCTCATAGGGAACACTTTCTAAGTTGATTAATAGCTTGTCTGTCAGTTTATGAAACGTCATTGTCAGTGACTTCTCTGATTGAAACATTCTCTTCTTGAGATAACTTGGGATGCAACATGTGCTTGTGTCTTTCAGTGGATGCTTATCATAGTGCCATGACTCGGCTATCAACTTATTAACTGTTGTTATGCTGAAGAGACTCACTTTATATCACACTCACACACACACTGGTCTGTCTGCATACGTGTGTGCATATATATATATATATATATATATATATATATATATGGGTGTGTATATGTTTGTATGTGTGTACATACAAATAATACATACATAATAAATATATGTATGTTGAGAGGTAAATATATGTATGTATGTATATATATGTGTTATGTGTATGTATATATATGTGTTGTATATGTATGTATATATATATATGTGTGTATATATATATATATATGTGTGTATGTTAAGAGGTAAATATATATTGGAGCATGTGTATGCATATATATATATATATATATATATATATATATATATATTTAGGAGGTAGATATATATGGGTGTGTATATGTTTGCATGTGTGTACATACAAATAATACATACAAAAAATATATGTATATATATATGTATATATATATATATATATATATATATATATATATATATATATGTGTGTGTGTATGCGTGTATGTATGTTAAGAAGTAAATATATATTGGAGCATGTGTATGAACATATAGTATACACACATTGATTGGTCTCTGTGTGTTTGTGTGTATGTGTACATAATACCTATAATACATGTTGAGAGGTAAATGTGTGTGTGTGTACATGATTTATATAATATATGTTAAGAGGTAAATATATATGGGTGCATCTGTATTAATATACAGTATTTGTTATATATAATCACAGTTACCTTTAAATCCACTAAGCAAACAAATGTATTTACTTCTGGATTTTTGAAAAAAAATTTTTTTAAGTATAAAGAGCTAAATATACGTTTAAAAACGTTTAAAATATACGTTTAAAAACGTTTAAAAACAAATGGCTTCAAATTTCTGACTGCAGTTTCTCGCCTTAGCACAAATCTTCAGGGTATATATATATATATATATATATATATATATATATAAAATTGCAATGATAACAAAGCACCAGCACATCAACATCTTCGAGAACAGTCTTCACATGCGACATCTCTGGTTGGGGCTGTTTTTTAAACATTGGATTCTCAGTCACAGAAGCCGCTGTAACTTCAGGTGTGTAAGAATTATATAGTCTTGTGAGACTGCAATATGGATTAAAGATTATATATACTTATATGTGGAGGGAGGGGAGATGTTTTATATATATATATCTATATATCTACATATATATAAATAAATAAATAAAACATCTCTCTCTCTCCCTCCAGATGCATACACTAGTTTCTCAAATCTAGACACCTTTTGCAGTCTTTCTGTGAATTTGAATATTTTTTGTCACTAAGACAATTTTATAAAGAATTCAATCAGGGTTACCAACCTGAAAAGAAGTGAATTTAATTTGTTTTTAAGCAAATCCTTCTCATTATCTTTGAGACAGACCTTATACACATAGCATTACTTTCTTTGAATTATTTTTTAAGTTGTGATGAAATATTGAATAAATAGTAACAACAAAAAAGGGTTCAATTCTTCAAAGGAGAATGCAGAGATAAGCGAATACTTCTTCCTTAATTTCTTTTGACTCTATCTCTTTTCCTTCTTCTTTTCTTTTGTCTCGACTTTCAGACCCTTTCTATTTTTGTTTAATGCTCTTTCCTTCTTTAACTAAATTCATATCTTCTCTCTCTCTCTCTCTCTCTCTCTCTCTCTCTCTCTCTCTTTAAGTTTTTAAGGACCATTCCTTGGCCTTATAGCAGAAGCACTTATCTGGTGGAATCATTGATAAAGAGTCCGTCCACAATGTGAATCCCTTTGGTTACTAAAGTGTCCTCAGTTACTGGCAATCGTATAAGTCCTTTGTGAGTATTGGTAAAGATCCCGACAATCCCATGTGCGTCCAACAAGAGTGCAATTTGAATTATGACCAATGTGGAGGGTTTATGTATCTTATCAGGCCAGTGATTGGTTAGAAGAGTCAATCATGTGACCTTGGCTACTCTATAAGTATATGCGGGGAACTAGCACACACCTTATATCTAGAAAATCCAACATCTTTCTCCCCTGTTTCTCTCTCCTTTTTTCTTTCATTTTCCCTATCTCTTTCTTACTATCTCTCTTCTTCTTCCCTCCTGCCTCTCCTTCTCTCTCCCTCTTCCTCTCCCCCTCTCTTTCTCCCTCATTATCTTTTCACTATTTCTCCCCTTCATTCCCCCCCCCATTATCTCCACTTATTTCTCTGTCTTCCTCCTTTTTCTGTTTGTCTAACTCTATTTCTCATTTGGATATCTCCAACTCTCTTTCTTTCTCTTTCTCTGATCTCCCCCCTCTCTTCACCTCTAAATTATTTTTAAAACCAAATAAATTTTTTTCGTATATTCTGATAGATAGGGCCTTGAATACAATGACAGTCTCTCTTCCAGGGGGGTAAGCCTCTACACACACACACACACACACAAATGGGGGAGGTTCTGGTTATGACACTAAACTGCATATTGTTGTTCTGGAGCTCTAGGGAGTGGGGAGTAATCATTATTCTCAGGTGCACTCTGACCTGGAACAAAAATACCTGTTAGTCTCATCTGTAGGTAAAATAGATTTGTGTAAAAATCATTATTATTAGATAGGAATACTTAAAACCATAAATATTATTATTATTAATTTCTTGAAATAGTTGAATCCTTTTAGTTGTGTAAAATTTATTATGGGAATACCTCAAACCTTATAACTGTATGTAAATTATTTTAATTAGGAATTGTTCCTTGAACCTATATTTCATTACAATTGATTCTAATCATTTAAAACCATGAATGAGGGTTGGCTAAAATGTTCATAGGCGGACCAAGATACTCTCATAGAATGTGACCAAATGAGGTTTATTTTTCAACATAGTCCCTTTGCGCTTCTTCCATCAGTGTTGCAGTGCTTGGATCCCATTGGTATAAAAGTCATCAATAGCTGATATGACATAATCATATGAATTTTTTATCCCACCCTTACAAAAAAGATCGGAAAAAAAGACTTTGGCTTTAAATAGCCCAACAAGAGTTGACATGCCATAAAACCAACAAACCAATCTGATAGGTTATGATTTTCCCTTTCTCTTAAGTTGTTCCAAATACTTTTTGTCAATTGCTACAAGGTTTTGTACCAAAGACTCTGATTAAGGACATTTAGGGGGCTTTGGTACAACTGAAATATTAGGAGGGTGGCTCAAAATTTCATTCAACAAGTAAATTTCATAGGCGCCAATTTGGTGCAGATCCTTGGGGGTCAAGATTTCGCGGGATTCAAAATCCAATTCATCACCAATAATTCTCAGTCAAATAACAATCAGATCTGATAAAGTTCTCAAATTTGTCAAATTTTCCTCAATTTGAAAAGTGGCCATTTCACAAGAATGAGTTTAATCTTCCACAGTCCTTTAGCCATACAAATATACCTGAAATTTGATATAGGATTTCATTGAATAACTTTGCTTCATATTCATTTTATTTTCTGATAAACTTATATATATATATATATATATATATATATATATATATATACACTCATTTGTTCCCCTTCATATTTTTATATTTACATACCATTAGATTTATCTCAAATTTTCTTATATATATTTTTAAATGACTTTCTAATCTAAATGTATATTAACTTATTTTTATATATCAAGTTAGAATTAGCTACCAAAATTTTTAAACAGGATGTCTATAAATACCAGTTGCTATTTAAATCTCTTTAGACTCGTGTCATTCACACAATTAATCCAAACTTATTTTTATATATCAAGTTAGAATTAGCTACCAAACTTTCTAAACAGGATGTCTACATATACTAGTTGCTATATAGATCTCTTCACACAATTAATCCAAATGAAAAAGGTAAGTTAGCTGTATTTTTTAATGTTCTCCTATTAGAATCTTTAGTTTCATTATTCTTTTGTGCTTCAAAAAATCCAGTACATTTATTTCTTTGATATAACCTTTTCGTCTAATGTATATATATATATATATATATATATATATATATATATATATATAAATTTGGGAATAAAAAGGCCTTAAATAAGCTCGTGAACATACTCGCGAGTGGAAATGGTCCATAACCACGATACCATGGTATTTAAGGCCTTTTTATTCCCAAATAAATTTCTCTGTTTACAATAATTAAACATTGAGCTCTCATACGGAACCTGAACTCTACAACAAACTACGGGTAGAGAATTAGGACCCACCTAGAATCACCTCGTACCAAAAACTTGGTACCACAAATATTATATATAATATATATATATATATATATATGTGTGTGTGTGTGTCTGTGTGTGAAGAAAAAGTGAAAGTAATTTCGACAGTATATAATATTGTAAAAAATTTAAACAAAAACAAGTTTAAACATTATTCGTTTATAAACTTGTGTTTTTTCAATTTTTTACACACACACACACACACACACACACACACACACATGTATGTATATATAAAGAGAGACATAAAGACAGAGAGACAGTTATATTTATTTAACCTAATAACTACAATCAGTAACCAAATAAGACAGAGTCGAGATAATATCAGTTACATTAATTTTAGTCATCCATATCGTGGGGTAATGATTAGCAAACTAGTCTCGCTGATCAATTACAACTAAATAGCAATTCGACCCTCACAGGATGACCCCCCCCCAAAAAAAAAAAAAATCAATAGAGTAGAGATGATATCAGTTACATTTAATGGCATAGAAGATGACTTTTTTCCAATTATTACTAAAAGAATATATCCCAGGTCTTATATATGAATTTAAGTAAACTGACAACCAAGCTTCATTTGTTAAACTGCATCCAGTAGTGAGGCTCCAATTCTGAATATCTGGGGAGTGTGGAGTACCTCTTTATCGCCATTACTCCCAGGTCCACTCTCACCTGGAGTTTTAGTACCTGCTAGGATTTAATCTATGGGTTAAATATGAGTTTAAAAAAACTTCAATATCCATCAAGAATGAATAAAACAGTGTCTTTAGCATAAAATAACCCAACAAGGGTTGACATGCCATAAAATCCAACCAATCAATCAAGTTTCATTATAAAAGTAAGTAAAGTAAAGTCATCAGGGTGGCCTAAGTTCGGTATCAGCCAGACAGCGATAGAGTCTAACCCCTTTTCACTTGCACTAGACCAAGGATATTGTTTTTTAGCATCTGAGGTGGAGCACCATCAGCTCTTCACTTTATTGCACAGATCCCTGTGCTACTCGTACGCTGAGTTTGCGAGGGCCAGTATCGAACCAGGAACCTAGTCAAGTACTGGCATATCACAAATATACTGTCATTGTTATTTCATTCCTTGAGAGTTTTTTTACACCAGCATTGCTTTCATTGGATTCTGAATGACAGCAAGTCTCCTCAGTTCTCCAGGACTCTTCTCAGTATTCTAGCCAATCTTAACAATAATGCTGTTAAGATGGTCTTGATTCTTCCTCTGATTGCCAATTCACCCTGTCTTTTTTTCCAAACCTTTGGGGACTTTTCCAAGGGCACCAACAACAATTGGTATCACATTCACCGTCATGTTCCACAGTTTTTTTTAGTTCTCCTTCAAGATTATTATTATTATTATTATTAATATTATCATCATTATTATTATTATTATTATTATTAAAACTACACAGCTGAACATTAATTCTGATTGGCAAACATCAACTTGCATATAAAAATTATTTGAGTTTGTATTTAAAATAGTTTGAATAATATTGATGGTTTGGTTTCTTAGTTTAATGGCATATCAACCTTGGCTGGTTATTTGATGCCAAAGCCATCCTTATAGAAAATCTGTAATGGTACTATTTAACCTATAGCTGGGGGGATGAGTGAGTTCATACTTTTCCCAAGTGTATTAGTCCGAAAGTCACTAGAGTTCGAACTCACTTAATATGATATTGCAGTCCTGCATTTTAATCACTACACCATGGAGACTGCCTGCCACCCTCAAATAATATTGAAAGATATGATATAACATTTTAGAATAACATTTTTAGAATGGAAGCGTGTGGTGCAATGGTTATCACCATAGAAAATGGACTCAGTGACCCAAGTTCAAATCCTGCACAAGGCTGTTATCATTTTGGAGGGCGGACTGGACTCTTAGGACTTGATTAGGCAACCAGTGTAGAAAAAGGAAAACTCTTTATTCAGACCTGCTAAACTCCGCTTAAGAAATTGACCTTGTGTCACATCCTGCTCGTGTGGAGGGGTTGGGTAAATATATATAACATTTTAAAAGTAGATGTTCAAGATTAATATTGATCATACATGTTCAAGTTCAATATCAAATAGTTTTCAATTAGGGTTGCCAACCTGAAATGTTTTTGTTTTTTTAGCAAATCACTCTCATTACTCTTGAAACAGACCTTGTATACATAGCATCACTTTGAATTTATTAAGTTGTGATGAGATATTCTTGTTTAAGTTCTTGTATATTTATCTTTGCTTTTATTCCCTCCTCACCCCCACCAAAAAAAAAACAACAACAAAAAACCTCTCAACTTTGCATCTTATGATTTTTGCTGTCTGGTACTTGTTTATTATTATCACCTTTTTTTTCTTTTTTCAAATATCAAGTGTGAAATTATTTCTGTGAGAAGCACCTTGTATCATTAAACAATTTTTGAAGTTATTTTATTTTTTGGTTTATCTTATTTTGTTTACTTTCTCAAGTACTGTGTAACTTTGTTTTAATATTTCTGAAGTGTTTCTGTACCAAGGTAATACAAAAAAGAAAAGAAATAGAGAAAAAATAAGCATTAAAAAGATATACACAACTAAATAGATAGAGAAATATTTACCCAACCTATTTGCCTTGTGCTGGATGTGACACATGGTTAATTTTTAAGTGGAATTACAGCTGGTTTGAA
>CM042179.1:23070751-23073251 GCA_023376005.1 Doryteuthis pealeii
TTGAGGAAGAATTAAGACAAAAGCATTGTTAAAATTGGCTAGAATACTCAGAAGAGCCCTGTAGACCTGAGGAGACTTGTCACTCAGACTCCAATGAAAGACCACCAGCTTATGCTGGTGTGAAAAACTCACAATAATGATAATAAGTCTCTGCTTTTACTTGAATAATAATAATAATAATAATAAATGGTAGATCTAAAAATACCAACACAATTCCTATTGTAACAGCAAAGTCTCTGCCTTTTGGTGTCTTCACTTAAATAATAATAATCCTTCTGTGAATATCTTTTTTAAAGTTTCACAAGTGACTGCTAGGGATGAAAGTTAGAACTAATCTGTTGATTGAAGAAAAGAAGGAAAAAAAAAAGAAAAAGAAGCTAATTTTTGTTCTTTTCTTTCCTGCAATTGTTGCAGCTAATAAGATCTAAGGTAGTGCAATTTTGTACTATGACAAACCCATTTGTCATCATCATTCTTTCTTAGTTTTCTGCTCCATGGCACGTGACTCATGTTGCTCAGCTCCCAGTACCATCCCCTTAAGATGAGGCTGTCCCCTAATACTATTGCTGCGCAATATTCTTTTTCATTTTTCCTATCTCAGAAACTTTAAAGATCTCTTTCTTATCGCTTCTCACTCACCAGCAGAGATGGATTTAGACCTTGGGGGTCCTGGGGCACTTCTGGTTAGAGGGCCCTTCAAGTTGCCTCGACATAGAGAAATTAAATTAGTTGCATGAGAAATAAAATAAAAAAATTGAAATAAAATTATGGACAGTCACTAGCAATGACTTCAGTTCTGGATATCTTCTGTGGATGAGATTTTATCTTGAAATATTAAGAATAAATCCCAGGTTAACAAACAACACCATAGTTACCTTCTTTTTCTTTACACTTGCATTGTGATAGCCTTCAAAACCAACCAACAAACCGAAAAAAATTATGCCTAGAGGGCGATCCAGATCTGGAATAATAATCAAAATCTGAACAGACACAGACACATAAGTACAGACACACACATAAACAAACACAGAGTTTGGAAGGCATGATACAGAACCAACTTCAGTTCTGGAGATCTTCTGTAGAATAGATTTTTATCTCGAAATATTAAGAATTGATAATAAATCACAGGTTAACAAACAACACCATAGTTACCTTCTTTTTCTTTACACTTGCATTGTGATAGCCTTCAAAACCAACCAGCAAACCAATATATATATATATATATATATATATATATATATATATATATATATATACACACAAACAAGCACCCCCCAACATACACAGAATTTGGAAGACATGAGACCGAACAAATGAACAGCCACTAGCAACAACTTCAGTTCTGGAGATCTTCTCTAGAAGGGATTTTTATCTCGAAATATTAAGAATTGAGAATAGATCACAGGTTAACAAACAACACCACAGTTACCCTCTTTTTTCTTACACTTGCATTGTGATAACCTTCAAAACCAACCGACAAACCGAAATAAAATTAATTTATTAAAAGAAAAAATATATGTTAAGTTCTGAAGAAAATATTTGATTTTATTATCTTTAAGAATACAAACCCTGTAAACATTTTAAATTTTATAAAAAAAAGCAACCTTTTTCAACAAGATATAACAGAACATAACCGAATATCTCCATAGAACCACTACTTTAAAGACTGAAATCCAAAATAACCTTTTTGGCATTAAATGACCCACAGAGGTTGATATGCCGTTAAACAAAACACAAACTCAAACTTATTTTTTTCAATTATATTGACTAAGTTTCAGTTTGCATTATATGACAAAGTGCTATGATTATTTCCAGTTTACAGCAAATAACCATCATTTTTTTCAATAATAAAACTAATTTTATAATTATTATAGATTTTATAAAGAACATCTGGGTGCCCCTCTGGTAGGGGGACTCAGGGCAATTGCCCCCTTTGCCCCTTTATAAAACCTGATTGTTGTTTTTTGTTCTTCATCAAAATTGGTTTGCAATAAGAAATAAATAAAAGTAATGGCTGCCTTTCTTTCCCAGTATAGATTGTTTTCAGAGGTACAATGGGTTGAACTATTTTCTACCAAATATGTGTGCATTATATATATTTACCAACCCCTGCCGCACAAGCAGGATGTGACACAAGGTCAATTTCTTAAGTGGAGTTCAATAGGTTTGATTTAAGAGTTTTCCTTCTAGACTGGTTACCTAACCAAGGTTAAAGAGCCCAGACTGCCCTACTATTTATCCATAGCTGGGGGGGAGAGTAGGATTCATACCTTTCCCAATGGTATTATTACCACATCCAGGATTTGAACTCGGGGCGACAAGTCCATTTCCATGACTTTAACCATTACACCACGCGCTTATGTGTGTGCATTATAGTTAAAAAGTAAGGTTGGCATAGGGGCCTATTGTTGGTATCAGCTGGGCAGTAAGGGAGTCTATCACCTTTTTGCTTGCACTAGACCAGGCAGATGGAGTGCCATGTCTAACATCAGCTCCCCAC
>CM042179.1:23078251-23108251 GCA_023376005.1 Doryteuthis pealeii
CGTCTGACTCAGTAGATATCCTTATTACTTGGCTCTACTTAGGTATCGAGCACTTTTTACAAATTAGCTTCTCCTAGCGGTTATATGAATATATATATATATCTTATATACATATATATGCATATAAATTGTTTTTTCTTTTGGCCAAATACTATACCAATAGATTATTTTTTATTGGTACGAATATCTTGGTCTTTTCTTTTTTTCAAAAATTTTTTTTTCTTCCTGGTTGATGTTTGGTAGTATATTTTTACAATCAAACTCTCTGCCGGGTTTTTTCTCTCCGCAAGGATCTACCAACACGCTTGGTATATTATATATATTTATATATATATATATATCTCAATGTGTATGGTTGGCAATATTATACTTGTAAAAGCGGTAGTAATCCAATGTACAATGTTATTAGAAGAGTGCTCAATATCTGTGATAGTGTTAATAGATAAATAAATGATAAAGTAAAAGGTTTAGTTTTTTTTTATTATCATTGGAAAAACTATTGCCACTGTTTGGTTTCTTGCTCTGTGGCAGACATCAGGCATTGACATTTATTTATTTATTTATTTATCTCTCTCTCTCTCTCTCTCTCTCTCTCTCTATATATATATATATATATATATATATATATATATATATATATATAATGGGTACAGCACTTTGTATTTGTTATATCGCTGAATTCCATACTTACTAACCATCGTGACCAGATTCACCAGTAAGTCAACTTTTCCTTTATATATATATATATATATATATATATATAATAAAGTAAAAAAGTACAGTTTGAAAGTGGGCTGTTGTTAGTAACAGCTGAACAGCAAGGGAGTCTATCCCCTTTTAACTAGCGCTAAACCAGGGAGATTGTTTTTGATGAGGTAGAGTGTCAAACCTACCGTCAGCTTTCAGATGCTTAACCGTTCAGATCAGATCACCCAAGCTGTTCTACTCAGTTCTACTGAGCTGTCAAGGACTGGTACCCAACCTAGAACCTTGCAATTCCTAGTCAAATGCTCTATCAACTGAGCTAACTGACCCATATATATATATATATATATATATATATATATATATATATATATAATTTTTAAAAATTGTCTACCTTTCATATTAAATTCATTCATGTCAATCATTTTGTTTTTAAAAAATGGTTCATTTATCTATCATGATCAATTTTTAGTAGTATTTTCTTTCATTTTTTAGTATTTAGTCACTTTTTGTAAAACAACTCAGCTTACATTCAACAGTTGTTGCTTCTTTTCTTTCATTCAGTTGTTGCTTCTTTTCTTTCATTCAGTTGTTGCTTCTTTTCTTTCATTCAGTTGTTGCTTCTTTCTTTCATTCAGTTGTTGCTTCTTTTCTTTCATTCAGTTGTTGCTTCTTTTCTTTCATTTAGTTGTTGCTTCTTTTCTTTCATTCAGTTGTTGCTTCTTTCATTCTTTTTTTCACTAACTCTTTGCTTACCTTATTTATTTATTTCACAGTTCTTTTTAATGGAATGATCCATTATAAGTCTGAAGTTGTGACATATATATTTTAAGTATGTAGTTATAAACAAGTGTATTAATCTATATAGCTATTTTAAAAAAGGTATTTATTCCCTTTTAACTTATAAAAAAACAACTTATACTGAAGAAACCATCAGTGCTTCAGAATATTAGTAGAAAGGCTTTTTGCTTAAGGCATGAACCTTGTGGAGTGGCTGATGACTCTTGAACACTGATGCTATCTTATCAGGATGTGAACAGTGGCTGAAAAAAAAAAATATTTTCTAATTTTCTTTTTATAAAAATGGCAATGAGAACTACATATTGATGCTGCATGCTCTATTGAGCAAATCTTGAAAGCAGCCCACAAAAAATACAGCTTGCCTTCTTCTATCACACAAACTATCCAATTAAGACAAACAAAACATTCTGGACACTGCTGGTGAAGCAAGGATGAACTCATAAGTGACATTCTCCTGTGGACACCTACGCATGAATATACCAGTGTGGGCTGATCAGCAAAACCTACATCGACCAGCTCTGTGTGGATTCTGAATGCCATACAGAAGACCTGCCAGGGGTGATGATCAATTGGGGTGGAGGTAACAGTGTCATGGAAATCTGTGCTGTCAGCATGATTTGATAATGTAAGATTCAAAGTGATAATACTTGAAGATAAAACTCCGACAAAGGTTGATAGACAAAACATTTTTATATACAGCACAGAATAAACAGGGTACATAATACATAGAGGTGTACATGAACATACATACGTAATACAAAGTTACAATGTAAAAGGATAAGCATAAAAGCAGACATGAGACTAGGAATAGTCCATGCTGTATAAATCACTTACAGTAATGTAAGGGGGGGGCCAAAGTCCCAACGAGAAGGGTAGACCAGAGTCTAACCCATAGTGGTGTCTCGTAGGTCGAGCAACAGGAAAAAGAGAAAGAGACGTTCAAACCAGCCGCTTAAATATCAAAGGCCCCTAGTGGGAACCAGCGAAACTAAACAGGCAGACAACTCTCCAGGCAAATACGAAAATAACGCCACAATAATAATGGTGATTTTCTTTTTACTTTAGGATAGTTATAAAGGTGAAATATATGTTTTTGCTTTCTTAGCAATGTTTTTCATATAAGAATTAATGTATATAATACAAACAGACTTCTTAATTAATATTCAATGCACAGAAGTTTTTTTCTGATTTTTGTATTTAATGTTAACAAGAGAAGAGAATTCAATGCACATAAATATAAATTGGAAAAGCGGATCAGGATATTTTAAAGCTTTTATTACCTACTGATGGATACTCTTCTGTAAAAAGAAATCCAAAATATACCACCAGATAGCTCTTTTATTTATTTATCTATCTATCTATCTATTTGTTAGTTATGTCGCTTTGGACATTTCTCCTTTTTATTATCTTCTACCATTAACAATTTTTTTAAAAAAAGAATATTTTCGCTCTGGATATATACAATATTAATAGAATATGTTAAGTAATTCATCTGATATTTCCCACAGTTGCCCTCTTATTTTTTAATTCAACCAATTCAATTTAAAAAAAATTTTAATTCACAGTAAATTTCTGTTTTGAGGAGAAATATAAAAAAAATCTCTACCGTAATTAGAAATTTCATTATTCTGAAAGTTTCAATTAGATCCCCCTCTTTCTTCTTAAGTTCAGAAAAGTCAATCCTAATCCTGTAACTGTAATATTTTACTGTTTTTATTAGTTTTGTCACTCTTCTTTATAAGCTCTCCAATCAGAATATTACACTCCAATTTCCAGGTCTAGATACTGGAACCCAGGCATAAATAAGAAAACATCTATGTGTTCTTATTAGAGTTTTAGATGTTTTTACTACATCCATGGTTGCTGGATATTAAAAAAAAAAATCTTTTTCACATAATTTCAAACAAATATCAAATGAAAATGTTACGAAAGAGTTTTGAGCCTAATTATAATTTTGTGGTTAAAAACTTAATTTCAAGATTTTTATTAAATTTTCACCATCTTAACTAATTGTATATTTTCATTCATATAAAAACTAATTAATGTGAAGAAACTTTTAAAAAGGAAAAAAAGATTAAAAATTGAGGCTATTTCTATATAATGAAAAGTGTTAAAAATGTTAATGTTTCATTTGTTTATCCAAACATACATAGATAATCTTCCTATGCCAATTTATCAGAGAATAACAATAGAAACTGCTGTAAACTATATCTCAAAATCATGAAGATGTGGTTACTTAACACAATAAGCCTTTATATCAAATAAACATGGAAAATTGGATAAAAGAAATAGCATTTTTTTTTTAAATCAGCCATTAATTTTTATTAGTATTTTCTTTTATTTTAATTTTTTGTTGCTTTTTGATTGTTTTTTTTTTTTTGTTTTTTAGATATTTATTTGATAAAGCTTAAAGGAATGTTTTATTTTGTTTTTTTGTTTTTTTTCTCAAACAAATCAGTTAATTTATGGAAAATGGGATAAAAGAAATAATCTAAACCAGCCATTAATTTTGACTAGTATTTTCTTTCATTTTAAAATTTAGTTGCTTTTTTATTGCAAATAATAAAGATAAAGAACCTGTTTTTTTTTTTTTTTTAAGTATTTTTTTTATAAAGCTAAGAGAAAAGTCTTTTTTTCTCAATCAAACAAATCAATTAATTTATAAATGCATTATTCTTCCTGAATTTTATAATAATCTTTTAGATTAAGAAGAAAAAAAAAAGAATATTTTTAGTCCTTCCATTTTAGTTTTAATTTCTTTTTTGTTGTTGAAGCTCCTGAAAACTAGAAATATAAGTAGACTTGTGCAAGTAGAAATGTGTGGAAAGATGAGTTTTTTTTTCTCAATCTAAATTTGCAAATCTCTCTACTAAACCCTACCTGACACCATTTTTTTTTACCTGTCTGCCTGACAATCTCTTTCTCCTATTTTTTTTTTGTTTTGTTTGTTTTAGCCTTTGAACTGTGTAATTGCTTTTAATTAACAACTAAGGGCCTGTTTAGCTAAGTTGGTAGAGTGTTCGGCTGGGAACCTCAAGGTTCCTCGTTTCATACCGGCCCTCACCAACTCAGCGTATGAGTAGCACAGGAATCTGTGCAGTAAAGTAAGGCGCTCCACTTCAGATGCTAAAATAATCTCCTTGGTCTAGTGCTAGTGAAAAGGGGATAGACTCCCTTGCTGTATGGCTGATACCAACATTAAGCCACCCCGACAACGACTTTTATTCCAAGAAATGATACACAAAAATATATAAATATCTTTCTTATTTTGATTTGGTCTAAGTTTTTCAAAAAATTCATTCAAAATTTACAAGTAGAAAACCCACAAATTTAATAACAAAAATGTATCTATTTGTTACATCATTATTAGTACCCTAACACTTATTTAAGTAGTGTAGAAACCAAAATGACTGTTATAAGTTGCAGCCGGCGGCCTTGAAGGATTGAGTGACAAGGCTTGACCTCATCCAGATCCTTCCGGTGGATACCGTGAGAATCGGTGGAGAAGACCCTCTTCCGGTTTTGATTAGAAAGAGAGTTTTAGTTCAGTATCGGTCGGCCGACTCAATCTGCGCAGGTAGTCTGGTGGGGATTTCGGAATAAAATATGATCTAAAGCAAATCGAAGTCTTGGGTTATTATCTAAAAAACTACCAATGACACAGGGCTTCTGATAAAGAGAAATCCCCAATGGAAGACCAGACACAAAGTCCCTAAGACGAAGTCCAGATGCTAGAAGAAAGAGAGTATACAACATTTTTATAAAAAAAAAATTCCTATATATATTTAAAAAAAGAAATTGAAAGATTTTCACTTTAGTAACAGCTAGATAGGTTTGGTTTCTTTGTTTAATGGTACCTTTATGGGTTATGTAATACCAAACCATTCTTGTAGTGGTACTAAACCTATAGCTGAAGGAATGAAGGGTTTATTCCTTTCCCAAGAGTATTTGAAAGTGAATGTAATAGGGTGACTGGAGTTTGAACTCACTTACCACAATGTTACAGTCCAGCATGTTAGCCACTATGCCATAGGGACACCCCAAAGTGCATGATCCATTACTGTACAAGGAGGTATAGTGCCCTAAATATCAACTATGCTTACAAGTGTTCACAAGTATAAGCACTTTTTGAATACCAAATTTACTGTATACTTACCTGTATACCGGAATTTCTAAAATTATTCACTCTAAATGCTGATTGATATTTTGCTGTTCCTGCAAGGTGTCTGCTTAAACATTTCATTCTACTTTCTTAGCATAGTTCTAACAATTTTTGAGATCTTTTTATGTTGATTAGGTCCCAAGGGCTGGGTTAGCTCAGTCGGTAGAGCATTTGGCTAGAAACCACAAGGTTCCTAGTTTGATACAGACCCTCGCCAACTCAGCATATGAGTAGCACAGGGATATATGTGGTAAAGCAAGGAGCTGATGTTAGGTGTGGCGCTCCACTTCAGATGCAAAAAAACATCTCCTTGGTCTAGCACTAGTGAAAAGGGGATAGACTTCCTCGTTGATTGGCCGATACTGACTTTAGGCCACCCCGATGACTTTACTTCTTTTTTTTTTTAATAATTTTTGCTATAAACCAATTCCAAACAATGCAGAGTTTACATTTATGGAAAAGAATTTGAAAGTGTGTGTGGAGGGGGTGGGTTATTTTGCATTTTCAAAAACAAAACAAAACAAAACAAATTCCCTTATTTAATGAATGAGGGAATTCTTGCAGATAGCGATTTTCTTGTCCTGGTCTGATAGGTCAGTAATCATGTCAAACACTGATAGGTTAGCATGGGCAGAAAGATGGCTTGATTTCTATGGGAATGTTAGATGTTTCAGGAAGCGGGTGGGTAGACAGGGTGGGGGTGGATCAAACTGATACCCTTAAAAGACAAATCATTAACATACAGACATACATGAAGACAATCATATGACAGATTTCAGTTTCTCAATATCATTGAAATATGAATCAGTGTCAGAAAACAGTTTCAGTTTTATGATTAATATGAGTTTTTTTTTTTTTTTTTTATATCAACACTTCTTGATATTGTAGGTTTGTTATATGAATAAACTGATAACAAGAGGTTTCTTTCTTTTGTTCTTTCATTGCATCCCGTTCTTTCGTTTGAAGGATTCCTTATGGCTTAATGGCTAACATTCTGGGCTGCGACATTGTAGTAAATGAGTTGGAACTCCATTCACACTATTATGTTCACTTTTGGACTAATACTCGTGGGAAAGGTATGAACTACCTCCCCCCCCCAGCTTGTTAACCATTAGACCATAATGGGACACTTTACAACAAGCTATACTAGCAATTAGATAAGGGCTATAAGATTATTAGTTTGAAAGTGAATGTAATAGCATGACTGGAGTTTGAACTTGCTAACTATGATTTAACAGTCAAGCATGTTAGCCACTACTTTTGAGACTTCTAATTGATATTCTTTGAAAACCACTATAGAAATTTTTATCTCAGGCCTAACAAATATTATATGGAGCATTCAAAATATCACATGTGTAACCCATACACACTATCCAATAACCGTAAAGGTTTTTGAGATTTCTATTAAATATATAAAAACTTCTTGATTTTTTATTTCTATATGTTTATATGACATGAGACTTTTGATGAATTCAATTTTTTTTAAATTACTTTTGGTAATTCTTAAGCACTATGATTTATACCCATCATAAAACAATTTTCTTTTAACACACTAGCTTTCTGTATTGGATTGATATCAATTCTTTTTTTTTAAAGATATAACACACCAAAGTTGGATAATCTGTGGAATAGATATAACACACCAAAGTTGGATAATCTGTGGAATAGATATAACACACCAAAGTTGGATAATCTGTGGAATGATATTAAATATTCTGTGGATTTAAAATGAATATTTATTAGGAACAGCTGACAGGTCTCAGACCTAATATATACTAGCTGAAAAGATATTATTATTATTATTATTATTATTATGGTTCGATTTTTCCCCATTATAATTTTCTCATAAATTCACATTTTCTGAAGTCTAATGATAAGATTTTTTCAATATTTTCAATATTTTTATTTACATATTTATCTTTGTGAAGAAAATTTTTTAAAGAAAACAAACACAGGATGTCATGAACAATGGAAACTCTTTATGTTGATACTTAAGTATTTCGGGTTATTTAGATTAAAACCTTCTTCATGATATTGAATATTTGTATGAGTAAAAGATGAAAGATGTTCAGTGTATGTTGAATGTGTGATAAAAGGTGATTATCCGTTATTTACTTGGCATTTTTATATGAAATAAATAATGAATAATAACCTTTTATCACACATTCAACATACACTGAACATCTTTCATCTTTTACTCATACAAATATTCAATATCCTGAAGAAGGTTTTAATCGATGTGGCATGTCTTCATGTCTCTCTTGCAGACATCTTTAAAGCAGACATAAAAAGACATATAAAGATATATAAAGACATATTTATTTTAAAGAAAAGCTAGGAAAAAAAACAACCTCCGGGTAGTGTAAAAATTAATTTTTGAAAGATATTGCCAGAGGTGGGGTTGGGGAGTTAAAAATTCAATATCAGAGAGTTTGTACCATATGTAAGTAAAATCATCAAATTTATTTAAGGAGTAAAAACATAAAACAATCTGAAATAGAAACTTAGTTCTGATAACTTTAAATATATATCAAAATAAAACAAACTATATATAAATATATAATACTGGGCATGTATTCAGTAAAAATTATTTAAAAAAAAACAAAAACACAATGAGGACCGTCTAAGGTTGCATGATCAAATTTTGAGTGTATATAATACAAGGTTGTTTTTTATTCTATGTATTGATGATTTTGGGTAATGTGACATTAATGGTGACATATTGTTGCAGACAAATTGAAACTGAATCTCTATTATTAATAGTGTTACGTAGTGCCTTTTCTTTGACGGCACTAAATATCTATACATTGTATACTTCTTACGTCTTACTCTGGTCTATTCTTCCGGCCGTCTTCTGATCGTCTATCATTATTCTATCTTGGTCTGGTCTTGTCGTGGTGTTTCTTGGGGACTCCGGGTCTTTGTCGGGGATCATTTCTTATCAGAAGCCTTGTGTCATTGATAGCTTTTAGTAATAACAACAAGACTTCGATTTACTTTTGATGTTACTTTATTCGTAGAACCCCAGACCAGACAATCACGCAGTGAGCTCACATCTTGCTAGCTTCTTCTAACTTCTAACTCCTAACTGTCACTGCAACTGAGTTGCTTACACCTTAAACCGGAAGGGCTTCTATTGACTTCCGTTCTCACGTTCCATCCCCAGAACGCAAGGTGAGACTGAGGTCAAGCATTGTCACTCACTCTCAAGGCCATCAGCTGTACTGATCGCCATAAGGATTTCTATACTACCTTAAAAAGATATTAGGGATCCATAATTATGTAACAATAGATATACTACTTTAGTGATACTTTATTCAATGCAAGCCGTGTGGTTGATGATACTCTGCTAAGTTTGCAATATTTGGCTCCAGTGTTGTCAATGATAATCAAGGATCATCTCTTTTGTATTTATTGTTTTGATACTACAACATTGTGGTCAAGAATTCTAGTCTTTTAAAAAAAGAGGGACCTCTTTGTTTTACAGAAATATTTGACGAAAAGAAGATGATGACTAATATGCATCTCAGTAATACATCACATGAGTAATACAAATCTCTCCATGTAGCAAAAGATGATTGTCATTTAAACATGAGGATGTTCAGTATTTTATCTGTTATGGTTTGTTTTAGTTGCTTTGTCTAAATGGCATATCAACCTTCATGGGTGTTGTAACTCGAGTATCAGAATTAACAGAAATAATAGGAAAAAGTAAACAACAAATATTAAGGATAGAGAAAAAGGTTTACTAAGCAAAGATAAAAGGTGAACAGAGTAATTAGCAATTGTTAGGTTTAATTAACAAGTACTGTGAGATCTTGTTGTTCTCTCTTCTGAGGTTTCGTCAGACATTATTGATAGTAAGTTAAAGACATGGCTGAAACCAGATTCAACAAGGCAAGATAAAGGAAAAGTAGTAATATACAACTATGAGTAAAAAAAAAAAGTAAAGTTGTCAGGGTGGCCTAAAGTCGGTATCAGCCAGACAGCGAGGGAGTCTATCCACTTTTCAATAGCGCCAGACCAAGGAGACTGTTTTTGGCATGTGAGGTGGAGTACCACACCTACCATCAGCTCTTCACTTTACCGAACAAATCCCTGTGCTACTTATACGCTGAGTGGGCGAGGGCTGGTATCGAATTCAGAACCTTGTGGTTCCTAGTCCAAAGTTCTACCGACTGAGCTATACTGGCCCCTGACATTCAACTATAAGTATGTCTAAAACAATTTTTTTTCATTGACCACTAAAATACTATCATGGGTTTACTATTTTGCTTGTATGAACACCCAAAAATCTGATATGGACCCCATGTTGATAACCACTGGTCTATGTCTTTTTTTTTTTTTTTTTTTTTTTTTTTTAAGGGGGTGCATGTTGATTCTTGTGTTTTTAGAAGTAACTTAGTACTTTTTTTATTTTCCCTTTTCATCTTCTTCACTAAAGGTGCAATTTACACCTGGGTAGGACCAAGTGTAATATAATCTGAAACATGTTAAAAACAACAAAAGATACTTGTACAAAAATGTGTGAATTAATGGAAATACTTCACCCCATAACTTCACTTCCAATCTATTAACGAAAGAAAGAAGAAAAAAAAAAAAAAAAAGAGAAGCTTGCAAGATCTGAAATTCCATGTTTTTAATGAATTCTTTTTTTTTTTTTTTTTTTTCCTTTTTTTTTAAACTTTATTTTTAAACATTTTTTTTTTTAATTTTTTTTTTAAACTTTTTAAACTTTTTTTTTAAAAAAACTTTTTTTAAACTTTTTTAAAACTTTATTTTTTAAACTTTATTTTCTTGATAATTTCTAATTTATCAATTTTAAAATAGAATTTTCAAAAATAACTGATTTTTTCTCTCCAGTTTTGGTTGGTTGGTTGATTGGTTGATTGGTTGATTGGTTGGTTGGTTTGACGGCATGTCGAGTTCAAACTCCAGTTGCAATAATATATTCACTTTTGGACTAATAATTTGGGAAAAATGTGAACCCCCACTTCCTCCACCTATTGGTTAAATAGTACCAATACTATTTCTCTTAATTTTTGAGATGAGGCTTGATAATTAGTATTATTTGGATTTGGCTTGCAAGATCTGAAATTTCATGTTTTTAATTAATTTTTTTAAATTAAAAAAAAATGTTTTTTAGTCTTTATTTTTTTGATAATGAGACATACAAAATTTCTAATTTATCAATTTTAAGATAAAATTTTCAAAAATAACTGATTTTTTGTTTCCAGTTTTGGTTGGTTGCTTTGTTTGTTTGACGGCATATCAACACTTTTTGGGTCATTTAATGTTGAATCAAGTCAATTTGATATTGCTTACAGTAATGCTGGTGCTTAAATGGTCACCCATCTAAGTATTTAACAGGCTCATCACTGCTTTACTTCAGGGATTCCAGTTTTTGATTTATCTGTTAACCTAGTCAGTAGTTGATATTTTAGGAACAAAGAAAATATTTTAATTTTAGTTTAAATATGGTAACTAAGAAAGATTTCATTTTTACCAAAACAAATACCAACACATATGGGAGGAGGAGGAGGAGTCCCCATTGCATAGTAACTAACATGATTGACTGTAACATCACAGTAAGCAATAACATATTCGGATTATTATCCTCATCTTTGTTATCTACACTATTTCTCTGAATTTTTTTGATGAGTCTTGATAATTAGTATTATTTGGATTATTCAGATTATTATCCTCATCTTTATTGTTATCTGTACAAGAAGGCTGGAGGGCACATTGACTGAAACATTGTACAGATAACAATAAAGATGAGGACAATAGTCCAAATAATCCAAATAATACTAAGTACAAATACTATTCTACAAGGATGTCTTTGGCATTAAATAACCTATGAAGGTTAATATGTCATTAAACAAAGAAAACAAACTCATATGACACAAGGCTGCTAGTATAGGACATCTAGTGATAATTGAACAGAACCAATTGATATGCAAGATTAGCTTGCTAACCACACTGGGATGACCTCAAATGAAAGTAATAAGCTTCTTCTTTTTGAAGTCTGTTGTAGACGACGATGACGTTACTTCATGTCTTCATTTGTGGACCCTATGGTGGCTCATTAGTCTAATTCTGGACCTACAGATGAGGCCACACCCACTGCAGGGGAAATTCCCATCTACATTTGGTTGTTCATGACGACGAAGACATTGTCACTCTACAATCCTGTTTATCTTGATATTGAGCTGCTTAGCTCCTGTGCGGCAGGTGTCTCACCAACCCTGTCTGTTGGAGGCCAGATCTTCCATGCTTGAACGTGTGATGTTACATTTCTTCAGTGTTGTCTTAAGATGGTCTTTGAACTACTTTTGGAGGACTCCTGTCCTCCAGGTAAAAGTAGTAAGCACACTAGTTGTAAACCTGACATTCAGTAAAAAGAAAAAAGTTAAATAATTTTAAAACTTTCAATTTTGTTTTTCTCCCAGGCATTTAATGTATCAGGCACATTCACTCACTTTGATGAATAAAAGGTCCTGCCAGCATGATGTATTACAGTTTAGCATTATAATTGGTTGGAGGTGTGTGTTGTAATGGTTATCATTGTAAGAAATGGATATGGTGACCTGTGTTCAAATCCTAGACGTAGCTGTTTACATTTCACATAGTGCTAATACCCAAGGGAAAGTTATGCATCCAACTATTTTCCCTCCAGCTATTGGTAAATAGTAGGGCAGACTGGGCTATTCAACCTTGGTTATGCAACCAGCCTAAGAGAAGGAAAACTCCACTTAAGAAATTGACTTTTTGTCATATCCTATTCGTATGGAGGAATATATATATATATGTATATGTAAAAGTAAGTCATTAGGGTGACTTAATATTGATATCAACCAAACAGCAAGGGAGTCTATCCCCTTTTCACTAGTGCTAGACCAAGGAGGTTGTTTTTGTATCTGAGGTGGAGTGCCATACCTACCATCAGCTCCTCACTTTACCACAACTCATATCAAGCCAAGAACCTTGTGGTTCCTAGACGGGTAGCTCTACCGACTGAGCTAAACCATCCAATTGATGGAAACTTTGGATTTTTTTCATCATTTCTCTTTTGGCACTGTGGTCCCTTTAACTTCGGATATAATTGTTCTTTTGTGTCTTTGAGTTTGAGAATTGCATTCTAGACCGTAAATATCAAGTATTTGTTGTTTCTCTCCCACTTTTCTTTAGCATTTGGCTGGCTTAGCTGAGTCGGTAGAGCTTCAGACTACAAGCCACAAGGTTCCAGGTTAAATACCGGTCCTCGCCAACTCAGCGTACGAGTAGCACAGGGATCTGTCCGGTAAAGGAGCTGATGGTAGGTGTGGTGCTCCACCTCAGATGTCAAAACAATCTCCTTGATCTAGCACTAGTGAAAAGGGGACAGACTCCTTCGATGTCTGGCTGATACTGACTTTAGGCCACCCTGTTTACATTACTTTACTATATGAATCTGGTATAAAAATGAATAATTCTGGAGAACTGGAACATCACATAAAGAAGTTGTTTTTTTTGTTTTCACCTTTCCTTTCTTTTTTCCTTTCTTTTTCCTTTCTTTTTCTATCTAGTACCATTACCTCATTTGTAATGTGTATGTAGCCAACAAGAGAAGACATGCTACGTAGAATCACAGGTGTACCTTTATAGATGATGAATTGTATTTCTCTTTTTATCGACGTTTGTCATCTATAGTCCATGATCACCTGATCATGGAATGGAGGTGTGTTCCTAGATATAGATAATAACCTTATATATTGGTTACTGCTGCCTGCCATAGGAGTTGTCAACAGACATTTTTTTTTCATGTCAGCTGTCTTCACATTATTATTGTTAGTGGTTTACTGTGCTGGTTTTCATTAGACAGGTAGCAAGATGTACCTGGAACATAGCAGACCAATGCTTCAAATAGCTGGTTTTATGCAACACATAATTATTCTCTCTTCTCTTTCTTCTCCTCCTTCATCTTCTTTTCTTTCTCCTCCTTCATCTTCTTTTCTTTCTCCTCCTTCATCTTCTTTTCTTTCTCCTCCTTCATCTTCTTTTCTTTCTTTCATCTTCTTTTCTTTTCTTCATCTTCTTTTCTTTCTTCTTCTTCTTCTTCTTCTTCTTCTTCTTCTTTCGATAATCTTATTCTTTCATTAGCAATCATATGGAATGGTTGTTTTTTTTCTTTATAACTCTCTACATCTTCAGAGCATGTTTTAGGACACTGGTTAGTAAATTAGTTTAACTAATTATTGACTGTTAAAAACTTGATCAATCAAAACTTTATTAATTATTGCATCTATATCATTATGGCTAGCCTCCTATTCCAATCTTTTGCCACCACCTTTTAATTCTTCCACCCCTCCCTTTTAGCAAAGTCTCCCTCTCTCTCTCTCTTTCTCATTTCTCTGCCACTCACATTAATTCTCTCTCTTTCTCTCTCTCTCTTTCTACTAGCCTCTTATCTGAAATGTCTGCCCCCACCTTTCTCTCTCTCTCTACTAGCCTCTTATCTGAAATGTCTGCCCCCACCTTTAGTCAAGCCTCTCCCTCTCTACTTCATTTCCTCTGCCTTCCCTTTTTACCACCTCTCAATTTACCCCCTCCCTAATTTTTACAAGCACATTTTCACATTTCTCTGCCTACCCTTCATTTTTACCCATAGGATAATTCCATGTCAAATCATCCAGGCCATGTCACCTACCTACTTCAATTTTTCTGAAATTTTGTGGCAGTATGGATCATGTTGAAGTTAGACAATCTCCAGAATTTGAACTTCCAATTCCAAAAATTGGCAGAGTTATGGAGATTTTTAACTCATCAAATTGGGGGTGCAAAAATGGAGACATTTTGTAATATATTTTTGTCTGTAAAATAAGTTATAAAACTTTCCTACTCCTCAAAATTGGTTTATAATAGTTTTTTGGCTCAAGGAACCCAAAAATGCTATCAAAAAAGTTAAAGTTAACCAATTTTAAGTTATTGATGATTTCTGATTTTTTTATAGCAAGATGAATATCCCGATGTGGCATACATCTATGACAATTTTTTTTCTTCTATTATTATTTTACATATATTGAATATTATTTGTACCAAAAAGATAGTTTGGTTTTTGCTCAGAACTGAAGCTACAAGATCAGTTAAAATGTTGCACTTTTAGGTTTTAAGTGATTTCATTCAGCCATTGAATAAAGTCTATAGGAAGCAAAATAACTGTCAGTGCGATAGAAATGATCAGGATTATGTTGGTGGTTGGATATATTTGAAACAATATTTTCCCCTTGTATAAATCATATTGCCTGCAAAATTCTGACAATAAACAAAGCTCAAATTTTTTGGATTGTCTAACTTTAACATAGTCCACACCTCCACAAAATTTCAGAAAAATTGAAGGGGGTTGGTGACAATTTTACTTTTTTCTGGATGATTTGACATGGAATTACTCCATGACCCTGTCTCTCTACTTCATGTCTACACTCCGTTTCCCAATTATTGTCCTTCACGTTTTGTCCCTTCCCTCAACTTAATTTCTACAAACTCTTCCTCATTTCTCTGCCTCCCCTTCATTTATATCCACCCTCTATTTTAGCAAAATCTTTCTCATTATCTTTCTCTCTCTCTCTCTCTTTTCTACTAGCTCTCTTTTTCCATTTCTATGCCCCCTCTCGTTTAGCAAAGTCTCTTTCTCTCTCGTTCAGTTTTCTTTCTGGAACTTATTTCCTTTACCTCTTTACACACTAATGACCTAACACTTCACATTGTCCTTTTCTTTTCTTTTTATTATCCATTTCATTTTATTCACCTTTCTCTTAATCTTTCTTTCTTTCTTTTCCTGCTTCTTCATCCCTTAATGAATTGTCTACTGCAAATAAAACTGAGGTCTCCTTTAACAAATCATGCACAACACACTGAAACTTGGATACCCGTCAAATGATATTGCCTTCTGTTCTTGCTGTCATTTCTCTACTCAGGACGCAACTCTCTCTCTCTCTCTCTCTCTCTCTCACTTTTTTTTCTTTTTTGCTCACTTTCTTTTCTTTTTTTCTATCTATCTTTCCACTTTGCAAGGTAGTGAACCTTTTGTTTTAGTTTTTACATTATATTAACCCTAAGCCTACACTTGGTTACTTTTTTTTTTTTTTTTTCAAATCTTTTTCTTTTCTTAGATTGTTTCTGGATATTTTGTTGTTTTGTTTTGTTTGTTTAAAGTTTTTACATTCTTTGTAGCTATGCATAGAAATGTATATTTTTGCACAATGAAGAAGCGAAATATGACACTTAGCCAAAAAACAAAACAAAAAACAAAACAAAAACAAAAAAAAAGACCCAAAGGAATCTATCTTTCTTTCAACAAAAAAGACAAAGGAATGCTCCCTAATTATAAATAAACACAAACAACCAAATCTATCAAATTATGTAATGGGGCAGGGGTATATTATATGCCATTAACTAACCTAAGTAAATTAGATAAAAAGGATATAATATTAAATAAGGTATGTGATAAGAAATATCATTATGGTGTAATTTATTAGCATATCAAATAATAAAGAACAAAACATACCGGCTTTATTATTTAATATGCTAATAAATTACTCTATAATAATATTTCTTATCACATACCTTATTTAATATTATATCCTTTTTATCTAATTTACTTAGGTTAGTTAATGCTATATAAGATACCCCATTTTCAATTTATATTATAATATTATGGACACTGCTACCTTGAGTTCAAGTCCTGAACAAGGCTATTTGTATTTCACATAGTGCTAATACCCTTTGTAAAGGTATTGATTCAACTATTCTTCCTACAACAAAGGGTAAAATAGTAGGACATAACGATATGGTAACCTTGCTTCAATTCCATAGACTGATTGGGAAGCTGCAGTTGTTAATTTTACTGCCATTTCCACACTTTGTAAGTGTGAAGTCAAATCAAGCAACTCTAATTTTGTCCCACCCTTTGATGACTCCAGAAATCTGAAAATTCTTCTGTGAATCCCAGCTCAAAAACTCAATTTTGAAACAAGTTGATCAATTAAGACCAATGTGTGGTATAAAAAATGATTTAACTTGTCTTAATTTTTTATTTTTATCATGAAGTTAGGATATTACTTTAAAATGAAACTATAAATGTGTAGTAAAGAGTCGAACTTACCTGACTCAAAGCATCCTAGATGCCTGGCCTGTGAAACTGTCCCTGGCAAGGAAAGGAATGTGGTTGGAGGAAGAAGGAATGTGGTACACTATTATGCCCACTCTGAGTAAGAAGTGTCAAGAGATTGGAGGGGGCAGAATGGACCTTTTATAGAGGTTGCGAAGATTATGGGTGACTACCCATAGTGCATTGCAACTTTTGACTATAAAAGTGACCTATTTTGTCCTGAACGATACACTGCACTTTTGTTCTTCAGTAACAGTGTCGAGAGAGCTGAAGAGGAAGTGAAAGAAGAGGAAAAAGAAAAAGAAGAAAAAGAGAAAGAGAAGCTGGTGGACAATTTTCAAAATGAAATCATTTTAATCAATTTTATGTGAATTGGCTAAAGTTTTTTTTATTGCTTTGTCCCTCACTTCCAGTTCATCTGATTTAAGCATGGAATACAACATATTTTCTGGTAGGAGACCAAAAGCATTCTGCTGGATATTTTTGAATGCAATCTCTTGAATTTCAGGTGTTAGCACTTTGATTCTTTGCAGCATATCAAAAACATGCAGTTGCTGGTTATGAAATTTATTGTCTCTTTTAATTTCAAACCAGCTAACTGCATATACTGCAACAATAAACTGCATTAGGCTGTGTAGTTTTGATATGTTTTCAGGGTAAATGCCTCGAGTCCACAAATACATTAGTCTGGTGGCTAACGTCAACCATCTTGTCTAATTTTCCATGCAGCATATCTAGGGTTGACTTTCCCTCGTGTAATCCCTACTGCATATTCTAGAAGAAGTATCTGATCACTATTCAGATCATCTGTTTGTTTGATGCAAGAATATTGGCTCTTTAGAGGATTAACTATCAATACAAATTTGAGCTGGGGCAAATTATGATAGTCATTTGCACACAATCTCTTTAGTGGACCAATAAATGTTGTTGGACTTTTTGTGCTGCCATCAATGTGCTTAAAAACAGCTCTGAATGGAAGATTATCTTGATGTAGAGAGCAACCAATGGTGTGTAATTTTCATTTTCTTTGTTTCTCTAGAACGGAAACTAGCCCAGCTTCACAGCCCGTATTTGTATTGGTGCTGTCCAGTAAAAAAGCTTTTAGAGTATCAACACATTCATACTCCTCCAAAACACTAACAGCATCCTCTGCTAGAAAAGCATCAGTTGTCAAATGGTGTTTTGTTGCCTTTGTTTTCTTTAATTGTTTCTTTTCATCTGCCCCCCCCCCCCACAATCTCTTAGTATAAATCATGTCTTCCATCAACACCAGTACAAATAATTTTTTTCTGTTTTTATCAATTTTTGATAGGCATTTTGTTTTGTTCTTTCTTTTGTACGGTCTATTTTAGATTTATCCAAAATTATGTTTTTTATATTTTGTGAAGGATAAAGATATAAAATTTCTTCTAAATGAAAAATATAGATACTGTTTGTTAATGACTTTGTGATCAAACATGTGAAATTTTACAAAATTTAAAGAAAAATAAAGGAAATGATAAAGGTAAATTTTATTTTTTCCAAAGTGGAAAAATGGCATTTTCTACTATTAATTGTTAAAAATATAAAATTGTAGCCCTAACCCCAACCCCAACCCTATACCTAAACCTAAACCTAACAAAATGAATTCTTATCAAATAACATTTTAATAAATTAACTTTTAGATAGATTGTTTTAAAATTTGTTTAATTGCACAACAATTATGTTTTAAAATTTTTAGATAATCCTAGATTGCTCGTCAACAACCATTTTAATCTTTTAGCTTTTAGATAGTTTGAAATATATTTAAACATATTTCAAATATATTTGCAGGCAAAATAGCCTGTGTTTTATTTTACTAGGGTCGGTAAAATAAGCTCAAAAAACATGTTTGTCTATTTTACTGGAACCGGCTAACTAGCCCATTCGTTTTGATATTAACACTCGTGTTGAAGGTCCATAGTCTGTAAATCTAAAAGAAAGGCATTTGCAAGGCTTAATATAATGAATAATATGTATTTACTAGGTACCACTAAAATAGGTCACATGATCAGTTTAAGCTATATTGAAGGAAGAAACGTAAATATTTTTTAACTTTTTTTAAAATCTCGCAAAAAAGAAATAACAAACATAAAGAGTTTTTACAAAGAAAAACAGTTAATTCAAAGATCAAAGTATCCGACTGGGGAAAAATTACTCATTGTTATCATGAAAAATAAGTAAAATGGTCCGTTCTTTTATGACATAGTCAATTTCTTTATTGATATTTTTTTAGCAGAATTCTGTATTCATGGTTCTTTTACTAAAAAAAAACTCTGGCATTAAAACTTATAAAAATCTTCTGATATAATTATTCAGACTCTCCTCTTTATAGAAAAAAAGTAAAAATGTTTTTTGTCGGTTCATTTTTTCATATTTCATAAAATAAAATAAATATATATATATATATATATATATATATATATATATATATATATATATATGTAATATAGTGAAAAATTTGAAAAAACACAGGTTCAAATAAAATGAGTGATATTTATCCAGCCAACACTGCAGTGTTTCAATCTGTTTAGTAGATCCTTCATTCATTCTAAGATAGAAGCATCAATGTCATCGTGGACAACTATTAACTAAGAAATGCTAATTAGGATCATTCACTCCTTTCTAAATAGAAGGTAGACCTCGTAAAAAAATATTTCCCCCTAATATATTTTAGGAAAAGACATATTTTCATCCAAAGGTAAGTAATTATGGAAATTTTCGTAAAAATCGGACCATTAATTGATTTTTCATGAATTTTGTTAAAAAGCCAGTAGTCATAACTTGTTTTTAGCTGTGTTAAATTTCAATCAATTTAATGGTGCAAAAATGTCAAATTTATGAAATAAATGCAAATCGCTTAATAGCACGCAAAAAAACATGCGAATGAAAAAGTCTCCAAAAATAGATAAAAATATTAACTATCACAGGGAATATAAAGCTATTTCTTTTTTTTTTTCATAATTAATTTTGTTAAAATAAAAAAGGAAAAGATTTAATTATTTTTGTGTTTTAAATCAGCCTAATAAACTTGAAATTCACATCTAAACAAACCGTGTTGATACGGAGCCCAAATTTTGTTATTGTTTATAGTATCTTGAATGAAATATTTTTGCAGCGTTTGCTTTATCATTTACTTTTATTTAATTTATGAAGAATTACATGATCTTGAATGAAATAAAATCTTTTATTAAGCCTAATTTTATACGTTTTTTCTTTAAAACTCTGGGTTAATCTAGCCTACTTATCTTTTTGTTTAACGCTGAACGAAATTCAAAACATTGGATTACATTGATATTCAAATGCATTTGCTCAAAAATTGTTAAAATTCTAGAGAAAAATATTTTGTACAGTTATATATATATATATATATATATATATATATACCCAGCATTTCATAAATTTCAAACAATTCTAAGAGCGCTAATTTTCCATTCAAAACACTTTTTTAAAAAAACTGATCAACAAAAAACTATCAGAGTCTCCTTATTATTCTGTGATAAATTTTCCTTTTCCTTATATCAACAAAAGCCCTGAAGAAGATCTACTAAACAGATTGAAACACTGCAGCATCGGTTGAATAAATATCACTCATTTTATTTGAACCTGTGTTTTTTCCAATTTTTCACTATATTACATATATATATATATATATATATATATATATATATATACAAGGGTCATTCAATATGGTGAATATTGCCCTAGGAAGAACTGTTTACAATTACATCTTTTTTAATGAAATCTGTAGTGATGGGTCCTCTCTGGGCCCAGAGGACTGTCAGCATGACCTTCTTTACTGGTAATTATGCCTGGAACTTTTTATTTACCAGATAGTCAATATGTTTCCACTCCATTGATTGTCTTTTCATATAAATCTATAAATATCCATTTTGGTTGGTTGGCGAGAGATGATGGAGTAGTGTCAAAGTTTTTGTTTGTTTTGTTTTGGGTTTTTTTTTGTTTAGTAGTGTTAAGGGTTTTTTTGTTTTTGTTTTGTGGAGGATGAGCTGTTGCCCATGCAGCAAATCCCCCTCCCTCTCCACACTGCCGCTGTGATCCAAAGGAAAGGTAAGGGACCAATGCAGTTTGGCAACGGTAGTATCGCAGGAGTTAATGGGTAATACTGGATTTCAGCATCACACCACCTTAGGGACTCCAGCTCCTGATTTATTTTCGGGGTTTACTCCTCTGGTCAGTGTTCATCTATATATTAGTAAAATTCTGATTATGTTTATAAATATGTATGTGTGCATGTGTAACCAGAACTCAATAAAAACTGCATATTATAGCAATTTCTTTTTTTAAATGGAAGCAATATACTTAGAGAATAAAGCAATTTTCTGTCCAATTTGCAACTGAATGATTTTGTGGGTTTTAAGTTTGCTCTGAATGTCACTTTTCTTGGATGATAACTATAAAAGGCTAATTAGAACTCCTTCCTAAATAAAAGGATCAATATCATCATGGACAGCTATTGATTATGAAAGGTTAATTAGAATCTTTCAATCCTTCCTAAATAGAAGCATCAATATCATCATGGACCACTGTTAACTATGAAATGCTAATTAGAATCCTTCACTCCTTCCTAAATAGAAGCATCAATATCATCATGGACCACTGTTAACTATGAAATGATAATTAGAATCCTTCACTCCTTCCTAAATAGAAGCATCAATATCATCATGGACCACTGTTAACTATGAAATGATAATTAGAATCCTTCACTCCTTCCTAAATAGAAGCATCAATATCATCATGGACCACTGTTAGTATGAAATGCTAATTAGAATCCTTCACTCCTTCCTAAATAGAATCAATATCATCATGGACTATCACTCCTTCTAAATAGAAGCATCATATCATCATGGAAGTATAAAAGGCCATGGACTGATGTTAACTATGAAATGTAATTAGAATCCTTCACTCCTTCCTAAATAGAAGCATCAATATCATCATGGAACTGAAGGCAACATCTAATTAGAATCCTGAAGCATCAATATCATCATGGACTGATGTTAACTATGAAATGATAATTAGAATCCTTCACTCCTTCCTAAATAGAAGCATCAATATCATCATGGACTGCTGTTCTAGAATCCTTCACTCCTTCCTAAATCAGGACTGATCTAATTAGAATCACTCCTTCCTAAATTGAAGCATCAGTATCATCATGGACAGTTGTTAACTATAAAATGCTAATTAGGTCTTCCTTCCTAAATAGAAGCATCAGGATCACTGTTAAGTATGAAATGCTAATTAGAATCTTTCAATCCTTCCTAAATATCAATCTAATTATCACTCACTAATTAGAATCTGTCAGCTCGAAGCATCAGTATATATATATATATATATATATATATATATACACTTCAAAATTGCATAGGCAAGAGACAGTCAGTTACTAAGAGTCATTCCCTACCCTAACTTATATATGCATGCTCTATCAATGATATTGAGCACTCTTTTCTCAGAAGTATAGCAAACTATATTATCAATACTTATATATATATATATGTTACTTATATTTCAATTCTTAATCAGAGCACCAAGTGCAGTATTTAACCAAATGATTAAACTTTGTAGCTGTTTACTAATTTTAGCTTAGTTTGATACAAGGCCAGTAATATGGGGCACCTAGTGAGAATTAAATTAACTATGATCTGCTAGTCTAGCTTACTAACCATCACACCACCCAAAACAATTAAACGTTGTATGCAAGCAACAAACCTGAACATGCCAATTAACAGAGTACAATGACTCATTAACCTAATGTGTTTTAGTCCAGCGTTCTAACCACTAAGCTATCACCAAGACAAGAAAGATGAACAAATTACTTGGTTCCAAAAATATAATTCTGTATGTCCTCTGAACATAACAGATAAAGACACCATCCAAAATAGCTGCTTGTTTGTCAGTTGAGTGAACAAAGAATTCATTTGAAACAAAAGCTGCAAAATATACTGCCTTTAGCAACCCCCCTACCCCTGATTTATTTATTTGTTTGTTGTTGTTGTTGTTTTTATTTGTTTCGTTTTTTATTTTGTTGTTATTTTTTTGTGTTTTTTTGTGTTTTTTCTTTTTCTTAAAGAAGCAGTAGATCTATGGTAAAAATACATGCACTCAGTGGCCAGTTTGTTAGGTGCACCACCCTCCTCACGAAAATGGATCACCCCCAAAAGAGATTGGGCTAGCACGACGACTGTTGCTTGTTACATAAAGCAACTAGAAAAGCCATTGAAGGATTCAGTTACTGTTCAATTAAACATTCATGTAAGCAAAACCAGAGACCTAAAAAAGAAAAATAAATAAATAAAATAAAATAAAATATAAAGAAAAAAAAAAGAAGAAAAAAAAAAAGAAAAGAGAGAAGATTTTGGCTGGTACCAAACACCAGTTTCAGCAGCTTAGAAGTTGATACCTTTTTTCACTTTTCATGCATGACAGTGATTAGGGTTTATATAGAATGGTGTGACAACTAAGATATGTGAGGTTAGCAGCAGTTCTGTGAGCTGAAAAAAAAAAAAAAAAAAAAAAAAAAAAAAAATAGGGTTTGTTGACGAAAGAAATCAAAGGGAGAATGGTAAGAATTATGCAAGCTAGCAAGCTGGCCTTAAACAGATAAGTAATGAAATAGTGTGACATTAGTATGCATCCAAGAATACACAACACACTGGTCTCAATCATATAGCAAGCGACAACCATACCAAGTTTCCCAGAGCTAACTAAAATATGATTTGAAAAAAAAAAAAAAAAAAAAAAAAATTTTTTTAACTGTAGTATACAATCTCTTTAGGGCCCGTTTAACTCGGTTGGTAGAGTGTTCGGTTGGGAACCTGAAAGTTCCTGGTTTGATACCGGCCCTCGACAACTCAGCATATGAGTAGCACAGGGATCTATGCGGTAAAGTAAGGAGCTGATGGTAGGTGATGCGCTTCACGTCAGATGCAAAAACAATCTCCTTGGTCTAGCACTAGTGAAAAGGGGATAGACTCAGTTGGTAGCGAGTTCAGCTAGGAATCACAAGGTTTTTGGTTCAATACCAGCCCTCGCCAACTCAGCGTATGAGTAGCACATGGATCTGTGTGGTAAAGTGAGGAGCTGATGGTAGGTGTGATTCTCTGCCTCAAGCGCAAAAAAAAAACAATCTCCTTGGTCTAGCGCTATTGAAAAGGGATAGACTCCCTTGCTCTCTGGCTGATCCCGACTTTAGGCCAATCCAATGATTTATGCAATATCTATCATCAAACAGTTTTGTTGCCATGCAATCTTACAAATCCATATTCATTTTGTATTTTTTGTATTTTTTTTATAATACTTAATTCAGAGTTTTCCTTCTCCTAGACTGGTTACCTGGCCATGGTTAAAGAGCCCAACTCAGGTCGACGAGTTCACTTCCTATGACTCTAACCATTAGCCCATGCACCTACATATGTTCATAAGTATAAATGGATCATTAATTTTTGTCTAAGAAGTCATTTATTAACTCATGATATATCCTTTACCCAACCCCACTGCATGAACAAGATGTTAATTTTTAATGGGTTTGAATTCTGCATTTTCCTTCTCCGAGACTGGTTGGTATACCAAGGTTACTATTGTCAGATATATAGTTTTCCCAAGGTTGTTAGTGCTATGTAAAATGCAAAGGTTTGTCCAGGAATGGAACTCTGCCATTTCCTATGAAGATAGCCATTATTAACATTGCACTATGAGTGCCTCTTGTGTATAGGTCATCCCTGGACTTTTGGCCCAAAAAGTTAGTTTCATGGGTTTGTCAACTTCAATGTGCAAAAAAAAAAATCTGTATAAGTATATATTTTCATTTGTTTCAAAATTAATTTCTCTCTCTCTCTCTTTCTCTTCTCTCTCTCTCTCTTTCTCTCTCTCTCATATTAGATGAAAAAATTCATTCAGAAAATAAAAATGTTACATTCCCCCCCCCATTATTGTTCTATGTTATAAGTTCTCAATCAGTAGACATTTGGCTCCCTGGGGATCATGGCACATTTCTGGGGTGGGGCACATGAAATCAATTGGATATTAGGGAGCCATACAAGTATTTCAATGGGCCACACCAATTTAACTACTGGGCGTTAAATCACCTTGTCATATTCTTTTGTGTTAATTTCGACAGCATAAATATTGAACGTTAAAATGGTTTGTTTACTTACTATTTAATATATCCACATGGGGGGAGGGGGGCATGTGTTGACTTGAAGTGAGGGTACAAGCACATTGCTGACTAGAGTGAGGATACAAGCACATAGCTGACTGAAAATCAGTAGAAAAATCGGCAAAAATCGGCAAAAATTTCTTTAGAACCAAGAAATTCACATATATTGTAAAACAAATGTAAATAGTTGAAAACACAAAAATGCACACACATATATGTGGTGAAAATGTAGAAACAAACACAGTATGTTATGATGGATGGAGATTTATAGTCAATGTTCGAACATTTCAGTTTACAATGGAAACCTTCTTCAGGACTGTGAAATTATTTAAGAAGAAACAAGGATTTATGTGGATAAAAGATGATGGATGTTTTGTATGCGTTGATTTTGGAAAATCTTATTATAATGGAGATTGTGGGTTTGTCTGTCTGTAACCGAAACTATATTACTAATCAAGTCACAATTCCTTTTGTTATTTATACCACATTCACCATGATTTTATTTTTAATTTAAACTTCAATTATTAATAAAATTCTTTTATATCATTAAGACTGTTGACCATATCTACAAACTATTAACATGCAATTGTATTTATATATACAACGAAATAGTGGTTTACAGTGTGAATGGGAAGGCTAATTTGCATATTGATCTTAAAAATTTGATTTTAATAAATATATGCTTAGTATTATTAATTTCTAATTGTTTGGTTTTATCTTGATGAATATGACCAAAAATCTCTTCAATAAATCTTTTAAAAAACCATTAACAAGATGAAATAACTGTAATATTATTCTTTACTTCCTATTTTAACTAAATAGTTAATTTATGAAAATTTACCAATGAAAGACGGGAGTAAGGGAAAATGATGGAAGAGTTAGTTTCAAAGTTGTTCTATTTTTCAATCATAACCCCTCTGTTCCAAATCTTTTTATTTGCATTCTTATTCAGTTTCATTAGACTTTCTAATTGAACATGATATTTTATTATATTAAAACTTAAATACTTGCACCCGGAGGGTGCATATATTTGCTAGTGTGTATAAAAAAGTTTTGTTACTGTTTGTTGATGGGTGTTTATAGTTGAATGTTGATGATGTGGTTGCTGCATGTGAAAGAAAATCAATGATAGGAACATGTGAAGTTGAAAAGCCAAAACGTGATTGGCCCACAAGGAGATATTGAAATTTTATATACATATATGTATAGAAAGCATGTGGTGTAACAGTTAAAGTCATAGGAAATGGACTCGTCGCCCTGGGTTCAAATCCTGGATGTGGTAATTGCATTTCACTTAGCGCTAATATCCTTGGGAAAGCTATGAATCCTATTCTCCCTCCAGCTATAGGTAAATAGTTTGGCAGACTGGGCTCTTTAACCTTGGTTAGGCAACCGGTCTAGGAGAAGGAAAACTCTAAATTCAAGCCTGTAAACTCTGCTTAAGAAATTGACCTTGTGTCACACCCTGCTCGTGCAGAGGGGTTGGTAAATATATATATCTATATAAATTTTCCTTACTAGTAAAAATATACGCCTTTTGTTGGGTATTTAAGTTTTAATGTAATCATGCTCGTCATCAGTTGGTACTGGCAGCACAGATATACAAGATTCCCTCTCTCCAACCATCCAGACAATAGTCCAAAATAATCCAAATAATATTAATTATCAATCCTCATCTAAAATATTTCAGAGAAATATATGTGATGTTTGTAAAGTTTCTTTTTTTAGCTTACCTGTGCAGAAGACGATCGCTAGAAATACGCATATTGATAATTGCATTCTATGGAGTTAAGATTAATTCAGACAATTTCGAAAGAAGATAAGAGCGGATTAACAAGAAGCCTTGTGTATCTAGCGAAAATCCAACCGGCTAAATAAAGGCGTTGATTCAAACTTACTATATATCCTTCATATTTCCCTTAACATAGTCGCTTAAACTTGTATTCTGGTCTATTTTTATCAACTTATATCATTTTATTGGATGACAACATTAAAATAAAAACAATCACAAATTCAATCACTAGTTGCAGATACACCTGATTTTAACTCACACAAGGTCTTTTTTGTTTTCTAAAAATACCACCAGCTGATTGGTGTATGTTTTGATTGGTCATTCTCCACTTGTGTGTCCATTTGTAGGTATCCACAGGAGAATGTCACTTATGAGTTCATCTTTGCTTCTCCAGCAGTGTCCTGCATGTCTCTGATGGTTTGTGTGATGGGGGAAAGTAGCTATACAGCTGCTTTCTTGTAAGGTGCTGCTCCCAAGATTTGTTCAAGACAGCAAAAATCCTGTAATGTATCTTATATATCACTAAGAAATAAAGGTTTATATAATATATGGCGTGGTTAATTTGCATACTGGTTTTAACAAAACTGGGTTTAATAAATAATTACTTGTTATTGATCTCGAATATTATTGTTTTATCCTCCAATGTATTAAAATCTATCCTATGAATTATTTTATATAGAAACCAATGAAATATAATTAAAATAAGTGTAATCTTTTTATATGCATTCTTATTTCATTTTTTGGAGGGCAACAATTATATATTGTTATATTGTATTATATAAGTACATTGGAATTTTAACCAAACAATTCAACATTTTTCTAGGCAGATTTTTCCTATCAAGAATGTTTTTAATTCTCTCAAAAATATTTCTGCATTTTCTCTGATTTGGAATTCAAACAAACAATTCACAAAATGCATTTGAGCTAGATTCTTCTTTGTATCTCCCATCAATGCATATAAATATTTTTATCTAATTTTAATTGATTTCTATATAAAGATTATACATAGGATTGCTTTTAATGTTTGAAAATAAAACAATAATATTAGAAATCAATAGCACCAAGTAATTATTTATTAAACCCGGTCTTGTTAAAACCAGTATGCAAATTAGCCACACAATATACTATATAATACATTATTTCTTAGTGATATATAACACATTGCAGGATTTTAAATGCATTAATAACATAGTCTGTTTTCAGGCAAATATAACTCGGGTGGACTTTAATAGAGACATTGTTAATAAATAGGATGCTGATTAAGATTAAATGATGATTATTTTAATAATCACTTAGAATATAATGTAAATAACTAAAAGAATTGTGACATTGGTGGTAACATAGTTTTGGTCACACACACACATAATCTCCATTATAAGATATTTATATATATATATACTAGAACTGGCTACCTGGTTTTGCCTGGATAGAGTGAGGAGCAAAATAAGTTAGTCTTGCAGATCCATTATTATTGCATTGTGAGTTGGATCCTTGCAGGATGCCCCATTAAAATCCCTACATAAAAAGACCATGCATTGATCCAGATCAATGCATGGTAGGGCATCAGAAAAAAAGTGAACAAAAACTCTGAAAAGAAAAATTAATGTCACCTATTTAAAATATCAAATGCAAAAAAAAAAGAAAAAAGAAAACAAAAGAAGAATTCTATGCTGGTACTATTCAAAATTTATTGTTTAATTATCTTCATGAATATCTTCATTATTAATGTTTAATTATCTTCATCATATCTTCACTATTCTTGCTCAAGATGCAAGATCTGGTGATAGTGAATGTGTTTATACATTTACTTTGTTGTTTATTGTTTTTTGTAGTTTCCTCCGGACATACATATATACATACACTATATATACATACATTATGGAAGCGCGTGGTCTAATGGTTAGAGACATGGGAAATGGACTCGTCAATGCAAGTTCAATTCTTGGACAAATCCGTTGGCATTTCACATAGCGCTAATACCCTTGGGAAAGGTATGAATCCAATTCTCCCTCCAGCTATGGATAAATAGCAGGGCAGACTGGACTCTTTAACCATGGCTAGGTAACCAGTCTAGGAGAAGGAAAACTCTGAATTCAAACCTGCTAAACTCCGCTTAAGAAATTGACCTTGTGTCGCATCCTGCTCGTGTGGAGGGGTTGGTAAATATACATATATACATACATACCAACTCCCTTTATGTATATGTAGATTTATATATGAATTCCTGTGAGATTTTTATTAGACCAATACTCTTAGGTTTACCTGTCAGCTTTGTAACTGAATAATAATTTTGTAGATTAATTTTGTATTGTATGCTATTTTATGATAATTCAGATAACTATTACATGCTAATTAGAATCCTTGCCTCCTTCTTAAATAGAAGCATCAATATCATCATGGATGACTCATAACTATGATATCTCAAGCAAGCCATATAAAGAATGTCTAGACTGACTTAAAAAAAAAGAAAAGTTCTCCTATGGTCATGATGCTGATTGGTTAATATTAAATTTAGTCAGTCAGCAGCAAGGCACTCAGTGAGAATCAAACTCATTGTTTGCTAATAATGGATCTGCAAGGCTAGTTTGTTCACCATTGTTTTATACCAACTTCTCCTGTGTATATATATGCAGAGAGTGTTTGTTTCTATTAAGATTATGAAAAGCATCCGTGGTTATTCCCTCATATCTAAATCTTTATTTTACTTACTTAAGAAGCTGGCTGGTATTGAGGTCAGTCAGTCAGTATACTGTTGGTTTGGACAACAGCAACTGGCTAGGCACAACTGAACTAGTGCCCAAGATAGCTGGTATTTATGGGAGTCAAGAACAGTCCATTCATGTATTTGGGTGATTCCATTCCTTGAGTCCTGATTAGCTACTTGGTTTCTAGGATGTTATGAGGCTTCATAAATACTCTGGCATTCTGCAGTAGGATTGCAACAAGGTTAGATCTGTATTGAGTTACAGCTACTTATTGCCTTGTCTTACCAATTCTTGGTAATTGGAACTTACTATGATTATTCTACAGTGAAGATGATTTCAGTAGGAAAACTCAAGGCTTCATTGTACATTCATCATGATTCTCAAATCTGATATGGATTTGAGTACTTTTTCACATCTGATAGTTTGTGTCGACTAACAAAGGAATCCTGTATACTAAAATATCTCAATGGAGGGGCTCTTGTTGTAATGGTT
>CM042179.1:23118251-23158251 GCA_023376005.1 Doryteuthis pealeii
AATATCTTTTACAGAAAAACGAGACAAAAGGGGGTTGTTTGTATGGTCATCCATATTGAAACACCCCTTTAAAAATATTCATCCTTAGTCCCACTACCTAATGTGTTAAAGAACAAAAATAATAAATTTAAAAAAAAAATGTTTTTTTGTTTTTTTTTTCCCACTAGTATATGCACTTACTTACACATTCATCATCTGTTGATTTGTTCTCTTTTAAGATCTAGAGTTGCAATGTAGTGGAGGATACCATCCCATGTCATTCAAGCATAGGCCACGATAGTTTCATTCACACAAACCAGAATGTACACAAAGATTCCATTCTTTCAAAATCTTTTCTTCTTTTAATCACCAAATCAAACAAATTCCTTTTTTTTTTTTCTTTTTTTTTATGAACAATGTGATATTCTTGTACACTCTTATTCAACCTGTATTGTTCTTGTCTGCATTTTTTCTCTCTCTCCAATATTCAAAACAAGCATAAATATGCATCTACAATTATTTGTTCAAAGAGCTACTTCCAAAGGTTTTTACTCTTTCAAATATCTCTGTCTCTCACACAGTTTTGCATAATCACAATAACTGTTTATAAGAACCTATGTCTGAATCCAACATTAAACAGAGTGAGACAAAATACCTGACCATTACATTTATCTATATAAATGTATGTCTATCTATCTGGGGTGGGGTGGTCTCTGTGGCATAGTGGCTAACATGCTGGACTGTGACATCGTAGTAAGGAGTTTGAACTCTTTCAGACTTATACCCTTGGGAAAAGTATGAATCACCACGTCCTCCCAGCTATTGGTTGAATAATAGCTATTTACACAACCTGTTCCGCCATGTGTAGGATGTGACACAAGGTCAAAAGGATTGAACTTGCTACTCAGTAGTAATGGATCTGCAAGACAAGGTTGCTAACAATTACACCATGATGGGATGCCTATAGTACTACTATTCTTCTACTACAAGGATGACTTTGGTCTTAAATAGTTCACAAAAGTTGATATGCCATAAAATAAAGAACCCCCTCTCTCTCTTTTCTCTCTCTCTCTCTCTCTCTCTCTCTCTCTCTATATATATATATATATATATATATATATATATATATATATATACACACACAGACACACACACAACCTATTAAATATCGGACATATTCTGCCAAATTAATAACTCAATGCCTGAAGAAGACAACAGATCAGAAACACGTGTCGCGTATGTAAGATAAAAAGATTAAAACATTTTTTCTGAGAACATAATACATTTTGCAGACCTTCTTTTTTATAAAATATTAAGTTTTCTCCCGTTGGAACCAGAACAACATTTTATATATATATATATATATATAGACTCTCGTCTGATGATTGCAGTAAGCATGAAACTAATAGTAATGAGATATTAATATCCATAATGTAATATATTATTGATTGTAAACCTGCTCTGCTATTTTAGCATTGAGCAGCTTTATATGCCAATAATTTTCTCTTCATTCTCTATTCCTTCTCTATTATATATATATATATATATATATATATATATATATATATATATATATTGAAAGGATAAATAAATAAAGGAAAGAAAATGTTGAATGGATAAAATTGATTTAATTTGAGTTACTAAAACATGTTTCGGCCAGGAGTTTGTTCATGTACCCATTGTATTCTATTTATCATTATTTTAAATATAAAATGAAATAATAATAATAATAGAAAATTATAAAATATTTAAGCATACAAAGACTAACGCCCTTCATCAGAGTAAAATGTTTGATATTTGAAGTAAAAACAGTCAAAATACAGAGAATTTTGAAATGTTTGAAAAAAAAAAATGAAATAAATAACTAAAAGAATAAAATGTGAATTATGTAGTATTTTCAAAGGAAAATACCCTGGAACCTAGATATCCAGACAGACCACCCCACCCCACCCGAGCAGTATAGATAATATCTGTTGTGAAAAATAAAGTTTACTAAACGGTAAATGTAGCTGAGATTGCATTTTTGCCCTTTTTTTTTTTTTTCGTCTTCAACTTGTGAAGATGAAAAAAAAAAAAAAAAAAAAAGGGCAAAAATGGACACATAAAATTCTTGTGACAGAAATGCAAAGCCTGTTGAATATAAGTGATACAGTTGGGGGTATGATATTTTTCACACTTGAAGCAGTGTTAAACACATGAGATGTGAATCAAGATAAACTGGAAATATGACGTCATCATATGAAATTTTAAGCACATACTTGTACATCTATTGGTTTGATGAATGCATAGACGAGAAACTGACAGTTACCAAGTGCCGTTGAATTTATGTCTACACTGCCTTAACAATAAAAATTGTTGTCTGAACATTGATGTTTTTTCAAAAATAATCTGAGATGAGAAAGTGTAGAGCAGTGGTCCCCAACCTTTTTTGGCCCCACGGACTGGTTTCATCTAAGACAATATTTTCATGGACCGGCCTTCATATGCTCCGGCCTACATTTGCTTGATAATCGTTAATGACGTAATCTAATGATAAATCAACCGCACTGGTCTTATGTCAAATGCAAACATCAACAGACAATAAACAACCTTTTGTTCATAAATTAATAATCAACATCTCTGTAAACGAAAATATTTATTTTAGAACGAAAATCCTTTCTAATAAGAAATCTTATTATAATGGAGATTGTGTGCTTTTTTGTCTGTAACCGAAACTATATCACTACTCAAGTTACAATTCCCTTAGTTATTGACATCACATACTCAATGATTTTATTTTTATTTTAACCTCTATTATTAATAAAATTGTTTTACATTATTAATACTGTTAACCATATCTACATACTAACAACATACAATTATGTTTATATATACAACAAAATGGCGGTTTACAGTGTGAAGGGGAAGGCTAATTTGCATATTGATATAAAAAATTGAATTTAATAAATATGTGCTTAGTATTATTGATTTCTAACTGTTTGGTTTTATTTTAATGAATATAAGCAAAAATCTCTTCAACGAATCTTAAATGAAATCCATTAACAAGAAAAAATAATTGTCATTTTATTCTTTACTTCCTCTTTTAACTAAATACTTAAATTAGAAAAAATAACAATGAAAGACGAGAGTGATGGAAGTTGTTCTATATTTTGATTATACCCCCTCTGTTTCAAATCTTTTTATCTGCATTCTTATTTAGTTTCATTGGCCTTTCTAATATAATATTTTATTACATTAAAACTTAAATACTTGCACCCGGAGGGTGCATATATTTGCTAGTAATTATAATAAACAAACTCGATTCAAGTAACAATACTGATCTTTTCTATAAAAAAGAAAAATTCAAACGTTCTGTGTGGCCCGGTACCTAATGGCCCGCGGTGGTTGGGGACCGCTGGTGTAGAGAAAGAAAAGTTTATAACCATTTGGATTTGTTCTTTTCTTTTCTTTTTTTGAAAAACAGTTTTTTCGGTTAAATCCTACTTAATGGACATAAATTCCACCATTGTATGTCACCCCGCTGAAAGAAAAAAAATACTGATAATCAAGGAATTAACCAAATTTAATGAAATTTTCAGTGTTGTTATATTAATTAATAAAATATATAATGCACCAGTTATTTTATCTAAAAACTTACATTTTTTCAGGTCAATTAACTTTGAACCACGTATGTTTGTGAATCTGTGTTACACCTCAAAGATACATGGTTCAAAGTTAACTGAAATGAAAAAATGTAAGAGTTTTCAAATAAAATAACTGGTGCATTGTATCTTTTACTCATTAATATATCAACACAGAAAATGCCATTAAATCCAGTTAATTCCTTGATTTTTAGTATTTATTTTATTTCATCAGGGTGACATAGAATGGTGGAATTTATGTCCGTTTAGTAGGATTTAACCGTTTTCCCATCCTAATGTCTTGGTGAAGGTTTGATAAAAACAAAAACGTTTTAAAATTGATTTCACCATCTAGAATACATTCATCTTTTTTGGAATACTTTGTTTTTCTATTATATATATATATATATATATATATACTATAGTGTGGGATTGTCACTGTTTCAGCTTTTACTGGAACGGTGTGTCAAAATGCAGTATTACCTGACGTCACCTGAAGATTGTTTGTGCTTACGCATGCATGAAACCAAATGGTTGTGACTGTTCCTTTGTCATCAAATAAATAGATATGTAAAACCTTTATATATTTATTTTATTATATATATATATATTGGAGGCGCCCATGGTGTAATCATTATTGTTGTAGGAAATGGACATAGTGACCAATGTTCAAATCCTAAATTAAGCTGGTTACATTTTACATAGCACTACTACCCTTGGGAAAGGTATGCATCCAATTATTTTCCTTCCAGCTCTGGATAAAATTGTAAGACAGTCTGGGTCCTTTAAGTTTGTTATGGCAACCAGTCTAGGAGAATGAAAACTCTGAATTTATACCTGTTAAGCTCTGCTTTCATTTCATCTCACTTTAAAATAACATCTTTTGAAGGAGCTTCATGACATCACTCCTTAATGTTGCCCAAATGATAGTTAATACTGAGATATGGTTTGTGGGATCATTATCATGTATATAAACATAACTTATAAGCCTATATTATTAGGATGGCACAGTAGATTATAAGAAACTGCAAATCAATACTATTTCTCTAAATGTTTGAGATGAGGCTTGGTGATTAGTATTATCTGCATTATTCGGACTATTGTCCCCATCTTCATTGTTATTTGTACAACGTTTTGGCCGATATGCCCTCCGGCCTTCTTCAGGTATTTCTTGTCGGAATCAGGAACCTATTCGAACTCAGGAACCTTCTTTTCGAACTCTGGAACTTTCTTGTCGTAATCGGGAGCCATCATGGAACTTCGAACTTAACCCTTTATTTAGTCCACGGGGGTATCCTGTTCTCATTCCGCTAACCATAGCTGGGGTAGGAGTTGTGTTAATTATTTTTCTATGTTACTGCCTCTACTCTGAATTCCGGGTTCAATCCTGAGTAGCAGCAGTAACATAGAAAAATAATTGATTTTTAAATTTACTTATTTTCTTTAAAACTAAATTTAGTTTTTGTATATATCTACACATATGCACCCACTAGTAACAGATAATTGAAAGAGCGTGTGATAAGACATGCACATGCAAATATATAGAAAAATTAAAAAGCAAAGAAAAATATGTGCTTAAGAAAATGAAAGCATTTTATTATTAGTCATATATAATTAAAAATGTTAATGGAAGGTAAGAAGATTTTGTATTGAAAAGGGGAGAGAAAAAAAAAGAAGGATGACTTACCGTTAATAAGTGGCATCATAAATACAAACAAAAATATCTTAGTAACATGTGCAATTTTTAAATACCAAAATGATGGAATGTTAACAAAACTATTAATTCATTCATAAATAAATACACACACTGAATATTTGTTTTCTTCATATTTTCCATACCTACACACACACACACACACATTTGGAAGTGCGTGGTGTAATGGTTAAAATTATGGGAAATGGACTTGTCACCCTGAGTTCAAATCCTGGACGTGGTAATTGCATTTCACTTAGCGCTAATACCCTTGGGAAAGGTATGAATCCTACTCTCCCTCCAGCTATGGGTAAATAGTAGGGCAGACTGGGTTCTTTAACCTTGGTTAGGCAACCAGTCTAGGAGAAGAAAAACTCTAAATTCAAACCTGTTGAACTCCGCTTAAGAAATTGACCTTATGTCACATCCTGCTCGGGCGTGGGGATTGGTAAATATATATATATATATATATATAGCAATTGAATGGCCTATAAATTTAACTAACATAAATTAAAGAAAGTATTGAAAAAAGTTTAATGTACTTACTATTAATGGCCACTTTTATTAAGTTAGATAAATTTATAGGTCATTTGATTGTCATTTATCTATATAAGAAGAACATGTGGAATCCACACTGTGTGTGTGTGTATGTATGTATGTATGTATATATATATATATATATGTATATATGTATGTGTGTGTGTGTGTGAGAGAATTTTAGTTATGTACATATTCATAACCAAATATATACAGCACTACAGATTTTCTACTTAAATTGTCATATGCTTTGAAAGAAGACGTAATCCCAATTTAAATGTAATGATTTTAAGAATAGCTGAAAAATAAATAAACAACACAAAACAAAATGAAGAAACTAAAAACAAAACAAAACAAAACAAAAAACTGTGTGTCTGGAAATTTCATTGAGTTCAAATTCTGTACAGATTTCATTTCCCCATTTTAGTTGAAATGGATACTAACAAACAACTCAACTAAAATAAAGAGAAGATGACATATTAGAAAAAAAAAGAAAGAATTTTTTATGGATTAGGGCTTCTGTACTAAAACTCCACTTGAAGAGGGTTGGAGAACTAACCAGCTGAAACATTATAAGATTAAGAACAGCCAAAAATTAAAGGCTTTAATTAATGGTTAATCTTCAACACAAAACTTAAGATAGTTTACAATTTGTGCAGCCCTGGCTCCATTGATTTGATAGACATGGTTGAAAAACAGCTTGCTGGAGAAGGAGGAGGTGGAGAGGAAGAGGAAGAAGAATATACTATTATTTTTACTACTACTACTTAGAAGAGTCCTGGAGAGCTGAAGAGACTTGCTGTCACTCAGACTTCAGTGAAGCCCCCCCCCTCTCTCAGTTACAACTGATATTTTTTAAAAATCATAAGGAGATGATGATGATAATAATGATGATGATAATAAAAAATGTATTTCAAAGACTAGAATATCATCTTAAAGATATGAAGACTTCACTTGAGGAGGATTGGAGAATTAACCAACTGAAACATTAGAAAGTTAAGAACAGCCAGGAAATAAGGGCTTCAATTAAAGATTACTCTTCAATCCAAAACTTGAGATAATTCACAATCCATGTCCCGGCTCCATTGATTTGATAGTCATGGCTGGAAACAAACTGCTGAAGGAATAATAATGATAAATGTCTATAAAAGATTCTAATATCATGTTAAAGATATAAAAAAAAAACTTTACCTGAAGAGGGTTGGAGAATTGATCAGCTGAAACACTATTAAAAAAAACAAGGTTCAAGTAGGTTAATTAATCTAGAATGTTTGATGTGGCTCTTGAAAATCTCGTCATAAAACATATTCAGAAAAACTATAATGGGCTAATACTCTTGGGAAAGGTATGAATCCAATAATTCTCCCTGTAGAAAAACTTACACAAGAAATAACATTATTGAGTTATTTCCTAGTTGAGTAACATGGATGACCCAGAAAAAACAGAACCCAAATTATTTATTTATTTCCCCATTAAACTAACCCTAAACCTTGTTGGACATCAAGAAAGAAAAAAATTAAAATGAACAGTTTTATTACAAAATGTGTGGGTTCTGTTTTTTCTGGGTTACTCTGTAATATTATGTTACTCAACTAGGGAGGGTTAGGGGTTAGGGTTGGGATTTAGGGTTAGTTTAATGGGAAAATAAATAATTTGGGTTCTGTTTTTTCTGAGTCACCCTGTAATATCATGTTACTCAACTAGGACATAACCCATTATTGATATCAAATTCACAAAAGCATTCATGGTGTAATGGTTATCGTAGTAAGGAATGGACATAGCAATTTGAGTTCAAATCATGGACGAGGCTGTTTACATTTGATAATGGGGTATGGTATGAATCTAATTATTCTCCCTGCAGCTATGGGTAAATAACAGGACAGACTGGGCTTTTTAGCCTTGGTATGGCAACCAGTCTAGGAGAAGGAAAACTCTGAATTCAAACCTGTTAAACTATTTTCCCTCCAGATATGGGTAGATGATAGGACAGACTGGGCTTTTTAACATTGGTATGGCAACTGTTCTGGAAGAAGGAAAACTCTGAATTCAAACCTGTTAAACTATTCTCCCTCCAGATATGGGTAGATGATAGGGCAGACTGTGCTTTTTAACATTGGTATGGCAACTGTTCTGGAAGAAGGAAAACTCTGAATTCAAACCTGTTAAACTATTCTCCCTCCAGATATGGGTAGATGATAGGGCAGATTGTGCTTTTTAACATTGGTATGGCAACTGTTCTGGAAGAAGGAAAACTCTGAATTCAAACCTGTTAGACTCTGCTTAAAGATTGACCTTGTGTCACATCCTACTCATGCAGAGGGATTGGGTAAATATATACAAATGCTGTTTCAAATCTCTTGAAATACTAAGTTATTGTAAAATAATCAGGTTTTATGTGGTCAAATATAATTTTCATTATCATCATTACCATCATTTCTTGTTTTTTTTCTTGTTTTTTTCTTGTTGGTTTCTGTATAGAATGTTTAAATAGTCTTATCATTTTCAAAGTTCCAAGTGTCTGTATTTAAATTTTTTTCCTAATATGAAGGCAGAGCAGATGTTCCTGTTATCAGACTGCAAGTGAAAGAGGTATCTTAAATAACTAGGACAACTGAGGAGTCAGACACTGGTTTTCAGGTAGGGAGGGCCTTCCAAATGATATAAGTATCCTCAGATTTCAACAATATCATATGTACAATAGTTTGTATACCCACCCCAAACAATCCTACCCTGTGTAATGGTTATCTCGGGGAAACTTTTCAGGAGCAAAAGGAAATATATATCTATATCTATCTATCTATATATATATATGTATATGTATGTATGTGTGTGATAGGTATATATATATATATATATATATATATATATATATATGTATGTATATATGTATGTATGTAATAGTATATATATATATATATATATGTATGTGAAGTAATTCTCCAAATATATGTATGTATATATGTATGTATGTATGTGTGTGTGTGATAAGTATATATATATATATATATATATATATATATATATATGTATGTGTGTGATAGATATATATATATGTATGTGTGTGATAGATATATATATATATGTATGTGTGTGATATATGTATGTATATAGTGTGTTCTTTTCTGTATTCTCTCTGAAATAATCTATGTATAAGTTAATACTTCTCTTTAGTCTACTAGTCTATACCAGTCTATATTAGTTTTAAGCATGATTGTGAATGATATTTAAAAAGTTAAGCTGTATGGCCACTTACCTCTCATCACACAAACCATCCAAATAAGATGAACAAGACATGCTGGGCACTGCTGGAGAAGTAAGGACAAACTCGTAAGCAATGTTCTCTTATGGGCTTTTTAACATGGGCAAACATTCATAAGCTCTGTGTGGACACTGGATACCGTTTAGTGGACTTACCAAAAGCAATAGTTGATGGAGATAGATAGCAAGAAAGAGCCAAAGGAATCTGCGCTATCAGCATGACTTGAGGATGAATTTTAGTATAGCACAAGGCCAACTAGTGGAGTAGTGATGATTATATTATACTAATCTTTTAAGTAGAAAGATCTGACCAACTTTGAAAATCAGCATTCCAAATCTGGGTTTTTAACCTGGGATTGAACACTGGCCTCTGACACAGGTAGAAAATAAACAACTATTATAGATATAAGAAATAGACAAGTCAGACCAATTTAAAATCATGGGTGAACCTGATTGCATCTCGCATAGTGCTTATACCCTTGGGGAAAGTATCAATCCAACTATTCTCATTCCAGCTAAGGTAAATAGTAGGGCAGACTGGGCTCTTTAATTTTGGTATGGCAAATGGTCTAAGAATAGAGCTCTGAATTCAGATTTGTTAAACTCCTCTTAAGAAATTGACCTTAAGCCACATCCTGCTTTTGGTGAGGGGTTGGTAAATTGATACACAGTAAGCCCATTATTTTGGACTGAGTGTTATTTTGTTATACAACCTGATATTTTGTGCTCTGTGGATCATGTCGGATAACAATAATAAAAGCTTTAGTAGAGAAACCATTCACAGTTCTTATTTTAATGGAATGATTGGATAGCTTTAAACAAAGATGTCTGCACCCCAGTGGGATGTTTGAACATTTCTTTTTCTGCTTTTAATTCATTTATTTATTTATTTTAACTAAGTGATAAGATATCTGTTCAGTATGAGTTTCAAAGGGTTAAGAGTGGTGTTAATGAAAGTTATTGCATTCTTATCTGAGAGATGAATGTTGATTTTAATACAAGAAAAAGAAGTAAAAAAAAAATGGGAGTTTCTCCTAATTTCTTGTAAAAAGCATAAAAATCTAATATAGAATAAATATTGATGATATTTGTTTATTTATTTTTAATGTTTAATTTTTATCCATTTATTGTTTTGTTTCCAAACTTTATACTGGCCTTCAAAATTAGTCATATTATTACTATTATTAAGGAAATATTAGAAACAATACTGTGTTTTTTAGAGCTGTTATTAAATCTATCAAAGATAACTACTACTTCTTCTTCTTCTTCTTCTTATTATTATTATTATTGTTCTTCTTCTTATTATTATTGTTCTTCTTCTTCTTCTTCCTCTTATTATTCTCTTATTATTATTATTATTATTATTGTTCTTCTTATTATTATTGTTCTTCTTCTTCTTATTATTATTATTGTTCTTCTTCTTATTATTATTGTTGTTGTTGTTGTTGTTCTTCTTCTTCTTCTTCTTCTTATTATTATTATTATTATTATTATTATTATCTTCTTCTTCTTCTTCTTATTATATTATTATTATTTCTTCTTATTATTATTATTATTGTACTTCTTATTATTATTGTTCTTAATAGAAAGAAAGAGCATAGAATTTCACAACTGAGAGAATTCTTCTTCTTTTTTTCTCCCTTCATCTTATTATTATTAGTAAATAGAAACAAAGGGAGTAGAAGTTCACATCAGAGAGAACTCATAGTTATTTCTGTATAATAGTATGACAGCAACTTCCTCACACTCTCTTCAGTATTCTTCCTAATTTCAGGTATGTGATTGGTTTCTCAGATCTTTATAACTTTCAGTCTTCCAAGCACAAAGTAAATTAGATAATAACTATTGAAGTCAGTCAGTATACTGTTGGTTTGAACAACAACAACTGACTAAGCAGAACTGCCAGTGCCCCAAGATAGCTGGTATTTATGGAAGTGAAGAATAGTCCATTCATGTATTTGGGTGATTCCATTCCTTGAGTCTTGATTGGCTGCTTGGTTTCTATGATGTTATCAGGCTTCATAAATACCCTGTCATTTTACAGTAGTATTGCAACAAGATTAGATTTGTATTCAGTTATGACTACTTGTTGCCTTGTCTTACCAATTCGATGGTAATTGGAACTTAGTGTGATTATTCTACAATAACTTCCTCACACTCTCTTCAGTATTCTTCCTAATTTCAGGTATGTGATCGGTTTCTCAGATCTTTATAACTTTCAGTCTTCCAAGAACAAAGTAAATTAGATGATAACCTACCTTATCAAAATGTATTTAGTGGGTATTGAAGTCAGTCAGTCAGTCTACTATTGGTTTGAACAACAGCAACTGGCCAAGCACAACTAAACCAGTGTCAAGACAACTGGTACTTATGGGAATTCCACTCATGCATTTCGGTGATTCCATTCCTTGAGTCCTGATTGGCTGCTTGGTTTCTATGATGTTTTGAGGCTTCATAAATAACCTACCATTTTGCAGTAGTCTTTGCAGCAAATCAGGTTCATATTAAGTTACGACTGCTTGCTGCCTTGTCTTACCAATTCGATGGTAATTGGAACTAGTATGATTATTCTACATCTCCCTTTCCTCCCCCTCTCCCTTTCCTCCCCCTCTCCCATTGCGTGAGCGTATTGGCCTTTGAGGAGAAATTAGTTCCTTTTGGTCAGGCTGATTACACCAAATCAGGTTTGTATTAAGTTACCTCTCCTTGCTGCCTTGTCTTACCAATTCGATGGTAATTGGAACTAGTATGATTATTCTACATCTCCCCTTCCTCCCATTGCACAAGGGTATTGGCCTTTGAGGAGAAATTAGTTCCTTTTGGCCAGGCTGATTACACCAAATCAGGTTTGTATTAAGTTACGACTGCTTGCTGCCTTGTCTTACCAATTCGATGGTAATTGGAACTAGTATGATTATTCTACAGTGGGGAGAAGCATTTAGGCCTGTGTCACTAAATACCTACATGTTAATCCTCAGTCTTATTGTGGGCTAATAATTATTAACCAATAGAAGTGGCTATATGGCTTTTTCTGGGTAGTGGGGGGATTTAAAAAAAAATTTAATCTCACAGATCCATTATAACTGAATCGTGAATTGGATCCTCATGGTATGACCCATAAAAATCCCTATGTAAAAAAAAAAATACTATGCGTTGATCCAAGTTGCTCTGAAAAGAAAAATTCATGTCTACAATTTAAAATGTTGAATTAAAAAAAAAGATTGAATGCTATTATCATTTAAATTTTATTTTTTTAGTTATCTTCACGAATATAAATCAAATCTTCATTATTTTTGCTCAAAAAGCAAGATCTGGTGACAGTGAATGTGTATATATATTTGACAAGGCCATGCTTGAAACCATTGAGACAAATCTCTCAAATAAGCACTTGGAGAGTATTAGGCGACTTCAAAATCTTACAGCCCAGTGTAGTTTGTCACCGTCACAACTTTGCTGCTAAAATCTTTGAGTCACCGTTGTATAACAGTCTGGGTCATTTTAAGTTGATTCTTGCGTGAGTGATGAGTAATTATTTATTGTAATGTGTTGAAAGGGTTAATGGCTTTCAAGCACTGATAAACCACCTGCAAAATATGAAAATGTTTTTCAACTAGCATGAAACATGGAAAGAATAAGAAAAAAAAAAAGTAAATACAATAACAGCAAAAAAGAACAGAAAACAAAAAAGAAGAAAAAAAACTTTTTTTATATTTTATTAATTTTTGATTGATGACACCTCTGTTTTTGTGACATAAATATCTGATTGATATAACTAGAGTGTGTAGACAGTGGACAATACTAGTTTGTATATCTTATTGCATTACTCTATCCTTTCTGTTTGTATGTATCTGTATATGCATGATATATGTGTATATCTGTAAAGCACATACCTTACGTGAGTGTGCATAGTGGCATGGATATTGTGTGTGTCTATACACAGTTTGCTTTTTATATATAAATATATCATATATCCACAAAGTGTATGTGCATATGCCACGTGTGTGTGTATTCATGCATAATATGTTTATATCTATAATAATATCCTATATGACTATATCCACAAAGTGTATGTGCATATGACATGAGCACATCTGAAAGAACATGCCATGTGTGTGTGTGTGTGTGTGTGTGTGTGTGTGTGTGTGTGAGAGTATTCATGCATAATATGTTTATATGTATGTAATATCCTATATGACTATATCCACAAAGTGTATGTGCATATGACATGAGCACATCTGAAAGAATATGCTGTGTGTGTGTGTGTGGATGCATAGTGTGTATGAGTATTCATGCATAATATGTTTATATGTATGTAATATCTTATATGACTATATCCACAAAGAGGAGTTTGTCTACCTTGGTAGTCCTTTATCTAATGGCGGTTTTCTTGATGTGGAAATCAAACCGAGAATAAGCAGGGCATCTGGGTCCTTTGGTAAGCTGGAAGACATAGTCTGGTCCAATGGTGATCTAACTCTTGCAACTAAAGTGTTTGTGTATCAAGCATGTGTATTGTCATCCTTGCTATATGCTTCTGAAACCTGGACATTGTATCAATCTCATATGAGGCAGTTTGAAAGATTCCATCAGCACTGTCTTAGACATATCCTTGGTCTGAATTGGGAAAGCCATGTTCCAGATACAACTGTCTTGACCAAAGCCAAAACACTAGCATTGCTGCAATTGTGATGAGAAATGAGACGCATTGGGCGGGTCATCTTGTTCGGTTTGATGACTCTAGGCTACCAAAACAGCATTTTTATGGTGAGCTCCTTTTTGGCAAAAGACCACAACACAAGCCAAAATAACGGTTTTGTGATAGTGTGAAGGAGTGTTTAGTGTGCTTTGGTATTCCCAGCAATAATTAGGAGTCCCTGACATCTGATCATGGGCAATGGAGGGCTGTGATACACAGGGGTGCAGAACTGTTTAAAGCTGCAAGGATGGACTGAGCAAAACTCAGGAGAGCGTGCCGAAAACGTGAAGCTCTACCAGCCAATTCTGGTGATGTGTGGATCTGTGAGGAGTGTGACTGGGCCCTGTTGTCAAAGGCGGGCTTGGTCAATCACATGAAAGGTACCTGACTGCAATTGTTGTCTCTACCATGCCACACTCTAAGACCCAGCATGATCCCCAACATGAGGACAAGGATGAGTATACAATACCTGTCGACGCAGTCAACGCCGATCGTTATGTGTGTCAGATATTTTCTAGGTTATGCAGGACTTTGGTGGGATTAAAGAGTCATGAACGAGCCCACAAACGGACAATGGATGAAGGTGTGGCAGTCACCTGACAAGACGTTGCGATCACTATATGAGTATATCCACAAAGTGTATGTGCATATGACGTGAGCACATCTGAAAGAACATGCCATGTGTGTGTGGATGCATAGTGTGTGTTTGTGTGTGAGTATTCATGCATAATATGTTTATATGTATGTAATATCCTATATGACTATGAGATCTTATTCCTTGGTATGCAACTGATGTACTGTATTTAAGTAGAAGTAAAGCATCTTATAACACATGTAGTGATTGATCATATACACAGATAATATCTAAAGGCTTTTATGGATACTCCTTCATGCCAATTCAGAGAATAAAGGTGTTTTTGGACTTTTCTTTCTTTTCTTTTTTATTTTTTTAGCAGGGGGCATTTTTCTTTCTTTTTTTATATGGTACATTCTTAAGTACAGATAACACAACACTTCAATTGTATTAAGTACTTGTCATTAGTAGGAAGTGAAATAGTATTCTCTTGTTTTTTTGTTTTTTTATACTGTTCCTATTATTGCACAGACAAAAATGGCTATTAGACATTTCTTTCTTTCTTTGTTTCCTTCCTTACTTCTTTTTCCTTCCCTCTTTCTTTCTTATCTTTCTTCTTTCTTTTTTTCCTTTCTTTTCTTTTTTTTTTCCTTTCTTCTTTCTTTTTTTTCCTTTCTTCTTTTTTTTTTCCTTTCTTCTTTCTTTTTTCCTTTCTTCTTTCTTATCTTTCTTTTCTTACTTCTTGCTATTTTTCTTTCTTTGTTTCCTTCCCTCTTTCTTTTCCCTTTCTTTCTTTCCTCGCTATCTTTCTTTGTTTCCTTCCTTATTTATTTCCTTCCCTCTTTCTTTTTTCCTTCTTTCTTTTTTCCTTTCTTCTTTCTTTTCTTGCTATCTTTCTTTGTTTCCTTCCTTATTTCTTTCCTTCCCTCTTTCTTTTTTCCTTTCTTCTTTCTTTCTTATCTTTCTTTTCTTGCTATCTTTCTTTCTTATCTTTCTTCTTTCTTTATTATATTTCTTTTCTTCCTTCTTACTTTCTTTATTTGTTTCCTTCCTTATTTGTTTCCTTCTCTCTTTCTTTTTTCCTGTCTTCTTTCTTATCTTTCTTTTCTTCCTTCTTGCTATCTCTCTTTCTTTTGTTTCCTTCCTTATTTCTTTCCTTTCCTCTTCCTTTTTTCCTTTCTTCTTTCTTTTTTCCTTTCTTCTTTCTTTCTTTCTTTCCTTCCTTATTTCTTCTCTTCTCTCTTTCTCTTTAATGTTTGCTTTCATTGTTATTTAATTTATTATTATTTTATCTTTTTATTTCCTCTTTCATTCAATTTTAGTATTTTAAATTCTGATTCTTTTTTTGTCTTTTCCAAATTCCTTTTTTTCCTTTTCCTTTTTCAACATTTCTTTTATACCCCCCCCCCCCATTTCTTTGCAAACTTTTTTATTCAACACTTTCATCTTATCTACTTATATATTTACCAACATTCTCATCTCTTATTCTTAACCACAGAACTTTTTTTTTTCTTTTTTCTTTTTCTATTATATTTCAGCACAACTTTTCTTTTGTCTGCTAATTTACACTTCATCAAATCTTTCAACTGTGAACCTGTTAGCTTTCCATAGTAACAGCAATCCATGAGGATTTGGTGCTTCTATTTAGGAAGGAGTAAAGAATTTTAATGAGTATTTTGTAGCTATCCCCATTGTACTAAAAATTTAGATGGTTAAAAAAAATTAACATTCACTATGAATGAAGATCCTACAAAATTTTCATTCAATTGCAAATTGGACCTGAAATTGCATCGTTTTGTTGGTAGGGCTTAGAATATTCTGATTCTCCTTCACAGAGGGGTACCTTCACAGACCCCTCCCCCCAGTGGTATCTTAAGTATGACAATAAATTGCATCTGATGGTAAGACTCCAGTTTCAGAACTCTAGGAAGTGTGGAGTCACCCCTTCATTGCCATTACTCCCAGGTCCACTCTGACTTGTAGTGAGCCACATTAGTGAGAACCTTACTATTTTGTAAATTTAAATTTGTCTGGCACATGGTCATGATATTAGAGCACTTGGGGATATTTTTGTACATTATCCATGAAGCAATTTTGCCAACCATTGCATTATGGCAGACACATTCTATAAGTATTTATTGGAGGCACCTATGGTGAAATGGTTATCATTGTAGGAAATGGACACGGCAACTCAAGTTCAAATCCTGGTCGAGGCTTATCACATTTCACATTGTACTAATGCCCTTGGAAAGCTATGAATTCAACTATTCTCCCTCTAGCTATGGGTAAATAGGGAAGATTAGACTCTTTAACCTTGATTAGGCAACCGATTTAAGAGAGAAAAAACTCTAAATTCAAACCTATTAAACTCCACTTAAAAAATTGCCCTTGAGTCAGATCCTGGTTGTGAGGAGAAGTTGGTAAATGTATACTTCATTATTTTAGGAGTAATAAGGAGTGTAATAAATAATGCAATCAATGATCTGAGTTCAAATCCTGGACAAGGTAGTTTGTATTTCTCTTTGTACTAATATCCTTGAAAAAGGCATGTATGCATCTCTTCTCCTTACAGCTCTGAGTAAATAGCATGGCAGACTAGATTCTTTAGCCTTGGTTAGGCAACCAGTCTAGGAGAAAGAAAAATTGTGCCACATCCTGCATGGTAACTTTATTATCTTGATTATTTTTAGCATAATTGGTTGCTAACTTAATCACTTATAATATCTGTTGCTTTGTCTGATAAAAGGAAGATGGAGCCAGTGCTTCCTTAGAACCCTCCAAGCGGGGGTACCAAGCCTGCTTGGGGACCCCAGAAGTGCAGGTTTATTTACCTCTGTTGAGTATCTGGCCGCCATTCTTGGCCAGTTGTAAAAGAACTTAAAGTAAGTAAGTAAGTAAGTAAGTCAATAAGTCCTGTGGTATTGTTTACTTTAGGTCCGACGTCCAAGAAGATCCAAGTATCATTCAGCTAAGAATCGGCCAGTATAAATACACCAACAGCAGCAGCAGCACTGCCAGTGATTGGATAAGAAGGCTGGTCACATGGTAGTCGACGAGTCTATAAGTAGAAGTGACCATTTGCCTCATGCCTTATATACAACAAAAATTCCAACAACCTCGTACCCTATTACGGGTTAGGCACAAGGCCCTATTAACGTGGGACCAACCACAAGCTGAAGCTTATGGGTGGTAGGCACAAAAATGTGTCGATCTCATTGGCATTCCCCCTCGAGGGGGGCGCCTCAGGTGCTGGGCAATAAACCCAGCCTTGCCCCTTTAAATCAAGGGTGCAGGTATTGCCTGGAGGGATAGCCCCCTGGGATCGATGCTGTTAATTTTATTACCTAGCCACTTCAAAGGCCGAAGCGCTCTGAAGCAGGTTCAAGCAATCACCCCAGAAGTGCAGGTTTCAGTAGTACTTTGTGCAGAACTCCAGATAAATGGTCTCTGTTGTCCCGGGGATAATAGAATATTGATTGGGGACACTAAGCAAAGATGAAATATGACTTGTTTTCGCTAAGGACACAGTCCTCATAGTTATTTCTTAGGGAAAAAAAAAAGGAATTGATCCACATCACTGAGAGTAGCTGATATCAGATCAAGGAAGATGTAGATAAAAATACAAGACATCTTTGAGTGTTGATAGATGATCATCCTGTTAGGTAAAATTCTTTTTAACAATTGTATATAATATATTAATAATTTGAAGGCCAATACAATGCGTATAAAAAATAAAAACAAAAAGATGTTTCATACGCATTGTATTGGCCTTCAAATTATTAATATACTATAACATACTTAACAATGCTTCAAGCAAATTACCAATTGCTTTTAATTGTATATAACTTTTATCATTACTTTTGGATGTCAGCTCTGGGTACAGGACATATGCTTACTAACTGGTTGTCTGGAGCAGGAAATATTTCACAGCTAACAATAGCCCTATCTAGAAGTTGAACCATGAGGGATAAGTTCTCGGTAAAACTTGCAAATCATACTCAAAATCCCATGACCCAGAAAAAACAGAACCCACAAATTTTGTAATAAAACTGTTAATTTTAACTAGGGGGATTTAAGGTTAGTTTAATGGGAAAATAAATAAATAATTTGGGTTCTGTTTTTCCTGGGTCACCCTGTGATATCATGGGATTTTGAGTATGATTTGCAAGTTTTACCAAGTTCTCTTGTGGTGTAGTGGCTAACATACTGAACTGCGAGATTGTAGTGAGTGAGTTCAAACTTCAGTCATGCTCTCTGAATTTTTACATTCACTCTCAAACTAATACCCTTCAGAAAGGTATGAACCTCTTCATTCCCCAACTATGGGTTAAATAGTACCACTGCTGTTCTTTACTACAAAAAGGATTTTGGAATTAAATATGGTTGATATGTCATTAAACAAAGACAACCAAATCTCCATGGTCCAGACTATTCTGTATCTCTTTCTTTTATCCTCTATCAAGTAATACTGTATTCATGATGCGCAGCTTCTGGGCATAGAATGCACATCCTACTCACCGCTGAAAGGCTGTAACTAGCATCCAGTCGCCAGACAAAAAAAAAAAGACAGTATAACCGAATACACTCTGTAGCAACTGACAAGTCATGGTCAAGTGTTCAGTATATATGAATAAAAATATCCACACTAAAACCACCAACTAATCAAAATCCTGGAAATAGACTTGACCATGCCACATTGTAGAATAACCCAAGCTGCTATTTAAACCAATTACCAAGTCTGGATTCTCAGAAGCAGATTCAACTTGAATACTGATCAGCCAACACAAATCTCAACACATAGGACATTTTGTTTACTTTAAAAAACTTTGCAGGCATTTTTAATGACACTTTCTTTACTCAGTATCCAGTGATGTTGGGGTCACCCCCAGTCTTGGCATAAAATTACCCAAGGGTTGACATGTCATAAAATGCAACCAACCAACAACTGTAATCCTGCCACATTATACATCTGTTAACATTTATATATTTATTTGCATATATCATTTACTGATATATTTCAATTAAAGTCCATACTATTTTGAAAACAGCAATAGTTTCTCTAATACATCCTTCATTCACCCTTAGAATACATCATCTATATTCTCTGTAGAGGAGTAACCCCACCCCAGGAATTTCCTGTGTATGAAACTAAATTGCATCTGGTGGTGAGGCTTCAGTTCTGGAGCTCTGGGGGAGTGTTGAGTACCTCTTCATTATCATTACTTCCAGGTCCACTCTGACCTGACATGGTAGTACCTGTTAGGATCCCATCTAGGGCTCAAATAGATCTATAAGGAAATTATTAGTATTTGAAAATAAAAGAAAAAGAAAAATATGGAAAAGGAATAAAAGAAAGAAGTGAAAAAGACAAAAAATAACATCAGGATGAAAGAAAAGGGGATAAAATGAATTATTGAAGAACTGAATGAAAGAAAGAAGAAAAGGGAGAAAAAGGTATAAAATGGACGAATGAAGAATGAAAGAAATAAGAAAAGGAAGGAAATAGTAATAAAATGAGAAGAGTAAAATGAAAGATAAATGTAAGAAAGAAAGATAGAAAGAAAGAAATAGGGATGAAATAGAAAAGAAAAGAAAAAGAAGAAGAAAAAAAGAAAATGAAAAAGTAATAGAAGAAATAGCAAATAGAGAAAAAAACAATTGAATAGAAAATAAAAGAATGGATAGCAATTATGAAATGCATGAATAAGGAAACAAATAAATCAAAATATATAAATGAAGAGAACTGGACTCTCTGGCATGCATGAAATACTTGTCCAATGCAACTTGAGATGGGCTGGCCACTTAAACAGACTTGGGGATGACAGACTACCAAAGCAGATTCTGTACTCTCAACTGAGAGAGGGGTCACGTAGAACCAGTAGACCAAAGCTCAGGTACAAAGACAACATCAAAAGAAACCTGAAGGACTTGAATATCCCCATAGGCAATTGGCAAGACGCAACCAGAGACCAATTAAATTGGAGGAAAATGATTCGCGTGGTGTCATCATCGGATACGATGGACAGCAAGTAGTAGTAGTAGTAAATCAAAATGGAGGAGGAAAACAATAGAAACAAACATTCAGAATGCTGATTATCAAGGCAGTTCAGAAAGATTGTGGCAACATATTTATCTCCTTATTTTTCCCAATGTAACCCTGTGCCAGACTAACTTAAGATATTATAATAGAGAGATTAATGATGTTGATCTAAGGGATGATGATGATGCAACAAAGAAAGATGGTTTTGTTGGTCTAGTTGATGATGATGATACAATTAAGAAACATGATTGTGTTGGTCTGATTTATGATGATGATGAGGAGGAGGAGGTGGATGATTCAATAGAGAAACATGGTTTTGTTGGTCTAGTTGATATGATGATGATGAGGAGGAGGATACAATAGAGAAACATGGTTTTTTTTATCTAATTGATGATGATGATGATGATGGTGGTGCTGGTGAGGATTGTTGACCATGAAAAAAAATCTTTTCAAGTCATTTAGAATCAGATGTATTTTTATCAAAACGGATATATTTAATATTTGTGGGTAAAAAGTTTTTATTTTATTTTACAATAGCAAACTTTTTTGTTTTACAAAAATAAAATTTGACAAAATTAATGAGAATAAAAATTTTAGTAATGATTAATTAGACTATATCATTCACTGATTTAGTAATGATTTAAACTATATCATTTAGTGATGCAGTAATGATAATTTTGAGTAATGATTTAGACTATATCATATAGTGATGCAGTAATGATAATTTTAAGTAATGATTTAGACTATATCATTTAGTGATGCAGTAATGATAATTTTGAGTAATGATTTCAGTAATGATAATTTTGAGTAATGATTTAGACTATATCATATGCAGTAATGATAATTTTGAGTAATGATTTAACTATATCATTTAGTGATGCAGTAATGATAATTTTGAGTAATGATTGTGATGCAGTAATGATAATTTGAGTAATGATTTAAACTATATCATTTAGTGATGCAGTAATGATAATTTTGAGTAATGATTTAGACTATATCATTTAGTGATGCAGTAATGATAATTTTGAGTAATGATTTAGACTATATCCATAGTGATGCAGTAATGATAATTTTGAGTAATGATTTAACTATATCATTTAGTGATGCAGTAATGATAATTTTGAGTAACTATATCATTTAGTGATGCAGTAATGATAATTTTGAGTAATGATTTAAACTATATCATTTAGTGATGCAGTAATGATAATTTTGAGTAATGATTTAAACTATATCATTTAGTGATGCAGTAATGATAATTTTGAGTAATGATTTAGACTATATATTTAGTGATGTACTAATGATAATTTTGAGTAATGATTTAGACTATGTTATTTAGTGATGTACTAATGATAATTTTGAGTAATGATTAAATATATTTTAGTGATGCAGTAATGATAATTTTGAGTAATGATTTAAACTATATCATTTAGTGATGCAGTAATGATAATTTTGAGTAATGATTTAAACTATATCATTTAGTGATGCAGTAATGATAATTTTGAGTAATGATTTAAACTATATCATTTAGTGATGCAGTAATGATAATTTTGAGTAATGATTTAAACTATATCATTTAGTGATGCAGTAATGATAATTTTGAGTAATGATTTAGACTATATCATTTAGTGATGCAGTAATGATAATTTTGAGTAATGATTTAGACTATATCATTTAGTGATGTACTAATGATAATTTTGAGTAATGATTTAGACTATATTATTTAGTGATGTACTAATGATAATTTTGAGTAATGATTTAGACTATATTATTAGTGATGTACTAATGATAATTTTGAGTAATGATTTAAGATTGTCTTACTCAATGATGTACTGATGATAAATTCTTGTTAGAAATACAAACAAAACTTAATGACTATTTGCATTTGTTTTAGCATCTGTCAATCTATTGAGATTATGGATCTGTATCTTGATTTTAAAACAGACCTGGGTAACATTATTTGGAAAACCATCAGTTTCCCATTCAACAGGTCTTCCCTCCAGTATTGTACCAGACTAAATTAAGCTTAGAAAATATATGAAGGCATAAAGTTTTTATTTATTAAATATTTATCCTATATATATATATATATATATATATATATATATTATATATGTGTGTGTGTGTGTAGGTTGGTGGGTAAGTAACCCACTCGCCACTAATTCCACCAATGCCAATATATTCAACAAATCAAAAACGATATATGAAAACACCCTAAAAAACAGTGGATTATACTCCAAACTAGTATACAAAAATAATAACAACTATAAAAATAATAATAATGATAAATCAAGAAAGAGAAACATCATTTGGTTTAACCCCCCTTTCAGCAAAACCGTGAAAACGAATGTGGGTAAAATATTTTTCCAATTAAGGAAAAAACACCTAGACAAATCGCCTACATTAAACAAACTCTTTAACAAAAACAATCTCAAAATAAGTTATTGCTGCATGAACAACATTAAAAACATTATCGATAAACACAACTTTAAAATATTAAATGGTAATAACAACAACCAGATTAATAGATGCAACTGTCGCCTTAAAAATGAATGCCCATTAAGTGGCAATTGTTTGGCTAACAACATCATTTACAAAGCCACAATCAAAGACAATGTAAATAACAATGAGGAAAAAACATACATTGGTGCCACTGAAAACAATTGGAAAAGTAGGTGGTATAACCACAATTTAAGTTTTAACAACAAAAAATATGAAAACAGTACCACCTTATCAAAATATATATGGCAGATCAAAGAAAAAACAGGCAGAACACCTACAATAAGATAAGAAATGATAAAAAAAAGCCCAGGCATACAAAAGCGGACAACGTAAATGCGATCTCTGTTTAGAAGAAAAGTTGTGTATATTACAAAATGCAAGCAATAACTTGTTAAATAAGAGAAGTGAACTCGTTTCGAAATGTAGGCATTTGAACAAATTTTTACTGTGTCACTTACCACCTGACCCTAATTGATCCCTGAATTTTTGCTCTCCTTTTATTTATTAAAAAAAAAAAAAAAAAAAAAAAAAAAAATTCATCTGAACACCGCATGCATTAACCATAATGCAACTTTGTTTGATTATAATGTTTTTTAAATACAAATTTAACGTCATGACATTACATCACGTGAACACAATCCACGTCACATAAACATTAAACAAGCCACAGTTTAAAAAAAACAACTTTTTAGCTTTACATTTCCCATCGCGTGAAAAACGCTTAATATAAATGCTAAAAAATTTGATTTTTAACATCTCAACCATTTCACGACTGGTTTTTGACATCTAAGTAAAATATTTAATTATCATTTATATTATATATATATATATATTATATATATATATATAAAATATGTAATTATCATTTATATAGTAAATATGTAATTATCATTTTATATATATAAAGTAAATATGTAATTATCATTTTTATATATAAAGTAAAATATGTAATTATCATTTTATATATATATATATATATATATATATGTAAAATATGTATTATATTATATATATATATATAAAATGTAATTATCATTTTATATATATATATAAGTAATATGTATTATCATTTTATATATATATATAAAGTAAAATATGTAATTATCATTTATATATATATATATATATAAGTAAAATATGTAATTATCATTTTATATATATATATATATATATATATATATATAAAGTAAAATATGTAATTATCATTTTATATATATATATATATATATATATATATATATAAAGTAAAATATGTAATATCATTTTATATATATATATATATATATATTATATATATATATATAAAGTAAAATATGTAATTATCATTTTTATATATATATATATATATATATATATATATAAGTAAAATATGTAATTAATATTTTATATATATATATATATATATATATATATATATATAATAGTAAAATATGTAATTATCATTTTATATATATATATATATATATATATATATATAGTAAATATGTAATTATCATTTTATATATATATATATATAGTAAAATATGTAATTATCATTTTATATATATATATATATATATAATATATATATATATATATATATATATAGTAAATATGTAATTATCATTTTATATATATATATATATAGTAAAATATGTAATATATGTGTATGTATTTTCTTTTGATCATCCATCTACAGATTATCGAAACATCCTTTTATTTCCTCCTATCTTTAACAATTTTTTTTTTTCAAGAGAATTTTTCAGAAATTTCTTGTTTAAATCATAGATATGCAGACAACCATAGTATGACAGACTGGGTTATGCACCTGGTATGCTTAATGCAGACATAATACATTTTAGAAACTACTCTTCCCACTTGCTTTAAAAAAATAAATAAAAGAAAAAAACGAAAAAAAAAAGAGAAAAGTTTTTTGAATTCCATGAATGGTGGTGGTGAAAGGAAGAAATAAGAGTGTACCAATTTTTTTTTTTTTTTAATTTTTTTTTTCTCTTTTTTTTTTTTTTTTTTTTCTTTATTTTTCTCAAATAGCATTACAATGTAGTGAAATACTTTCAAACAAAGAATACAAACAAACCACACAGTTGTGGTTTGTAAGTATATTTGTGTGTTCAGTGAAGAAAAAAATCTTAAGTATTTTCACAAAAGGCACCTGAAAGTATATTTAGTATTAAATGACCATTTAAAATTGATGCCTCTAGGTACAGTCGGGTATGATGGGTTTAACATTGTGTGTCTTTGTTATGTATTGAGGTATTAAACTAGTGCATAAACCATAGCCAGATGGTTAGCAAGTTCATTACAGAATCCAATTTGCTCATATAGTGATTGAGATTCTCACTGGGTGCTTGATTATGATAGACTTGTGCCAGACTTAAGAAAAACCGAGTAAAGCTCTATCATTGTTGCATTTTTCTCACCAGTGTTTGTTTGACTGGATTCAAATTTACTAGATAGTATGATTCAACTATGATTATTATTATTTTATTTTCTTTCAACTTATCCAGTTAAGATCAAGTAAAAACTAACATTTAGAATCCTTATTTTCAAGGCAGATAGCATCCCCAACCCAATTCTTAAGAGGAGTTCAACAAGTTTGAATTCAGAGTTTTCCTTCTCCTAGACCGGTTGCCTAACCAAGGTTAAAGACCCCAGTCTGCCCTACTATTTATCCATACCTGGAGGGAGAGTAGGATTCATACCTTTTCCAAGGGTATTAGCGCTAAGTGAAATGCAATTACCACATCCAGGATTTGAACTCGGGGCGATGAGTCCATTTTCCATGATTTTAACCATTACACTACGCACTTCCCTAATGTCACTTACAAGCTCATCCTTGTTTCTCCTGCTGAGTCGAGCATGTCTTGTTCATCTTAGCTGGATAGTTTGTGTGATGGGAGGCAAGTGGCTATAGGGTACTGCATCCAAGATTTGTTCAAAACTGCTTGCAGCATCTTTGTACAGTTTGCATCTAGCTTTTTCTTTACGCATCTTGTTAATGTCTAAGTAGTGCTGCCATACAGTAGCACTGACACAGCTACAGCTTGGAAGAATTCTTGCTTTGTCTTATCAGATAGATCAGATTTCCATATGTTATGATTCAGATTTCTTTATGTTATAGCATCTATCTATTGAGATTATGGATCTGTATCTAGATCTCAGCACAAGCTTTGATGATGTTTTCCCACTTTTCCATACAACAGGTTTCTCTTCCAGTATTGTACAAGGGAAAGGACAAGCTGTTATGAAAACTTGGTATAAGTGTTTCCACAGGGGTTTCCAGAAATTAGGTTTAATACAATGTTAATACTGGCTCTAGGACCCCAGCTGAGAACATTATGTGGTGTAATGGTTAGCAGAGCATATATAGTAAATAACTATGGTGCACAAGCTTCTGTTTTGCCACACTACTACAGCAAGTTACCTTGCCTGTCTGATGAGTGTTTAATTTCCGAGTTTTCCTTTTTCTATACAGGTTGACCAATCAATTGATTTTGGGTTGTATTTATACTTGCTGTTAAAATTTGAGATCATCTGAACAAGAATTAGTCAAGTTATTTGATTATGAAATTTTATCAATTTTTCTGAAACTCACTGTGTGAGTGTGTGTATGTATGTATGTATGTATATATATATATATATATATATATATATATATACTAGACAAAACATGACCCATTGGGTCACCCATTCAGCTCTCGGTAGACATTTGGGATTAGGTAGATATTTCCAAAGATGATGTCAAATCCGTATTTGACAAAATGAATTTACCCCACCCACCCCCAATTGAAAAAATATATAAAAAATCAGAGAATTATCTGATTTTAATGAAATGTTCAGTGTTGATTTATCAATGAATGAATTTTATAATGCATCATTTATTTTATTTCAAAACTTTGATTTTTTGGGGGTCACTTAATTTTGACCCCCACCCCAACCCCTTATTTTTGGGCCGCAAAATATCTGGGGGATTATACAATGGGGAAACTAATTACAGTATAAATAAAAAGACAAAAGACTGACAGTGTGAATAGAAGAAAACAATTTTTTTTAGATGGTTTTATTTTTCTGTGTGTTTAGACCAAAAAGGCAGACATTTCATTAAAAAGTTATTAATTCTTCTGTAATGAGTGTATTTATTATTTTGTGTTATTGATTTCTAAAAAGAAATTGTTATAAGCCTTAAAATCATGAATCATGTCTTTGGGAAGTGACTGTTGAAGTCCTAGTTGGTGAAATTACTGGCATAGTGAAACAAAATTCTGCCCAGTTGTAACAATATAATGTCCCCAGCGGACAAACATTTATTAAAGATCTTCGGTCCCAAATGTGCATGTTGTGGAGCACGTCACTGTTGCAGTGTGGATTATTTTATTTTCACTCCCGACACGAAAATCTTTGTGGGCAAAATTAAGAAATGGTCCAGCTTCTTAAGAACAAGCGACTTTGATCATATGTATTGTATGAATTGTATTCATTCTCTAACTCATAGTTTTCATTGTTTTCCTTAAAATCTAGATATTTTAAATCAGTTCACATTTTATACAGCAACTGTGGGCATATTTGTCTTTTGTTTCCCATGGAATTTTCTCAAGAACTCAAAAACCAAATAAGACAGAAATATGAATACTTCTTTTTATGATATTTTCATTGAGTAACATTAGGCAATAGCAAAACATTCCTGTCTAAAATTTTATTTCCTACTTGTACAACAATAATTAAATTTATCATAAGGAATTGAATTCTTACTTACCCTGCTTGAATTAGTTGTCAGTCACAAGGTGAGGGTATCACAAGTAAGGATCAAATTCTCTAAATCAGCAAATTGATCTATACTAGTAGTGGGAAAGATTTTGGCTGAACTTGCACAAAGGTGTCAAAATCAGGGTGACCCAGAAAAAAACAGAACCCACAAATTTGATAATAAAACTGTTAATTTTAACTATGGGGGTCTAGGGTTAGGGTGTAGGGTTAGGAGTTAGTTTAATGGGAAAATGAATAAATAATTTGGGTTCAGTTTTTTCTGGGTCACCCTGTATACCGGTGACCCAGAAAAAACAGAACCCACAGATTTTGTAATAAAACTGTTAATTTTAACTAGAGGGGGTTTAGGGTTAGAATTAGGGATTAGGGTTGGGGTTTAAGGTTATTTTAATGGGAAAATAAATAAATAATTTGGGTTCTGTTTTTTCTAGGTCACCCTAATTTTGACACCTTTGTGCAAGTTCAGCCAAGATTTTCATATTTATAGGACACATTAAAATTTGTCAACACAAAAAAAGAGAAAGATGGCACTCTATAGAAATTATAGTATGAGTTTACCCAACCCCTTCACCACAGTCAGGATGTGACACAAGGTCAAATTTTAAGTGGAGTACAATTGATTTGAATTCAGAGCTTGCCTTCTAGACTGGTTGCCTTATCAAAACCCCAATCTGCCCTACTATTTACACATAGTTGGATTGGAGAGAAGAGATGGATTCATGATTTTCCTTAAGTGCATCCGTATGAAGAGAAACCCAAATAGCTTCACCCAGGATTTGAACTTAGGTCACTGATTTCATTTCCTATAATGATAACCATTATGCTAAGTGTGTTTAAATAAAAAAATTTCTGATGTTTAAGATAAAATTTAATGTTTAACCTACCTGTTGATGACTTTGACTAAATTTAATAATTATCATCATCAATTCATGTTGATAGCACAAATTCCCCTGATTCTTTCTCACTCCCTATCCATTCCTATTATCCATTGACTTTGCAGGCCCTCTATAAAGCATGGTGGAGGTGCATGGTATAATGGTTACCATCGTAGAAAATAGACTCGTCAACCTGAGTTCAAATCCTGGATCAGGCTGTTTGCATTTCACACCATGCTAATACTCTTGGGAATAGTATGCATCCACCTTTTGCTCTGAAAACATTCTAAATTCTGGCTTTTAGTCCAAATAAGGAGAGCCTTTCTGGATGCTCTGAAAATCAACATTCTAAATTCTGGCCTTTAGTTGAAATAAGGAGAGCCTGTCTAGATGCTCTGAAAATCAGCATTTCAAACCCTTGCTTTTACCTGGTGTTGAACACTGATCTCTGAAACCAATAGTAAATAAACAACTCTATCAATCAAAGGACAGATCGATCAATCATTTGAGTTATTGATACTTACTAAGCTTCCATTATTACACGCGTAAGAAGATTGCATTATTCCAGTCTTCTAAATAGAAACAGACATTATACCTGCCTTGAAAAGCAGCATTTTAATCTTAGTTTTTATACCAACCTCTGATAACAGATGGGAAATATGCATTTATCATATTTGTTGATTTTTGTTTCTTAGTATATATATTTTTTTCTTTTCCTACTTGGGGATCCATTCTTGGGATGTATAGTATCAATGTTTAATCAAGCTTATCTCAAATGTGGTCAGTGTTGGGTGGAAAGATTGTGTTGTGCCAGTACATATGTAGGGAACATCTGCTTGCTTTGAAAACTAATATTCAAAATCCTGTCATGTCCTGGGTAAACTACATTTAATGGTAAGGCTCTAGTTCTTGAGATCTTGGGAGTGGGGAGTACCCCTTCATTGCTATTACTCCGGGTCCAATCTGATTCTGAGCGGTAGTACCTATTAGTACCACATCTAAAGATATAAATAAGTAAAGTCGTCGGGGTGGCCTAAAGTCAGTATCAGCCAGTCAGCGAGGGAGTCTATCCCCTTTTCAATAGCACTAGACCAAGGAGATTGTTTTGGCATTTGAGGTGGAGCGCACACCTACCATCAGCTCCTTACTTTACCGCACAGATCCCTAACTCAAACGCTGAGTTGGCGAGGACTGGTATCAAACTAGGAACATTGTGGTTACTAGCCGAACGCTCTACCAACTGAGCTAACCCGGCCCCTGATTCCCTAGCCTCTATGCATAAGATAATTCTAAATTGGTTGACATGCCATTAAAATCAATCAGTCAATTAATCACTGTTTAATACTAATGAGTATGACTACAAATTAGTTAGTAGTTATAAGTTTATGATCAAATAGTAAATGATTTTATGGGTCGTATTCAGCTTTAAGACTAGAAGCTAAGGAGGTATATTTGCCATGATGTTTATCATTTGGGGAAATGGGCTTGGTGGCCAGAGTTCAAATCCTGTTTGCATTTCACTTTTTTTCTAATGCTCTTGGGGAAAGATATCAATCCAACTCTTCTCCCTGTAGCTATTGGTAAATTGGAGGGTTAATAGGACTCTTTAGCCTTAGTATTGTAATCAATTTAGCAGAAACAAAAGTGTGAATTCAAACCAGGTGTAATTTGTTTAAAAATTAACCTTCTGTCAAATCCTGCCATTTAATTGGTTAATAGTTATAAGTTTAGGATCAAACAAGTAAATGATTTTATGGGTCATGGTCAGCTTTAAGACTTTAGAAACTAAGGAGGTATATTTGCCATGAATCTTATCATTTGCAGAAATTGGTTTGGTGGCCAGAGTTCAAATCCTATTTGCATTTTCACTAAAATCAATCAAATCAAAATCACGGTTTTTGACTGAGTTTGAACACCTCTCTCATCCATTTGAGGGATGTGTACAACTATCTTTGTCAAACTGTTCCTTGGTAGTATAGTGGTAAGTATCCCCACTTGTCACATGATTCCCTGTCGGGGAGCAAGTTTGTTTAAGGTGCCTCCTGTAGTGTAATGGTTAGCAAGCCAGATTAGCAGATCATTGTTAGGGCGTTTGGTTCTCACTATGCACCCAATACTTTTGGTGTTGTGCCACATCTAAGCTAAGCTTAATAAATAGTTGCATGTATTTACCCAACCTCTCCCCCATGAGCAGTAGGTGACCCAAGGTCATTTTTAAATGGAGTTTTAACAAGTTTGAATTTAGAGACTGGTTCATAACAACATTAAAGAGCCCAGTCTGCCCTACTATTTACCCATAGCTGGAGGGGCAATAGTTGGATGCATACCTTTCCCAAGGGTATTAATGTTATATGAAATGCAAGCAGCTTGTCCTGGACTTGAACTCATTATGTACATTTCCTATGAAGATAACTGTTGCACCTCTAGTTGCATGTATAAGTAAGTAAAGTCATCGGGGCGGCCTAATGTCAGTATAAGCCAGTCAGCAAGGGAGTCTATCCCCTTTTCAATAGCGCTAGATCAAGGAGATTGTTTTGGCATTTGAGGTGGAGCGCCACACTTTACCGCATAGATCCCTGAGTTGATGAGGACCGGTATCGAACTAGGAACCTTTTGGTTTCTAGCCGAACGCTCTACCGACTGAGCTAACCCGGCCCCTTCATGTATACTGATTTGTATTATTCATTTTTGGGGAAGATTCATTTATTCCTTCTATTATAATTCTATATTCAATAAAAGCTATAATATCTGAAAAATGACAAATGAATTGTTAATATTTCATTACATTTATTTTTATACCATGGATATAAATCATTGATGTTAGTAGGGCTGTCTTTATATTTCAGAGAGGTAAGACCTTCCTAAAAAGGGGTATATTGGGTACAGCACTAAGCTATATCTTATGGTAAGGCTCCAGTTCTGTAGATCGGGAAGTATGGAGTATTCATTCATTGCTGTAGCTCTCAGGTTCACTCTGACCCAAAGTGGTAGTACCTGTTAGGGTTCTATCTATGGGTCAAATAGAGATGTTTGAAAATTATTTGTATTCAATATGACTTTACAAATAAATAACAAAATTAGGAAACAAGTACATAAAGATTCTAAATTTTGAATGTACGATTAATGCAATTCCCTAATGTCTAGGCATTCAATAACCCCAGATGGGTTGACATGCCATTACAATCAATTGATGAATAAAAAAATAACTTAAGAAACAATTACACAAAAATGTCAATTTGTAATGTATGATCAATGAAATTCCTTAATCTCTATGCATAAAATAATTCCAGATGGGTTGACATGCCATTAAAATCAATCACTTAAAGAAAAAAAATAAAGAAACGACTCCCTAAACTGTAAAGTTTAAATGTACAATTGATGCAGTTCCCTAACCTCTATGCATAAAATAACACAGGATAGGTTAACATGCCATTAAAATCAATCACTTAAAGAAAAAAAAAAAAAACAACACACTAAACTGTAAAGTTTAAATGTACAATTAATGCAATTCCCTAACCTCTATGCATAAAATAACCCAGGATAGGTTAACATGCCATTAAAATCAATCACTTAAAGAAAAAAAAAAGAAACAACACACTAAACTGTAAAGTTTAAATGTACAATTAATGCAATTCCCTAACCTCTATGCATAAAATAACACAGGATAGGTTAACATGCCATTAAAATCAATCAATCAATTTAATTATTGTTTAAATGATGATTTAATATCTTTTTTTTTTAATAGTTTTACTTTTAATGAAAATCCATTTATAAGTACCTTCTTTTATTTTTTCCTGTTTTTTTTATTGTTTTTTTTTTTAAAGAAACGATATGTAAGGTAATAAAAGTAATCAGCCTTAGTCATAAAGTATTCCTATTTAGTTCACTGAGTAATCGTCATGCCAACTACTTATTATTAATGAGTGAGTAGTGTCACCTTAAGTAAATATCAAAATAAATACAAATGGCTGACATGTCTTAACAGGGAAGCTCTGCCTACTTAATGTTTCTATCGATTACAATCAAAAGCTCCAAGCCTCTTGTCTTATCCGCTTTCTAACTGTACTGAAATGTTTAAGTAGGCTAGGGTGAGTGGCCATGCTCCTCTTCTGAAGTTTCAAGTACAGTGGACCCCCGCTTTGCAATTGGTTCAAATTCTGATAGCTCCCGATTGACAAACCATTGACTATTTAATGATGAAAATCTTGATTAACGATCAAGACCAACCAGTCTGGTCCATATTAGTCCATATTAGTCTTCCTGGCAGCACCACAAACAAAATGGACACTTCCAAAAATCTATTTAAAAAAAAAAAGAATACTTATGATATTTACTGTCGTGATACACAGCTTCTTTTTTTTTTTTTTAACTATACAGCTGGAGTTTATTATTAAAGCTTTCTACAGCACCAGGTGTTTCGCGATCAGTTACGCCACCAAAAAACTATAGCTTTGCAGAAAGTATTTTGTTATGAATTTAACTGAAACATAATCTCATTATAATGAAGATTTGGTGTTTGTCTGTCTGCAACCGAAACTATGTCACTGCTTACATCATAATGTCCTCAGGAATTGCATGAGTTTATCAATGAGTATTTTTACACACCTTTTCTTTGCAGTGGATTTTCTTTTCATTGATTGGCATTTTATTTTGTCAACACAGGTAGAAAATTACTTGCGGTGGAGGAATGACAGATTTTACCTGTAAAAGAAGAAAAACAAACAAAATAATGAACTATGAAAGTATGTCTAGGTATTTAATGTCTTCATTTAGTAATTAGATATTTTTTAATAAAAATATTATTATCTATATATCATTTAAAAAATAAAAACATTTAACCTTAAATGTAATGCTATCTTTTTTCCATGATATTGTATACAATTCATATACAAATTTAATAACTATTTTGGGACAGAGGTAATACTATTAATTTTAATCATTTTCTCAGTCCTATAATATTTGTAACATTTAAAGTGTGAAATTTATATGTGATGACTATAATTGCTATGGGGCATGGGTAATATTTTTAATTGTAGAGTTTTAGTGTTCAGACTTTTTAAAATGCTTAAATAATAATAATTTGGATTTTTAATGCTATTAAGTTCTCTATATCTTTAGTACTATTACAACATTACTATTACTGGTTGTAGTACTATTACATCACTATTCCATTATTATTAATAGTACTATTATAACATCACTATTATTAATCCTAGTATTATTACAACATTACTATTACTGGTAGTAGTACTATTACATCACTATTCCATTATTATTAATAGTACTATTATAACATCACTATTATTAATCCTAGTATTATTACAATATTACTATTATTAGTATAAATACAATTCCAATATCAATACTAGTAGCATTATAACATTACTAGTACTATTATAATATTACTATTACAAATACTTGTACTATTCCAAAATTACTAATACTAGTAGTATTATAACATTACTATTACTAATGAAAGTACTATTGCAACATTATTACTAATTCTATTAAAAGATTACTTATGTCCCTATTAACTCTTAACAGCCTGTTGTGAATTTTGTAAGTCCAGAGTTCAATTCCTATAAGGATCTATTTTAAAAAATGGCTAAAAATGTCCTTTTTATTTAAAGTTAACTGTTATTTTTCCTTAAATCAAAGACTTCAAAATATGTTTAATATTACATTTAAACAAAGTCCAGATCCCCATTCCTATAAGGATTTATCAAAAAATGGCTAAAAATGGCTTTTTCATTTAAAGTTACCTGTTATTTCTCTTAAATCAAAAAACTTCTAAATATCTTTAATATTACATTTAAACAAATGCTATCATTTGGGGTAGATTAGGAAAATGAATGTGACTTCTGGTCAGGTGGAATGAGGGGGTATAGGACGTTAAGAGTTAAGTTGTGGTCTACTCTACCTTTAGTGGGAAAATTGATATCTGAAGAACTTAATTCTCTAACAAGACGCCAATTTTAACAAAAAAAAATTTGCATAGATTTTTAAAATATCATTACCATAGACACACCCTGGATTAAGTCCTTCACCCTTACTTATTTTGTATGCTCTTTGAGTGGTGCTTAACATATATTGACTATATATAAGTAAAGTAAAGTCGTCAGGGCAGCCTAATGTCGGTATCGGCCAGACAGCGAGGGAGTCTATCCCCTTTTCACTAGCGCTAGACCAAGGAGATTATTTTAGCATCTGAGGTGGAGCGTCACACCTACCATCCGCTTCTCAATTTACCGCACAGATCCCTGTGCTACTCATACGCTGAGTTGACGAGGGCCGGTATCAAACCAAGAACCTTGTGATTCCTAGTCGAACACTCTACAGGCTGAGCTAAACCGGACCTTCATATATAAGGTCTGACTATATATAAGACAACTCAATCCAACAAAAAATAAATAGATAAATAAAATTGGGTATTCTGGGTATGAACTAAACTGCATTGGGTAGCAAGGCTACAGTTCTGGAGACCTGGAGAGTGTGCAGTCATCCCTTCATTGCCATTACTCCCAGGTCTACTCTGACCTGGAGTTATAGTACCTGTTAGGGTCACATAGGTCAATTTTTTATTTGATAGGAAACTGTATATATATAAACTCTTAAGAAACAACTACACAGTAAATGTAATTGTTTAAATATATATGTATTGGTTTGGAGGTTGATTTTGACGGCTATCACAATGCAGGTGTAAAGAAAAAATAGTAAGGTAACAATGGTGTTGTTTGTTAACCTGTAATTTATTCTTGATATTTCGAGATAAAATCTTTTTTTCAGAAGATCACTGGAACTGAAGTAGTTGTCGTCTTGTTATATATATATATATATATATATATATATATAATATATATATGAGAGAGAGAGAGATTTTACATATACACTGAAAATTAGACTTTTCAGATATACCAACAAAGAAGCATACGTGGACTCCACAACAATATATATATATATATATATAATCCTCAACAAAAAAGCAGAGTGATAAAAGCTATTATCGACCCCACACGCACTTCCAACTCAAAACCGTTTGCAGAAGTCTGTCTGGCGCACTCTTATATATATATATATATATATATATATATATATATATATGACTTACCGCGGAATAGAATATCGAGTTAATTGCAGCATAAAAACTGATACAAATATTAAGTGAATAAGTTATGGTTATAAAAATATGAAGGGCTCAATATGTTAGTAGAGCGGATTTAGTAGAAAGGTATAGATAGATAACCTACTTCAGTTTCACCAAAAAAGGGTTATCAGAGTTAATTCTTATGAATTAATCAAGAAATTGATAAATCAAAGACAATTGCATAAAGGAATGAATGCAATTCCCTAACCTCTAGGAATAGAATAACTCTAGATGGGTTGACATGCCATTAAAATCAATCAGTCAATTAATCACTGTTTAATACTAATGAGTATGACTACAAATTAGTTAGTAGTTATAAGTTTATGATCAAATAGTAAATGATTTTATGGGTCGTATTCAGCTTTAAGACTAGAAGCTAAGGAGGTATATTTGCCATGATGTTTATCATTTGGGGAAATGGGCTTGGTGGTCAGAGTTCAAATCCTGTTTGCATTTCACTTTTTTTCTAATGCTCTTGGGGAAAGATATCAATCCAACTCTTCTCCTGTAGCTATTGGTAAATTGGAGGGTTGATAGGACTCTTTAGCCTTAGTATTGTAATCAATTTAGCAGAAACAAAAGTGTGAATTCAAACCAGGTGTAATTTGTTGAAAAATTAACCTTCTGTCAAATCCTGCCATTTAATTGGTTAATAGTTATAAGTTTAGGATCAAACAAGTAAATGATTTTATGGGTCATGGTCAGCTTTAAGACTTTAGAAACTAAGGAGGTATATTTGCCATGAATCTTATCATTTGCAGAAATGGGTTTGGTGGCCAGAGTTCAAATCCTATTTGCATTTTCACTTAGTGCTAATTTTCCTGGGAAAGGCATGGATCCAACTCTTATCCCTGTAGCTATCAGTAAGTAGGAGGGTTGATAGGGTTCTTTAGCCTTGGTATTGTAACTAATCTAGGAGAAAAAACAGGGTGAATTCAAATCAGGTGTAATTTGTTTAAAAACTAACCTTATGTCAAATCCGTGGTGGACAGGGAGATAAACACAGTTTGAAAACTAAGTTAATAAAACCCTCGAAGAATAAAAATCTTCTTTGCAAAATTTCCAAGGAACATGTTCAAGAAAGCAAGCTGCTATTTTTTTATTTTCCTTCTCCTAGATTTGTTGCTATACCAAGATTAAAGACCTCAGTTTGACCTATTATTTACCCATAGCTGGAGGGAGAATAGTTAGATGTATACTTTTTCCCAAAAAATATTGATATTGTAGAATAAACATCATACTCACTGTAGAAGCAATATTCCAATTACCATTGAATTGGTAAGACAAGGCAACCAGCTAGCTGTAACTTAATACAGATCTTGCATTGCCACAAGTCTACTGCATAATGGTTGGTTATTTATCAAGCACTTTAACACCACAAAAACCAAACAGCCAATCAGGAATTGAATCACCCAATTTTTTTTAATTGAACTATATTAGTGTTGATTTTTGTCATTATATTCATTCTTCAATACATTCATTTGTTTACAAGATAAATGTAAGTGAAAGTGCTGGAGGCAACATATATATATATACCTAGGTAATATCATATCTATAGAAAATTGTCAATATACACATAGGTATGGCATAGACAGCTATTGACAGATTATCAATCATATTGAATTTTGAACTGTCTGATAAGATAAAACAAGTATTCTCATAAGCTGTAGTAATGTTAGTGCTACTGTATAGCTGTACCACTTGGACTCTAACAAAATGCTTAGAGAAAAATCTAGATGAATCTACACAAGGATGCTGTGTGATGTCCTGAACAAATCCTGGAAGCAGCACTGATGTTCTCCTGTGGACACTTACCAATAGACACACCAGTGTAGACTGACCACCAAAAGCTTACATCTAATAGAATGTCCCAGCACATAACAACTCAACTATGTAGTGGACATTTAGAGCAGACTCTTGTAATGCAGTTTTTTTTTTTGTTTCATTTTCTTATTAGAATTTTTAGAAGTCAAGGGGTCCCTGTCCTGGGGCTAACACTTGATTTCTTTATAAATGATATTTGTATCCTAAGGATCTTTTTAGGATGGAGCATGTTCCTTTGATAGCTGCTATTTGTATTTCATAGCAACTTGGCTTCCCTGGTATTGTTTCAAGGTATTATTTTCAAATTTTGTTTGACCAGCCCAGTTGCCCCTATCACAATGGTTATGATGTCTATTTCTTTCAATGACCAAATTGTTTTTAGGTCATTCTTGAGGTCTTGATATTTTGTGATCTTTTCGCGCTCAGCTCTATTGAGGCCATAGTCATTTGGCACAGCTACATCAATAATGAGAGCAGTTTTTTGTTTTGTTTATCCCAGATGACAATATCTGGTTTAAAGGCTTTGTCTTTTATATATCTGCCTGTCTGGATTACTTTGTCATAGAACACAGTCCTGAGTACTGATGTGTGTCCAACTAAATCCTACAGCATCAATCAGCTCTGTGCAGATTGTACATGCTGTGCAGAAGACCTGTCATGGTGATGACTGAATGAACTGTTTGCATTTCACATAGCACCAATAACCTTGGGAAAGGTATAAATCCAATTATTCTCCACCCAGCAATTGGTAAATAGTAGGGCAGACTGGGCTGTTTAATCTTGGTTAGGCAACCATTGTAGGAGAGGGATGGTCTCTGCCAGGCTATTCCTGCCCAAGGCACACTATACGAGTAGCACCCCCACGACCAAACCAGGTTACGGGATAAGTCTAAGTCTTTTATGTGAAAGAATAACCTTAACCTAAAAACCTACCTTCATTCATATTTAATTTTGCAGTGTTCGACTTGCAATGTCTCTTTGTGTGTGTGTGTGTGTGTGTGTGTACACAAACACTTTTTTTTTTAAAAGATAAGAACCATAACTGCTACTAACAAAGTGTGAATAAATTTTAAAGAAACATATCATGTATATTATCAAGAAAAACACCGTATGTAACAGATATTAAAGATAAAATGTTTACTTAGTATATTTTTGTCAACCTTTTATCACCTTTCAGATAATACTTGCTAAGAAAATCCATTCTTTTATTCTTTGATCATAGAACGTTTCCATATAATAAAACTACAGCCAGACATCATCATTAATACTGCTACTAATACTAGCACAATTATGACATTTGTATTACTAATAGTAGCACTATTATAACATTTGTATTACTAATAGTAGCTCTATTATGACATTTGTATTACTAATAGTAGCACTATTATAACATTTGTATTACTAATACTAGCACTATTATGACATTTGTATTACTAATAGTAGCACTATTATAACATTTATATTACTAATAGTATATTACTAATAGTAGCACTAGCACTATTATGACATTTGTATTACTAATAGTAGCACTATATAGTAGCACTACTACACTATTATGACATTTGTATTACTAATAGTAGCACTATTATAACATTTGTATTACTAATAGTAGCACTATTAAACATTTGTATTACTAATAGTAGCACTATTATGACATTTGTATTACTAATAGTAGCACTATTATAGTATACTAATAGTAGCACTATTATAACATTTGTATTACTAATAGTAGCACTATTATAACATTTGTATTACTAATAGTAGCACTATTATGACATTTGTATTACTAATAGTAGCACTATTATGACATTTGTATTACTAATAGTAGCACTATTATGACATTGTATTACTAATAGTAGCACTATTATGACATTTGTATTACTAATAGTAGCACTATTATGACATTTGTATTACTAATAGTAGCTATTATTTTGTATTCTAATAGTAGCACTATTATAACATTTGTATTACTAATATTATTACTATTATTACAACATTTGTATTACTAATTGTGGCACTATTACAACATTCGTATTACTAATAGTGACGCTATTACAACATTTGTATTACTAATATTAGTACTATCATAACATTTGTATTACTAATAATAGTACTATTACAACATTACCATTATTCATATTAGTACTATTAAAACCTGACTAATTCTACCATGACATTTTGAACTTAAGTTTTCATACCAATAGTATCTGGCAGTTTCTTCTGGAGATCTAGTAACAACAAGTTACTTTAATACTCCAACAAGCCCTGCATTTCTAAAAGTATCTTTGTGTGTGTGTGTGTGTGTGTACAATATATATATATATATATATATATATATATATATATATATATATATTACATATATTGTACATATATATTGTACATATATATATATATATATATATATATATATATATATATATGTATATATATATATGTACATATATATATTGTACATATATATATATATATATATATATATATATATATATATATA
>CM042179.1:23163251-23183251 GCA_023376005.1 Doryteuthis pealeii
TTACATTTCAAATTGCTTTATTTTTTTAATCCTTTAATGAATTTGCTGATTTTACTTACTTAGGGAACAAACACGCTGACATTGAAGTTTTTACTCCCACCCGTCAGGCAATATGTTTCAAAAATCTATTTTTACATCGCCCGGAGGGTGTTTTTTGTACTAGTAATAATAATAATAATAATAATAATAATGTGGTTGTGCTTGGAACAGACCCCAAAGTTTAAGGAAAGAAAACTGAAGAAATTAGAAATCAGAGGAAAAATCAAGACCATACAGACCATAGCATTGTTAAAGTCGGCTAGAATACTCAGAAGAGTCCTGGAGATTCGAGGAGACTTGCTGTTATTCAGGCTGCAGAGAAAGATCACCAGTTAGAATTGGTGTGAAAAATTTGCAAAGAGTGTCATCATAATGTCTGTTGTTGTTATTTTTATGAAGATTTTAAAATCTCTATTTCTAAGTTAATCTACTCCTTTTTCTGTTCTTCATTTATCAGAAAACAACAATTGATTTTAACCTCATTATTAAGTGTTGTGTCTTTCTCTTAAAAAGTAAAAATGACCCTTGATCACCTTCAAGTAGCTTACATTGTATCTTGACTGAATTTTAATCTACACTATGCTTCCTTATTACTTTACCTTTTTAGATCTTGTAGAAACTTAAATCATGCAATTAATGTATGTATACCATTGTTTTTTTTTATAATTTTTACTTCATTTTATATATATATATATATATATATATATATATATATTTGTGTGTTGCCTGATGACTGCTGCAGAGCAAGAAACCAATGGTAGCAAAATTGTCCCAATGCTAATAATTGTAAACTAAAACATTTATTTATTATATTATCTATTAACACTCTATCACAGATATTGTGCACTCTTCTAATAACACTGCACGTTGGATTATTACCACTTCTTCAAATATAACAGTGCCAACCATACACATTGATATATATATATATATATATATATATATATATATGAGGGTCATTCAATAAATAAAGGGAATTTTGCAAAAAGGAGTTGGAACTAGGAAGTACTGTTTACAATTGCCCTTTTTTCAAGGAAATCCATAGTGAGGGGCCCTTTTATGTCTCAGCAGTCTACTAGTTAACTCTTTGCCTACCAAATTTCCCCCAGGGTTGTGCAAAATTTTCTTTATATTTTTTTACCTATATGATGGGATATTTCAAAGTTCACTATCTATTCACCACAAAAATCATTCTATTCAAATAAAGTCCTATTATAACTGTAATCTGGGTCCTTCCGATCAATTATAAGGAACATGCTAGAGCCAATGCCATCGGATTATGGTAGGATAGCAATAATGAGAGAGTCGCTGTGAATGGTTTAACGTAGGCAAAGAGTTAACTTCGGTGGTATAGTGGGAACTGGTGCTTTCTGCATGCCTTGTTGGTAATGGGGGAGTGGGCAGTACCCCTTCATTGCCATTACTCCCATGTCCACTCTAACCCTGTTGGAGGGATTTGGTAAATACATAAAGTAATAAATATATTATAATCCGATATATATATATATAATGCAATATGGAAGTTAGTTTCTCTATCTTATATAAGAGTCAATATCATTCCATAGGTTGTTTGGAGTACCAACTTTATTCTTCTTGTCTTTCTTGTTGCTATCACAATATTTTGGCCTATCCATTCTACTGCCCTCTTCAGGTGTACAATGTACTATGGAAGATGCCTTTAGTAATTTAATTCTACATAATATATATGTTCCAAACAGATAAACTGTATAAGTTGTCTAAGACTATTGAATTCATTCTTTTTGTTTCTATTGTGTGTGTGTTTGTGTGTGTATATATATATATATATATATCACTTTAATGACACTGAATCAACTCATGTTTTTATCTTTTTACCCATTGTTGAATTTGGTTACGGATTTTAATTTCCCATAATCTCAAATGTTACTGTAGACTTATACTAAGTTAAAAAGTTTTTTTTTCGGTGTGGTGGACCCGTAGATCTCGTAAGATCATCCACCTGCGCTCCCTAAAGTCTGCCAGTCATCTTGCCTCGGCTTGTCACTGATCCTTGACTTCGGGGAAGGAGAGCATGCGGTGCGTGTCACACAAGCGCGCAACATGTAAAACAAAAAACCTGTGCAGATATTTCTACAAGTCCAGTGAGATGTGCAGGCCTGACTAGCTGTAAGCATGCAGATGTGAGTCTACATACGGCATGATTCATGACCTACTTAACGTCACCGCCTTGCTGATTGAACAGCAACGTGCCTCGGCGAGGCTTTGGATGAAGGAGCTGCCCCTTGGTTAACACTGTTCACCCAGCCATTTGGGAATTATCTAGAAAAGGTGACCTAAACAAATGCCGATTCACCTATCAAGCTTGCCAGAGACCAGCGCTTCGACGGATGTCCATATTAGCTAGGCGAAAACACTACAACACAAAACAAGGCTAAGAATAGCCACCTGGAATGTCTCGACACTTCTTGAGAGATTGGGAAAACCCTAAACTACGTACTGGTATTGCGATAGGGGAGCATCTCGATAGGAGGCCGACATCAATGCCCTTGCAGAAGTCAGTTTCAGCTATAAGAACCAATTGTGGAAGGACAGACCGATGGTAGCTGTAAGAAGTTTGGGGTAAGGTAAGCCCTCCACCCTGAAGCGACACATGACGGACGCCATGGAGGCATTTCCTACATTGAAGTCTGACCTGTGTGGCAGGGCTGTATGTCGAGGGTTTCATATGTGTGACAGGGTACATAAGGCAGTCTGGATCCGTGGGCCATCTGCGTGCTCACAACTGCTCACAACTGAACTACTTGTAGAAATGGCCTTATTCTGTCAAGAAGTGGCAATCACCATATATATATATATATATATATATATATATATATATAGTATATATATATATATATATATATATATACGTATATATATATATATATATATATATATATATATACGTATATATATATATATATATATATATATATATATATATACGTATATATATATATATATATATATATATATATATATATATATATATATATATATATATATATATATATACGTATATATATATATATATATATATATATATATATATATATATATATATATATATATATAGTATATATATATATATATATATATATATATATATATATCGTATATATATATCGTATATATATATATATATATATATATATATATATATATATATATATATCTTATTATAATGGAGATTGGTGTCTGTCTGTAACTGAAAATATATCACTGCTTACATCACAATACCGACAAGAATTGCATAAGCTTATCAATGAGTATTTATAGTCAAAATCATTAATGTATTGAATAAAGAACAACTTTGTATTATATATACTCAGAAATTAAGTATGCAACATTAAACTGTCCGCATTGTTTGTTAAAATGAGTTTTAATAAATACATATATATTTATATATAGTTTGTTTTATTTTAATATATACCTAGAATTATCTAAATTATAGAGTTTTACAAGAAAATTATTTACAGACAAGAAATAGTCATATAATCTTCTTCTAAATAAAATTTGAAGGTATTTGTGTATTTAACTATATCTGGTTTAGGTTTGAACATGTCTGCTTTTCATTATGAGTTTAAATTTAATGACAGTCTCATCAATCATGCTTACCCCCTCAGCTCCTTTTTTTTCAGATTGAATAACATAGTGTTTTAGAAAAAAATGAAAAGGTGTTCTGTATTTAGATTTAATATTTTGAAATAAAATTATTAATAAGATTATAATATAATCTTATTAGTATTAATAAATAATTTATATCTTATTATATAGTGAAAAAAAATGTTCAGTTGTGGTTATTGTCTGTTGTAAAACAAAACATTTTTTTTTTCCTTTGATTCCCACTCCCCAGGAAAAACCTTAGATATTTGAATTAATTTGAATCTAACTGTTAGAAACTTACTTTTATTTAAAAGAAAACATATTTATTAGAATTTTGACTGCAAAACTATTTTTTATGTTTATTATTAAAAATAAGGACCAAGTAACCAATAAGCACCCCAAATCATCAACTTAATAAAAGGTTCATATTTTAACTCATCACCGGTAAGTTTCACTTTCAAATATTTGAAAATAAATGAACAGACAATTTTTGCAATTATATTGTATCTGACAGAAACAAATTTTACAAATTATGTGATACTATTTCTGAATGACATCCTTTTATCTAAAGAAACATAAAAATATTTTGTAAATAAAAACTGTATTTTAATTTAGATAAACATAATTGCATTTCTCTTTTGATTAAGTAAAAACTATTTTAATATAAAAACGTCTTTTGTCTTTTTTAAAAATCATCATAAGTGTTGAAAAATATTCATAAATTTCTGATTTAAAAAGTATTTATTTAAAAAAGATTTTGCTATTGAATTTTAATTTAATTATGTGTACCAAACATCTATTTATTTAATTTATTGTGAGTTCAACATCTCTGTAAACTTCTGATTAAAATCATTTGTTTACAAAAATTTGGAAGCGGTCGTTACTGGTGATGAGTTAAAATATGAACCTTTCATTAAGTTGATGATTTGGGGTACTTATTGGTTACTTGGTCCCAAAAGAATAAAGATTTTAAACATCTGTTTACTTTTGTTTACAAAAGACTGTGGAAAAAATACATTAAAATCAAGTAGAATGAGATTATTAGTGGTCTGAAATTAATGTAATTATAAAGTGTTTATATATATGATTAACCAACATTACATCACATTTTTTAAAATTTATTTTGCTGTATTTTTGAATAAGTGTTTATTATTATTAACATTTATTTTTCTACTAATATTTTGAATTGTGTTAAAATGAAAAGGTACAGTGACTATGATATAAACTATTTGATAAAACAAACCTTGTTATTCACCTGTAACCGGTTTATTATACAGATGTCTGGTAAACATTTTTCAAATATTTGGAATTTATTTGAATAAAACAAAAAAATGATTTAAACTATGTAAGAAATTGACAGTAGATGTTTATGGGAAAATGATTTTCAAAGATTGGAGATTTTTAGTTATTAGGAAATTTTCTATAATAATAATAATAATATACTGGTAAAATTCTCCAAAATTACATAAATATTACAAGTAATTTTCTAATATATAAATACATTATTCACTAAATTGATACCAACAACATATTTGTGTGTCTCTTAGTGAAATTGTTCAATTTCTAATGCCATCAAGATTGTCTGTCTGTAACCATAACTATGTCACCACCAACATCACAATTCCCTTTAGTTATTTATGTTATATTCTCAATGGTTATCAAATAATCATTATTTAATTTTAATTAGCATCTTATCTATTAATGTTTGTCTCTACCTGAGATTGATTTACATCAAAACAGCCCATATTATTGATGTACTTAATGTGTTATATATCATTAAGAAATAAATGTTTACATAGTATATATGGTGTGAATAATTTGCATACTGGTTTTAACAAAATCTTGTTTAATAAATAATTACTTGGTGTCATTGATTTATAATATTATTGTTTTATTCTTCAAGGTATTAAATGCAATCCTATGTATAAAAATTAATTAGAATAAAGTAAAATTTTGTGTAATCATTTTTTGTGTTCGTATTTATGTCACAATTTATAAAAAGTAATGAATTGTGAACAGACCTGTAGCTACTAAACAGCGCTGGGTGGCGTCGTCAGTGATGTTATTATCAACTGGTTCATTGGGGGGGGGTCTTTCAACATAATAGCCCCTTGCCAGTTAGACCCCACTAGAGATGATTAAACTCTAATGTACCACCCGTCTTGTACAACGCTAGCAGAAAAGCTGGCTTTAAATACAGTTTTGCCACCACAGGCCTCAGCTTCTGTACATCTGGTTGGTTAATGCTAAAGCCAAGCGTCATGCTATGTGCAACTATAACAAAAAATAATAGAACTATATTTATATGCAAATACATTTTTAATTCTGAGCAATATGCCATGGATAACTATAGTTGAATACCTAGCATCATGCTATGTGCAACTATGGTTAAATTGCTAAGCAAAGAGCCATGTAAATACCTAATCATCTTTAATCTCACCTGTAATATCATAAGAGTGTGCAATAATGCAATCCTATGTATAAAAATTAATTAGAATAAAGTAAAATTTAGTGTAATCATTTTTTGTGTTTGTATTTATGTCACAATTTATAAGAAGTCATGAATTGTGAACAGACCTGTAGCTAGGAATATTTGAATTAGGGTCTGTTAAAAAGTTCATAGACTGATATCATATCTGCTGTTAATTACATTTTTGGCCAATGTAAGCCAAGCACTGCAACACTGATGGAAGAAGAAGTGTTGACCACAATGCACACTATGTTGAAAAATAAACCTCAATTGGCCAACCAGATGTACAGAAGCCGGGATCTGTGTTGGTAAAACTCTATTTAAAGCCAGCTTTTCTGCTAGCGTTGTACAAGATGGGTGGCACATTAGAGTTAAATCATCTCTAGTGGGGTCTAACTGGCAAGGGGGGTATTATGTTGAAAGACCTGAAACCCCCCCAATGAACCAGTTAATAATAACATCACTGACGACGCCACCCAGCGCTGTTTAGTAGCACAGGCATATTTCAAATATTAGGATTAATGTTAGTTACACATGGCACAGTGTTGGGAATTCGATTATAGTTGCACATGGCAGTTATAAGGGTTAAACGTAAAGATAAACAAAGACATCAAGTGCATACTAATCAATGTTTCTCTTTCTCTTCTTCCTCTTCTTTTTACAAATGAGTCAGAATTTGGTAAAATTTACTACAAAACTTTTTTTTTTTTTTCCATTTAATCCGATTAATCAAAATAACAAAATTATCTAATTAAATTTATTTTCACTTGAACTATTTGTCAAATGAAAAGCCTTATGATATGCAATTAGATCCAAGATTAATTTTAAAACTACTGGATCATGTCTGCTTTTACGGATATCTTCATATTGTTTTGGGGTTGTTTTCTTATTTGCTACCTTTTTTTTTTCTTCTTTTTTTTTTCCTTATTCTCTTCTGCCCCTCTCCCCACCTCAAATAAAATTCAGGTATATGATTTGTAATCTTCTGCAGATAATTATAGCCCTAAATTGTTGTAATAACTTGTAATTTATAATTGCATTAACCGATTTTGCAATAATATTTTTTTTCTTCTTTTTATAAGGAAAATGCAAAAAGAAATATTTTTGAATTTTTAATAATTGAAAATAACAAAATTAAACCACAGAAACCAAAGCAACATATATATATATATATATATATATATATACTAGTAGATGTACCCAGTCCATGCCAGGACTAAAAAGATTTTCAGGGCACCTGGGAGTGAAAGATATAGGGGTAAGAGAATGGGTAAGGAAAAATGATTTAACAAATCCCTCATCAAAAATTAACTGAGAATTCACATATTACAATGTTCATTTATTGTTTTTTTTGTTTACATTTTGGAAATATTATTTTAAAAAATGTAACCCTAACCTCATGAGTGTTTAGAAACAATTTTCTTTTTCTAAAAACTTTTTTTTTTTATTTATACTAGCAAAAAAATTCCCTCTGGGCAGTGTAAAAATTAATTTTGGAAGATATTGCCAGAGTTGGGTGGGAAAAAATTAAATAGATAAAATAAAACATTTTGTATGTTTGAAAAATTAATCACCTACTTAAAAAGCATCATACTCTACTCCGCTGAGTTTTTTATTTTTACAACAGACAATTTTTTTTTTTTAAATTTTTTTTAGATACAAACAGTTTTACATAATTCTACAAAATTTTATCAAAATTGAATGAATATTTTAATTTTAGTTTTAATATATATATATACTTTTTAAAAATTTAAGAAAAAAATATATATACCTTTTTAAAAATTTAAGAAAAAATATATACTTTTTAAAAATTTAAGAAAAAAATATACTTTAAAAAAATTTTTTTTTTTTCAATTATAGACCTAAAAAACAAGTTTTGCTCTCAAAATTCAAACAAATGTTTTCTTTCTAATAAAACCAAGTTTCTAACTGTTTAATTCAAATAAATTCAAATATTTAGTTTTTTTTTTGGTGTGGGTGGGGATCAAATGAAAAAAAATGTTTATTTCAACAGATGATAATTAAAACACTTCTTTTTTTTTTTTCATCGTATAATAAAATATAAATTATGGATTAGTATTAATATGATTATATTGTAATCTTATTGATATTGATTTATAATTTTTTTGCAAAATATCAAATTTAACTACAGAACTTTTTTTTTTTTGTTAAACCCTGTGTCATTGAATCTGAAAATAAGAAACAGGGGTTAAGCATGATTAATGAAACTAGATACACTTAAATGCACAAACATCTTCAAATTTAATGTAGAAGAAGATTATGTGACTATTTCTTGTTTGTTAATAATTTTTTCATAAAATTCTATACTTTAGATAACTTTAAATATATATTAAAATGAAATAAACTATATATAAATCATTAATACCGGGCATACATTTATTAAAACTTGTTTTAACAAACTGGACTGTTTAATGTTGTATACTTAATTTCTGAGTATATATAATACAGGGTTGTTCTTTATTCTATATATTAATGATTTTGACTATAAATTAAATACTCATTGATAAACTTATGCAATTCCTGAGGGTATTGTTACATAAGCAGTGACATAGTTTCAATTACAGACCAAATCTCCATTATATATAGATGACAAAAATTTTAATTTAGTTCTTAATTGCTTGTTGAGTTAAAATGATAAAAATTTGTTTTATCTATTTTTTATTTTACTCCTAAAAATAAAAATAAGCTAAGAATTTTTTTATGGTTAATTAATGCCTGAAGAAGATATCAGATCTGAAACACGTGTCACAAATGTAAGATAAAAATGAAATTAAAAAAAAAAAACATAATCCATTTTGCGGACCTTAATTTTTATAAAAGATGTATATATAAATATATATATATAATATGAAAAAGGTGACTTACCACTGAAATTGGTCACAGTGGTTAGTTGATGCAAGTTTCACAATGATAAGACAGCGATATAACAAATATAAAGTGCTCAATACGTGAGTAGAGCAAATTTATTATTATAATGGTACTCAGTAATAACCTACTCGAGTTTCACCATAGGGATCTTAAGGATTAAATCCACTGAATTAATCAAGATATTGATTAATTACAGCCAATTGCACGTGTGTATTTTTTGGCAAAAGTATATAAATATAATATATATATATGATATACCAAACTTGTTGGTAAATCCTCACGGTAAGAAAAAACCCAGCAAATAGTTTGATTGTAAAAATATACTACCAAACATCACCCAGGGAGAAAAAAATTTTTGGAAAAAAAGAAAAGACTAAGATAATCGTACCAACCAAAAATAATCTATTGGTACAATATTTGGCCAAAAGAAAAAACAATTTATATGTATATATATATATATATATATATATATATATATATATATATATAATATATATATATTCATACAAAACCGCCAGGAAACTAAAGCTAATAAGTAAAAAGTGCTCAATACCTAAGTAGAGCAAATAATAAAGATAAACCTAATGAGTCAGATAAACCTACTAAAAGTTTCACTTAATGCTCTTCAGGGCTAAGATCCGACTTTAGCCCTGAAGAGCACTAAGTGAAACTTTTAGTAGGTTTCCATCTATCTTTCATATTTGCCTAATGAAAAAACCATATATCTGGAATTTTACACCTTGAAGACTTTCATCTACAACTCTACGGATTTATCAACACCACAAGTAAATCTTTGGAACTTTTACATCTTTCTTCAAATACGCTGTGGACTTGTATACTGTATTTTAATAGCTGAAATATATCCTAAACAATTTTGATACCCACTGTACACTTTTTATATAATTTTACAACAAGCTCTTTTGAGTTTTACTAATAACTATAATGCTTCTGATTTTTTAAAATTAAAAATAAAATTTATTTTTAAAACAGAACACGCATTTTTTTAAATTAAATTTCAGCATTTGAATATAGCGTTCGTCTGTAAACAGTCTTCTAACGGATATTTTTCTTTTCCCTATGTTGCTCGTGAAGATGACCAGTTTTATCGATTTGATCGAAACAGATTTCTGTCAACAATTACATAACATCATTTGTTTTTTCAAAAATGTTAAATTTCATATATATATATATATATATATATATATATATATAAAACCATAGTTTTCTTTTCATACAGTTGTAATCATTCCTGCTTTCTAAAGTGAATGCCATTTCTATATCTGTAAAGAAAAAAAAATTAAACATAGAATTTTGAGTTGTTTCTGTACATGCTGTCAAAATTTGAGATCATTTGAATAAGAATTGATCAAGTTATTAGATTACAAAATTATATCAATTTTAATTTAGTATAAGATATAGTGTGATTTTTTGTGTAATGACAGCACTTGCTTAAGATTTACATTGGCATTCCAAATTGTAAACTTTAACCAGCAATCCAATACTAAAAATATTTGCGCCAAAAATTTCACTCCCCCTATAAGACTGTGATTAATACAGAGAACATTGGATTTGTAATTTGATTTATACTCGTGTTTAAAAAACATTTTGTGCTTGGCTTATTTAATCAAATAAAGAATAATACTTACCATAGCAGACATTGGAATGTTTAAAAACTACTTGGGGTCATGATATCTATTAGATACTTTTGTTACTCACAAGAATTCTGTCCACATTGAATGATTTCAAGATTTACCAAACTGTCAAGTATATTACACATAAGAATTTCCAATTTATTTTTGTTTTGTCTTTTGTTGTTTTTCTTTTTTTTTTACTCTATAAAAAATGCATAAATGAAACCTATGAAAATATTATAAACTTGATAACACAAAGACTTTTTATTTTTTTTTATATAGATGGCATTAAGTACAGAGATATCCAACTGATAATTCATTGTTGAAAATAAAATACGAACCATGTTACTTCCTAGAAGAAACATTTAGATTGGAAATGGATCTTAAACCACCATTCTAGTGTTGACACTTCCATTCAAAATTTGAACAAGCAAAAAACCTATTGATTATTAATGTTGCCTACTAGTTCTATGACCTAATAAAACAAACGGGGCTGACTTCTGATTTAGGTCGGTAAAATTAAAATGGAAAATTTTTTGATGGTACCCAATGACAGTTTAACTACAGTCTATGAATTAACATTTTGCGAATTAGGTTACGGTTTTAGGGGATTAAGGTTGTTTTTAATTACGTATTGCTTTAAAAAAAAATAAACAACAAAAAACCCAAATTACTATACATTTAATGTTGAAAAATATTTTTTAAAACTAAGTTTAATTGAAATTATACATTGCAATACTAACACAAACAAGTGTCTCAATAATAGATTCAATAATTAATTTCAATGGTTAATTAAATGTATAGTAATTTGGGTTTTTTGTTGTTTATTTTTTCAGCAATACGTAATTAAAAACAACCTTAATCCCCTAAAACTGTAACCCAATTCGCAAAATGTTAATTCATAGACTATAGTTAAACTGTCATTGGGTACCACCAAAAAACTTTCTGTTTTAATTTTCCAACCTAGATCAGAAGTCAGCCAACAAATGGTAACTATAAATGTTATAATTGCAAGCATAGTTATCGCCAAAAATGATAGGCTTATTTATGTATGGGTGGACATTTCTGTTTGGCTATAAGTTTGAGATGGTGTCATCAGCCAAGTTGGTGAGTTGAGAATGTAGGAGTATTGGTTAGCTGAAATTTAAATCACTTGAGTAAATGGTGTGTGTGTGGGGGGATAAGTTTGAGGAAAAGAAAAAAAAAAGAAGGAAAGAACACAGTGATGCAAATACAAGAGAAGACTGAAGTATAGAAAGTTATAGTAAGAGAGAGTAAGTGAAAGTGTGTAGTCTATATGATTTCTCTCTCTCTCTCTCTCTCTCTCTCTCTCTCTCTCTCTCTCTCTCTCTCTCATTGAGGGGTAATATGTAATGCCTTGCATTACCAAAAGAATGGAATTCCTCATTACTCTGTAGTGAGACCAGGTTGTGGGTCTTTATATATATATATATATATATATATATACCAGGGTGGGTTGAAAAGTTCAAATGATGATGTCATATTTGCTGTTGATGACTTTTTGACCAATGGAATCCAAGCACTGCAACACTGATGTGTGGTACTCAAGGGGGACTGTTGAAAAATAAACATTTGGTCACATGCCATGAGAGTATCTTGGTCAGTCTATGAACTTTTCAGTTGAATTTGTTCACTTTTTAAAAAATGAGCATTTCCCAACTTAACATGGGTGAAACATTGATATTTACACAATGTATGTGTAACAACAGAATCTTAACTAATATACAAAAATAGTTAATGAAATGAAATTTAATTTAAATTTTATATATATATATATATATATATATATATATATATATATTCAAGATAGAAAAATCATTGTACATTTATTATGCAATTAACATGTATAAAGAAAAGCAGAACAAGAAAAAAAAACATTAAAATATCAATTAATTCAAAAAATATGAAACATAATCAAGCCCAATACAGTGACTATATATATATATATATATATATATATATTGAAATGTTACAAAATAATTTTGAATATAGAGTGTACATTTCAGGTGAAGTTTCTAAACAATCCAAACATTAATAAGTATAAAATAAACATTACTACAAAGAGTCTTCAATATATTACTATTACATTGGTAGAATAGTTTGTTTTTTTGTTTAGATGCTTTTATGAGTTTAAACTTTACTCTGTCTGTAGATAACAAAAACTAGTCAAGGCAGATAGGGGGAAATTTGTCAAGATGTCTCAGAAAGAGCACACACTAATATTTCTATAAATTGTCATTTATTAACCTTAATTTAGTTTGGCACAGAGCCATTTTTTTCTGCTGCACACTATGAGAACAGAATTATCAATGATTTGTTGATCACAACTCTTCTAGCAGGGGGGTCCTATGTACATATTTACTAAGCTTATCTTAGTTTAGTACAATGCACCAATAGTAGAGCAGTAAATAATGTAATTCACTACCGTAAAGAATAGTCAATAAACCTACAATACTTTTACTCTGTGGTAAGTGGTTTCTGCAGATATTTATTCTTAGCTTAATCTGACACAAGGCCACAATAGCTGAACACCAAGTGAGCATTTTACTTCAATGAACCAGAATTCATCTACAATAATAGGATAAGATGGTGCAAAAATTGGATGTACAATATATGTACATGTTGTATTTCATAGATTTGAATAAAATCTCTAATTTTCTATATTAAATTTTTACTTGAAGGCACTTACAATGCATGTATCGCATAAAATTCGATACTTTTTCTTATAGAAAAGGAACTTGACAAGTGTAATCCTGGCAAAGGATCGCTCGGTGTGTAGAATATCGTACAGACGGTTTTGACTTTATTAAGTCTCATCAGCGATATATACTAACGACTTCCCTCCGACAGAAATCGAAACCGGGACCTCAGCAGGCATAGTCAAACACTATACCGCCTTGGCCATAGTACACAGCTAACAATCCCTGCGAAATTAACCTTGTCAAGTGATAGTGAGGCGTGTAGTATCACTTGACAAGGTTAATTTCACAGGGATTGTTAGCTGTGTACTATGGCCAAGGCGGTATAGTGTTTGACTATGCCTGCTGAGGTCCCGGTTTCGATTTCTGTCGGAGGGAAGTCGTTAGTATATATCGCTGATGAGACTTAATAAAGTTGAAACCGTCTGTACGATATTCTACACACCGAGCGATCCTTTGCCAGGATTACACTTGTCAAGTTCCTTTTCTATAAGAAAAAGTATCGAATTTTATGCGATACATGCATTGTAAGTGCCTTCAAGTAAAAATTTAATATATACTTTATTCAACAATGCTTCTAAGATAAACAAACATCCAAAAATCTTATTCACTCTAATTTTCTGTTTTAAAAAGAAGGTAAATTTGGTACCAAAAATGTTTCCTGTTCTATTTGTTCTGCTTGAATATTATTTCTATAGTTTGGATTATTGTGCTAATCTTCATTGTGTTACAATTTTTCAACCACTGTACCCTCCAGCCTTCTTCAGGTGTCTTTTGTTGTAATCATTAGCTTCTGTGGCATTCCAAACTGAACCATCTATTCAATCTATGGGAGTAGTTCTTATTTTACTGTTCATACCTTGGAATATCTTATATTGTAGGCACATTTAAGGAAGCACGTGGTGTAATGGTTAAAGTCATGGGAAATGGACTTGTCGTCCCAACTTCAAATATATATATATTGTAGGCACATTTAGAGTTGCAGGAAATGGAACTAGCAACCCAAGTTCAAATCCTGGTTGAAGCTGTTTGCATTTCACTTTGCACTACCATTCATGGGAAAGACATGAATCCATCTACTCTCTCCAACTATGGGTGAATAGAAGGATAGACTGGTTTCTTTAACCTTTGTTTGGCAACTAATCTAGGAGAAGGAAGACTTTGGATTTGAACCAGCTGTACTCCACTTAAAAATTGACCTTGTGTCACTTACATTCGGCATTAGATGACCCAAAAAGGTTTTATATGCCATAAAACAACCAACCAGCCAACCAGCTTTAACCTTGGTATGGCAACCAGTCTAGGAGAAGAAAACTGAATTCAAGCCTGTTTAACTCTGATTAGAAAAATTGACCTTGTGTCACATCCTGCTCATGGCAGTGTGTCTAGGAGAAGGAAAACTGAATTCAAGTCTGTTGTGACCTTGTGTCACTTACTTACCATGATTGAGGGATTGGGTAAATACATACCATATAATATCTTATATTGGTTAATTTGCCTTACCTCTTTCATCCTTGTAATATTAATTTTATTTTCCATTGAACCTTGGACCAGGGATTGAACTCATAAACTTCATGTAGATTCCAACTAGAAGTTCTTAACCAGAAGGTTACATGTAGTAGAAACAGAATCTAACTAAGCATGCACACATACACAAAACAAGGAGGCATTTGTGGTGTAATGTATATTATAATAGGAAATAGATGCAGTGATCAGAGTTCAAATCCTGGATGTTACTGTTTGTATTACACAGGGAACTAATACCCTTCTAAAAGGTAAGCATCCAACTATTCTCCTCCAGCTATGTAGGACAGACTGAGCACTTTAACCTTGATTATGGGGCCGGGTTAGCTCAGTCGGTAGAATGTTCGGCTAGAAACCACAAGGTTCCTAGTTCGATACCGGTCCTCGCCAACTCAGCGTATGAGTAGCACAGGGATCTGTGCAGTAAAGTGAGGAGCTGATGGTAGGTGTGGTGCTCCACCTCTGATGCTAAAAAACAATCTCCTTGGTCTAGCGCTATTGAAAAGGGGATAGACTCCCTCGCTGACTGGCTGATACCGACTTTCGGCCGCCTCGTCGACTTTACTTTTTTTACTGTCAAGTCACATTAAAAGCACCAGTTCCCACTAGATCACCAAAATTAAGCAGTGATGAACCTATTCAATACTTAATTGTGTGTCCACTTAAGCAATAGCAGGTACTGTAAGCAACCTGAATTCTTTGTTCATCAAAAATGACTTGATTCGGCATTAAATGACCCAAAAAGGGTTGATATGCCATAAAACAACCAACCAACCAACCAACCAGTTTTAACCTTGGTATGGCAACCAGTCTAGGAGAAGGAAAACTGAATTCAAGCTTGTTTAACTCTGATTAGAAAAATTGACCTTGTGTCACATCCTGCTCATCGCAGAGTGTCTAGGAGAAGGAAAACTGAATTCAAGTCTGTTGAACTTTTCTTTTAAATATTGACCTTGTGTCACATCCTGCTTGTGACAGAATGTTTGTGTAAATACATGCGCAAAAAAAAAAAGAAAAAAAAAAAGAATACAAGTAGAAGGAAAACTCTGATTTCAAGTCTGTTGAACCTTGCTTTAGAAAATTGACCTTGTGTCATATCCTGCTCATGGTGGAGGGTTTGGGTAAATGCTTGCACAAAAGAAAAGAAAAGAAAAAGAAAAACAACATATCTTTATAGAACATATACTTTATAAAATAAATGTACTTGATATGTGCGTCATTTTAACACATACAGACAGAAGCTGATAGATTTTCCTTTCTTTTAAGTTGTACACAGGAAAAGGTGGAAAGAAGGAAATATGTAATTTTACAAGGTTGAGACAACTAATTGATGTCACTGATTTCAGTGGTTCACAGGCATTAGCATTATTCTCCTACACTTTTTTCCTTCTCCTCTTCTTCTTCTTCTTCTTCTTCTTCTTCTTCTTCTTCTTCTTCTTCTTATTCTAATGCTTACCGTAACTGAAACTATTTTTATATAGAATAATACAAGGTCAGTTTTACAATCATTGTTAGGCACATCAAACACAGGAAAAGGTAAAGCACTAATTAATTAACAATAATTAAGAATTAAAAATTACTGTATTTATCCATGGACAATGTGATTCTCCCCTATAATTTGACCGCCTATTTTTGTATATAAAGATTATTAATATATTGTATCAAAAACTTGGACTTGAAAATAATTCTGAGTAGAATGTGGGGGTGGGGAAATAAGATGCTTTTTAAGGTGTATGGATTTATGTTGACTGATGGCGTAAAGAGTGTCGGTCATGTATAATCTCTAAGTATGTCATGAAATTAAGTCAACTTGATTAATATTTACAAAAATTATTTCTTTTTATATACATTTTTAATTATATATTTGGTTTGAATAACAAAAGTTAACTAATTTGTTGCTTAAAAAAAAATGTGTTACAACCCCTCCCCTTTTCTTTTTTAAAAAAATCTTTGAATACATAATCCACTGATTTCCAAACTCTATCATGAAACTTTAGTGGGAAACTTATAATCTAACCTTTTAATAAAATAAAGTTATTTTGAATTAATATTTCCAAAAATTATTTCTTTTTATATATATTTTTAATTATATATGGTATTTGTGGAAAAAGTGACTTACTGGTGAAATTTTTCACAATGGTTAGTTGATTAAAGTTTCACAATAAGGCAGCGATATAACAAATATAAAGTGCTCAATACGTTAGTAGAGCAAATTTATTATCATAATGGTACATGGTTATAACCTACTCGAGTTTCATCATAAGGATCTTCAGGGTTAAATCCACTGGATTAATCAAGATATTGACACACACGGAATTAACCCTGAAGATCCTTATGGTGAAACTTGAGTAGGTTATTACCGTGTACCTTTATGATAATACATTTTTAATTATATATTTGGCTTGAATAGTAAAACTAATGTTGAAAAAAAATTTAATTTAAATTGAAAAATAAATTTAATTGTTGATAATGCAAATAGTTAGAAAAGTTCTAAAAAAATAAAATTAAAAAAAAATGTATCACTGAAAAATTGGATTAAATTGTAGTAATGAAGATAATGTCATAAGTTCTCAGACTAACCAAGTAAGGAATGAAATTAAGTTAATTTGGATTAATGTTTACAAAAATTATTTTTTCTTACATATGTTTTTAATTATATATTTGGCTTTGATAACAAAACTTAACTAATGTGTTGCAAAAAAAAAAAAAAATTAGAAATGTTAAGTTTTTAAGGGCCATTCCTTGGCCTTATAGCAGAAGTGCATATCTAGTGGAATCCTTGATAAAGATTCCGTCCACAATGTGAATCCCTTTGGTTACTAAAGTGTCCTCAGTTACTGGCAATCGTATAAGTCCTTCGTAAGTATTGGTAAAGATCCCAGCAATCCTCCTATGTGCGTCCTCCAATAGGGAAATTTGAATTATGACCAATATGGAGGGTTTAAGTATCTTATCAGGCCAGTGATTGGTTAGAAGAGTCAATCATGTGACCTTGGCCAGTCTATAAGTATAAGCGGGGAACTGGCACACACCTTATATATACAAAAAACTCCAACAAGAAAGATGTTTGAAAATAAAAATCTTTAAATGCATAACCTATAGATTTCCAAACTCTATCATAACACTTTAATGGGAAACTTATAATAACAAAGTTTCACATTAAATTAATGTGAATTAATGTTTACAAAAAAAAAAACAGTACCATGGCCCTTCTATCACATAAGCTATCCAAGTAAGAACAAGACATGCTGGAAACTGTTGGAGAAGTAAGGACAGATTCAAAAATTTCTTTCCTTTTCTAGTTATTTTTTTTATCACAACTATTATTAATAATTTTCACTAGTATTATCCTTCATCTTCCTAATTCTACTTGCTTTTTATCACAACTGAAACCTTTTTAGATGAAGCTGTCAATCATTATAATAATAATTTTCACTAGTATTATCTTTCATCTTCCTAATTCTACTCGCTTTTTATACAACTGAAACCTTTTTAGATGAAGCTCTGTCAATCATTATTATTAATAATTTTCACTAGTATTATCTTTCATCTTCCTAATTCTACTTGCTTTTTATCACAACTGAAAACTTTTTAGATGAAGCTGTCAATCATTATTATTAATAATTTTCACTAGTATTATTCTTCATCTTCCTAATTCTACTTGCTTTTTATCACAACTGAAACCTTTTTAGATGAAGCTCTGTCAATCATTATTATTAATAATTTTCACTAGTATTATCTTTCATCTTCCTAATTCTACTTGCTTTTTATCACAACTGAAAACTTTTTAGATGAAGCTGTCAATCATTATTATTAATAATTTTCACTAGTATTATTCTTCATCTTCCTAATTCTACTTGCTTTTTATCACAACTGAAACCTTTTTAGATGAAGCTCTGTCAATCATTATTATTAATAATTTTCACTAGTATTATCTTTCATCTTCCTAATTCTACTTGCTTTTTATCACAACTGAAACTTTTTTAGATGAAGCTGTCAATCATTATAATAATTTTCACTAGTATTATCTTTCATCTTCCTAATTCTACTCGCTTTTTATACAACTGAAACTTTTTAGATGAAGCTCTGTCAATCATTATTATTAATAATTTTCACTAGTATTATCTTCATCTTCCTAATTCTACTTGCTTTTTATCACAACTGAAACTTTTTAGATGAAGCTGTCAATCATTATTATTAATAATTTTCACTAGTATTATTCTTCATCTTCCTAATTCTACTTGCTTTTTATCACAACTGAAACCTTTTTAGATGAAGCTCTGTCAATCATTATTATTAATAATTTTCACTAGTATTATCTTCATCTTCCTAATTCTACTTGCTTTTTATCACAACTGAAACCTTTTTAGATGAAGCTCTGTCAATCATTATTATTAATAATTTTCACTAGTATTATCCTTCATCTTCCTAATTCTACTTGCTTTTTATCACAACTGAAACCTTTTTAGATGAAGCTCTGTCAATCATTATTATTAATAATTTTCACTAGTATTATCTTTCATCTTCCTAATTCTACTTGCTTTTTATCACAACTGAAACCTTTTTAGATGAAGCTCTGTCAATCATTATTATTAATAATTTTCACTAGTATTATCTTCATCTTCCTAATTCTACTTGCTTTTTATCACAACTGAAACCTTTTTAGATGAAGCTCTGTCAATCATTATTATTAATAATTTTCACTAGTATTATCTTTCATCTTCCTAATTCTACTTGCTTTTTATCACAACTGAAACTTTTTAGATGAAGCTCTGTCAATCATTATTATTAATAATTTTCACTAGTATTATCCTTCATCTTCCTATTCTACTTGCTTTTTATCACAACTGAAACCTTTTTAGATGAAGCTCTGTCAATCATTATTATTAATAATTTTCACTAGTATTATCCTTCATCTTCCTAATTCTACTTGCTTTTTATCACAACTGAAACTTTTTAGATGAAGCTTTGACAATCATTATTATTAATAATTTTCACTAGTATTATCCTTCATCTTCCTAATTCTACTTGCTTTTTATCACAACTGAAAACTTTTTAGATGAAGCTGTCAATCATTATTATTAATAATTTTCACTAGTATTA
>CM042179.1:23185751-23228251 GCA_023376005.1 Doryteuthis pealeii
AATCAACAAAATAATGTTTATGATTGAGGAGCAGACATTCCAAAATGTCTTTTAACTCTTGTAGCACCAAAGATGTCATGAACTTTCAACACAAAATATTGTGTTATTTTTTTTTTTGTCTGTCTGTCTGTCTTTTCTTTCTTTCTTTTAATTCCATAGACACTATGATCTACATTAAAATATTGGACTTTAACATTTAATTCTTTCTTGACAATGGTTGGCGACGGCCAAAACTACTTATAATTTATTATGAACTTTGGCCATTTCTTATATAATTTTGACACCACCACACTGAGACAACTAAAAGGAAAAGCTCATAAAAAAAGGCATAATAGACTTAAGTTATCTGTTATCTTCAATGAAAGGAAAAACTTAAATAATCTTGAAGACATGCTTAGGTTGACCTGTGTACTAACAAAGGTACACAAATATAAATTTAACAACAGACAAACATATAAACTGATTAGGATCAGTGAACAATTCTCTGCCATTGGCCTCTGGCTGATTGCTTTTTCTCACAAAAGCAACCCAGCTATATGTCATTAATTTAGGAATAAAAAAAAAAAAGAGAAAAAAAAAATTATGAATGACTTCAAATTTGGACTCACAAGAAGTCTCCACCAAGTGAATTTTTCTCTGATTTCTCCGCCCACAGCCAAAATCTCTCAATTATTATTTTGTGTGTACATATATACAACTGATTAGCAAAGGTACAAATCAGTGACCTGAAAATCTCAATTCTTTTTTTTCATAGTACTTTTCAAACTTTTCTTGCTCCTGCATATTTAACAAGCAATAAAAACACTCTGTATCTTAAAAAAAGAGTTAACTTTGAACCATGTAACTTTGAGGCGTAACACAGATTCACAAACATACGTGGTTCAAAGTTAATTGACCTGAAAAAAATGTAAAAGTTTTTAAATAAAATAACTGGTGAATTATATCTTTTATTCTCATTAATGTATCAACACTGAAAATTTCATTAAATTTGGTTAACTCCTTGATTTTTAGTATTTTTTTCTTTCGGTGGGGTGACATACAATGGTGGAATTTAGGTCCATTAAGTTTAAATTGAACTTGGTTCAAAGTTAACTGACCTGAAAAAATATAAAAAATATAAGAGTTTTCAAATAAAATAACACGTGCATGATATTGTTTATTCATTAATATATCAACACTGAAAATTTCATTAAATTCAGTACTAATTTTCGTATTTTTTTCTTTTGGTGGAATTTATGTCCGTTAAGTAGGATTTAACCAGAGTATTTATAGATTTTAGTTTATAAAAATGATTTAAATTTGGCATGTTTGGTGTAATGGTTTATCATAGGAAATGGACACGGCGAACAGTTCAAATCCCGTAATTGCATTTCACATGGTAAATTGGAAAAGTTTGAATCCACCTATTCTCCCTCAAGCTATGGGTAAATAGTAGGGTATACTGTGCTCTTTAACTTAGGTATGGTAACAAGTCTAGGAAAATGAAAACTCTGAATTCAAACCTGGTAAATTCTGCTTAAATAATTTAGCTTGTATCACATCCTAAGGGAAGTTGGTAAAATAAATAAATAAATAAATAGAGATGTTTTAAACTGCAGGATATTATTAGCAGTTAGTTTTTCTTTTTATTCAATAGTCTTCATAAGAGAAACATACTCTTATCTATTGGTTCATAATCTTCTTTCTTTCTTCTTTCTTCTTTCTTCTTTCTCTTCTTAATGTTTTACTTCTGCCTTGCCTTGCATCTCTCTCACCAGAGGCGAATAGTCAGTTGAACCAAATGTATAAAAAAAACTGACATATTTCAAATTGTTGATAAGCAGAATCTAACCATAGCCATAACCAAATTGTTACTAATCAGAATCTAAACATATCGCTAATACCCTTGGGAAAGATATGAATCCAACTATTCTCCCTCCAGCTATGGGTAAATAGTAGGACAGACTAGGCTCTTTAACCTTGGTTAGGCAACCAGTCTAGGAGAAGGAAAAAAAGCATCTGGAGAGAAAATCTCCATAGTGTAGTGGCTAACATACTGGACTTAGACAATATAGTGAGTTTGAGCTCCAATCACTGTTATGCTCACTTTTGGACTAATACTCTTGGGAAATGTATGACGCCCTCAACTATGAGTTAAATAGCACCACATCTGTTCTTCTACTAGGATGGCTTTGGAATTAGCCCACAAAGATTAATGTCATTATACAAAAAAATCAAACCAAAAGTTTTTTTTATTCCACACAGTCCTATTGAATATAAATATTTTTTAAACTGTTAAAGTGAGTTAGTGTACTGTTGGTTTGAACAACAGCAACTAGCTAAGCACAAGTGAACCAGTGCCCAGACAGTTGGTACTTATTGAAATAAAGAATAGTTTATTCTTGTATTTGGGTGATTCCATTTCCTGAGTCCTGATTGGTATATATGAAAATAAACAATTAAGCAACAATAGGACTGTTGAAGTCAGCCAGTCAGTCAGAATGGGTTATTCCCTCACAGGTTTGTATCCTGTTCGCAGTGCCATATTAAAGTCAGTCAGTATACTGTTGGTTTGGACAACAGCAACTGGCTAAGCACAACTGAACTAGTGCCCAAGACAGTTGGTACTTATTGAAGTCAAGAATAGTCCATTCATCTATTTGGGTGATTCCATTCCTTGAGTTCTGATTGGCTGCTTAGTTTCTGTGATGTTATGAGGTTTCATAAATACCCTGACATTCTGCAGTATTATAGCAGCAAGATAGGTTCGTATTCAGTTACGACTACTTGCTGCCTTGTTTTACCAATTCAACAGTAATTGGAACTAGTATGATTATTCTTCTCACTACGCCACCATACAATTATGCAACAAAGCTGTTTGTATTTCACTTTATGTTACTATTCTTTGGAAAAGCATGAATCCATCTATTCTCCCTCCAGCTATGGGTAAATAGAAGATTAGGCTGAGTTTTTTAACTTTGCTTAGGCAACTAGTCTAGGAGAAGAAAACTCTGAATTCAAAAATCTATTTGACCCATTGATAAGACCCTAACAGGTAATGGCAATGAAGGGATACTCCAGATTCCATAGATCTCCAGAACTGGAGCCTCACCATCAGAGGTTGTTCAGTGTCATACCCAAGACACCCCTTTTTGGAAGGGTCTTACCACTCTGTAGATTCTACTGTTGGCATATTCTAACCTCATCAACGGGGTGAGATTGTGTATGAGTATGTTATATGAGAAAATGATATTTTATAGATTTGTCTTTATGAGCACACAGACTAAGTTAAAAAGGTGAAATTTTCTTCTGCTTAATCAAACGATGGTTTATCTGAGAAAAGAAACAAATAAAATAATAAAAAAAGTATAATAAAACTCATGAGAATAGCCAAGATAAATGAGAAAAAAAAATTTGAAATAATTGTTAAATATAAAATGCAAAGATTAAATATATCATGCAATGTTTATTATATACAGATACATGGTTCAAGATTCCACTCCATGATAGGTAATCAAATATTCAGGATGTTTTTCACAGTTGCTTTCATCCTTTCTATATGTAGATAATATTGTGAGGATGATGGCAATAAACATGGAAATATTAACAAAATCAAGGAGACTTGATTGTTAATCAAATATTCATTAGCTACAAGGATGTTTTTCACAGTTACTTTCATCCTTTCTATATGTAGATAATATTGTGAGGATGATGGCAATAAACATGGAAATATTAACAAAATCAAGGAGACTTGATTGTTAATCAAATATTCATTAGCTACAAGGATGTTTTTCACAGTTACTTTCATCCTTTCTATATGTAGATAATATTGTGAGGATGATGGCAATAAACATGGAAATATTAACAAAATCAAGGAGACTTGATTGTTAATCAAATATTCATTAGCTACAAGGATGTTTTTCACAGTTACTTTCATCCTTTCTATATGTAGATAATATTGTGAGGATGATGGCAATAAACATGGAAATATTAACAAAATCAAGGAGACTTGATTGTTAATCAAATATTCATTAGCTACAAGGATGTTTTTCACAGTTACTTTCATCCTTTCTATATGTAGATAATATTGTGAGGATGATGGCAATAAACATGGAAATATTAACAAAATCAAGGAGACTTGATTGTTAATCAAATATTCATTAGCTACAAGGATGTTTTTCACAGTTACTTTCATCCTTTCTATATGTAGATAATATTGTGAGGATGATGGCAATAAACATGGAAATATTAACAAAATCAAGGAGACTTGATTGTTAATCAAATATTCATTAGCTACAAGGATGTTTTTCACAGTTACTTTCATCCTTTCTATATGTAGATAATATTGTGAGGATGATGGCAATAAACATGGAAATATTAACAAAATCAAGGAGACTTGATTGTTAATCAAATATTCATTAGCTACAAGGATGTTTTTCACAGTTACTTTCATCCTTTCTATATGTAGATAATATTGTGAGGATGATGGCAATAAACATGGAAATATTAACAAAATCAAGGAGACTTGATTGTTAATCAAATATTCATTAGCTACAAGGATGTTTTTCACAGTTACTTTCATCCTTTCTATATGTAGATAATATTGTGAGGATGATGGCAATAAACATGGAAATATTAACAAAATCAAGGAGACTTGATTGTTAATCAAATATTCATTAGCTACAAGGATGTTTTTCACAGTTACTTTCATCCTTTCTATATGTAGATAATATTGTGAGGATGATGGCAATAAACATGGAAATATTAACAAAATCAAGGAGACTTGATTGTTAATCAAATATTCATTAGCTACAAGGATGTTTTTCACAGTTACTTTCATCCTTTCTATATGTAGATAATATTGTGAGGATGATGGCAATAAACATGGAAATATTAACAAAATCAAGGAGACTTGATTGTTAATCAAATATTCATTAGCTACAAGGATGTTTTTCACAGTTACTTTCATCCTTAATAAGCTTAATTACAATAAGAGAAATGAATAATGAATTAAAGATTAACTTTTTAAAAAATGTCCTGCCAGCCATTATGTCTTTGATTGGTCAAAGCACCTCTGTAAATCCTATTTTGAGATAATGTGAATAAGTCTTCATATTTCTTTTCATGTCCTTCTACATCCTCAAATCTCTCACCCTTGAAAGGACTTTTCAATTTAGAAAGCTGTAAGGAAAATTGCATGTTTAGTCAAGAGGGTGTGGCACTTGAACAATTCAGTTTTTAAGCAAAAAACCCAAAAAAACACTGGACATGTTGAGTAGTATATGCAGGGGCATTGTGCCACTGACTCCTGGATGGCATGTCTGATATTTTATGATGCAGAACTTCTAAATAATACCGTTTGACCTTCTGGATCATATTCATGGTTAACTACACTCTTTTTGTGTAGGTGTGCTTTGTGTAGCTGTTATCATAGAAAATGGAATTGCTAACTAGAGTTCAATTCCTGGATAAAGCTGTTATATACCCTCATTGGGTATATACATCAAGAGAATATTAGAGAGAGACAGATAGAGAGATACAGCATTGACTTACTTGTCAGTTACTGTCAGTTACTTTCTATCTTCTTTCTTTCGGCCATCTGTGATCGTCCAGTCGCCATGTTGGATCTTTACATCTATTTCTATTCCGGCTATGATCATCTAGATTCTTCTTGTCTTCTTATTAAGGGCTAGTTCTTTCTAAGTCATGCAAATAATTAACAAGATTTGTTTGTCTTTGATCAAAGCTTTATTGCCCATTTTCATTCATCACGCGGTCTGAGCCAACTCCAACAGAACAGGTCTATCCTGCATGCCATTTTGGTTGAAACTAACTTAACTAAGTCTATCATGTGACTCACAAGATTCCTGCCTTTGGGGTCAAAGTTCCCAAACAGCCTGTATTTTTCCACTTGGGCCTTCTCGCTACAGGGCTTGTCAAAAGCCTTACGCCACCATACAATTATGCAACAAAGCTGTTTTTATTTCACTTTACATTACCATTCTTTGGAAAAGCATGAATCCATCTATTCTCCCTCCAGCTATGGGTAAATAGAAGAGTAGGCTGAGTTCTTTAACCTTGCCTAGGCAACTAGTCTAGGAGAAGAAAACTCTGAATTCAAACCAACCATGTTCTGCTTAAAAATTGACCTGGTGTCACATTCTGACCATGATGGAAGCATTGTGTAAATACATACCTTGTAATATCTTATATTGGTCAATTTACCGTATTTATTTCATCCTTATAAAAAAGTCATCGGGGCGGTATCAGCTAGACAGCGAGGGAGTCTAGTGCTAGACCAAGGAGATTATTTTAGAACCTGAGGTGGAGCGCCACACCTACCATCAGCTCCTCACTTTACCGCACAGGTCCCTGTGGTACTCATAGGCTGAGTTGGCGAGGGCCGGTATCGAACAAGGAACATTGTGATTCCTGGCCGAACGCTCTACCGACTGAGCTAAATTGATTTTGTGTTACACCTTGTTCATGGCAGAGAAGTTGGGTAAATACATACATTCTCTGACCCTAGTGAGCTTTCTTTGGATTTGGTGATGATGGAGACTTCCACACAGATATCTAAATCTTAGTTTCACGATTTTAGCCATATACCAACAATTCATCACCTATCATAATGGTTCTGCACCAGTTTCTTTACACTGAAGCAAATTAGTAGCCATGGTAGTCTAAAAAGCTAGTAGGTGGATCAGAGTCTGATCATCTCTGATAGGGTCAGACTGGTGAGGGGAGTATAATGTTGAAAGACAAAACTTCCCAGTGACCCATGCATACTGCATCACTGACGACTCCTACCAGATCTGGTACATTCATGACAGGTCAAAAGGTATCGATACCAAATATTTTTTAAATCTTTGACAAAGACGTGTTGTACAGTTGATCAACTTATAGAGTGATGATATTTGGGGGGGGGTCTCCGTGACGTAGTGGCTAGCGTGCTGGACTGCAACATCACAGTAAGCGAGTTCAAACTCCAGTCACGCTATATTACGTTCACTTTCAGACTAATACATTTGGGAAAGGCATGAACTCCTCACCTCCCAGCTATTGGTTTAAAAGTACGGCACAAATGCAGAATAGTGCGCAAGAATTAGAATTGCATTTTACGTATAAATAGCATTAGATTACGGAAACTTCAGAAGTAGCGTCATCTTAGAAAAAAACAAATAGGAGATTCTGAGGATTTACTAAAACTTTGTATGTAGCTTTTTTTTTTTTCAAAGCAATTTTTGCCTCTTGGTCTAATACAAAAAGTTAAAATATCGACTTGTCGGTGGAGTTTAGAATGTGCTGACAGTAAATCCTGTATAGAGATATGACCCCACTCCGTATGGAGGCGCGTGGTCTAATGGTTAGAGTCGTAGGAAATGGACTCATTGATCTGAGTTCAATTCCTTGATGAAGCTGTTTGCATTTCATAAGGCACTAATACCCTTAGGAAAGGTATGAATCCATTTCTCCCTCCAAATATGGGTAAACAGCAGGGCAGACTGGGCTCTTTAACCCTGGCTAGGTAACCAGTCTAGAAGGAAAACTCTGAATAAACTCCTGTTAAACTCCACTTAAGAAATTGACTTTGTGTCACATCCTGCTCATGCGGATTGGTTGGTAAATATATATAACCCCCCACGCACACACACACACACACACACACACACACAATAAAAAAAAAACATGGTGTATTCTGGGCATGACACTAAGCTGCATCTAATAGTGAATTTCCAGTTCTGGATCCTGAGAATGATGTTAAACTCTATCTGATGGTGAGGTTCCAGTTCTGGGGGTTTGGGGAATGTGGAGCACCCCTTCATCACCATTGCTCCCTGGCCCACTCAGACCCAGAGTGGTAGTACCTGTTAGGGTCCCATCTATGGGTTAAATAGAAAAACATGAGTTAATAAAAAAAATTGTATTATCCATTAAGAATTGATTTATTTCAAAACTTTATTGGCATCAAATAACCCACTCAGGTTGATATGCTGTAAAACAAACCAAACCAAACCAGTTCTGGAGATCTGAGAAGTGTGGTCCACAGTGACTGAGAGATTGAACTTGTTAGGATTTCATCTATTGGTCAAATTGATCTGTTTTAAGAATTTTCTTGTTAAATAGAAAAAACAGAAATGTTACAAATGATATATAATGTTTTATTTTTATTTAAACTACTTCGATGTTCAACAATAAAAAATAAAAACGCAGAAAATGTGGTTTGGTTTATTACTTAAAAGATTAATATAAATTTCCTTTCTTAACATTTCATTTTTTGCAATCTTGTTGATCTTTTTTTTCTTTTTTTGATCTTTTCACTTTCTTATTTTCCTTCCTTTCTTTTTTCTTTCTTTCTTTCTTTTTTCTTTTTTCATTTCCTTTCTCTTTCTTTTTTCTTTCTTTATTTCTTTGATCTTTTCACTTTCTTATTTTCCTTCTTTTCTTTCTTTTTTCTTTCTTTTTCTTTCATTTTCTTTTTTCTTTCTTTATGTCTTTGATCTTTTCACTTTCCTATTTTCCTTCCTTCTTTCTTTCTTTCTTTCTTTCATTTTTCATTTCCTTTCTCTTTTTTTTTCTTTATTTATTTCTTTGATCTTTTCACTTTCTTATTTTCTTTCTTTTCTTTCTTTTTTCTTTCTTTTTTCATCTCCTTTCTCTTTCTTTTTTCTTTCTTTATTTCTTTGATCTTTTCACTTTCTTATTTTCCTTCCTTCTTTTCTTTCTTTTTTCTTTCTTTTTTCATCTCCTTTCTCTTTATTTTTTCTTTCTTTATTTCTTTGATCTTTTCACTTTCCTATTTTCCTTCCTTCTTTTCTTTCTTTTTTCTTTCTATTTTCTTTCTCTTTCTTTTTTCTTTCTTTACTTTTTTGAAATTTTCCCTTCATTTTTCCTTCCTTCTTTTCTTTCTTTCATTCTTGAATTAGAATTCAAGTTATGAAAATGAAGCCTTCTTAATAATATTTTATTTTATAATGAGAAGCTTGGTTATTGTTTAAAAATATTTCAAACCTGGAAAATAACCCAGTGACATCATCTGTGAATCCATTGATCCAGTACCACCTCAAGTATGGAAGAAACATAGAGGGGGGTCAACTTAAAACATGGCTCAAAACAGTCAAGCCAGATACCGAGCTGATTCTGGGCCCAGGCCTTTATGATGAAAATGTGAATGGCTGACACTGATAACCTCAATTGCGTTAGATCATTGTGCATGGTCTGCATTCATTTGGGATACAATGAATTTGTTGGGTGGAGCTGGATCAACTGACCCAGGATAAATGCCACAATAGTAACAGTGATAGAGAAGTAGTAATTTATTATGCAAAGTATCCTAATCTTTTTAGAGAAGGGGGTTTCCCTGACAAAGTGGCTAACCTTTTGGACTGCAATATTGTAGTAAGCAAGTTCAAACTTCAGTTGCACTTTTAGACCAATACGCTTGGGAAAGGTATGAAATCCCTTTCATCTTTCCAAGTATGGTTTAAATAGCACTTGTTTTTCTACAAGGAGTTGGGAGTCCCCATAGTATAGTTGCTAACATGCTGGACTGTGACATTATAGTAAGTGAGTTTGAACTCTGATAAGAGGACTATTTTGAATCAAATTAATATTTAATTTATTTTTCATTTTTGACTTGGTAAATACAGCTTCAACCTTAATGCTTTTTTAACATATTTTGTTTGTTTATTGATTTTAATGACATATCAACCCATCTAGAGTTATGTCATGCCTAACGGTTAGGAAGTAATACATATCATGTATTTATATCTATACTTTTTAGTAATTGGTTTTAACAATGTGTTAGCATTATTGGGGATTATGTTGTATGGTATTGATTTGTTTCATGTCTATATTCTATGATATAATTTTATTTCCCTCAAAAAGGAGAAATATCCTCTATGTTGACATTTTCAAACAGATCTTTCATATTGTTTGCTTTAAAATAACGGTTTCTGATGTGAGCAAAAAATCTGCATTCCACAAATAAGTGTTTAAGGAGTGTGTTTGTCTTGTATGACCAATCTGTAATCGGGACACAATGATTTGTTCCTTTAAGTTGGTCTCCAGCCTCCCAAAGTGGGTTTGATTAAGAATAGTTTGAATTAAATTAACATTTCATTCATTGTTTATTTCTGATTTTGGTAAATACTGTTTGATAATATTTGAAAATACCTGATATTTTGAAAAAAATTAATGTTTCATTAATTGTTCATTACTTCTTTGGTAAATACAGCAAAGTTTCAATACTTTTTGAACACAGACTGATAAGCATTAGGCTCTAGTTTTGATCCCACCCACCCCACCCTACCTCTATGAAGATACTAGTTTTACAAACATTTTTAAAAAAATTATTTTGTTTATCACATTACAGAAGGAGCACATTATTTCTAAATGTAGACTGTTATTTTTATGTACCTAATAAGCCAGTCAGAAAACAAAGGTATAAATAAACATGTGTACTAAATAGAGAAGATGTTCCTCTGTCTCCGATATATAATTCTCCTTAAATTACTTGCACTGCTCTTTTTTCTTCTCAGCTATTGTTGCAGACCTGCACCTTTTGAATGTCGTTTACAAATTAGAGTAAAATTGTTAGGTGTTAAAATTCTCATGTTTACAACATTAGCATTGTTACTGCAGTCGTATCAAAATTCAAGAGGAAATATATGACAAAGAAACACTCTCCAGCCAATTTGTGTATAAGTTTGTCTGTATGTCTTTTAGATATGTGTATGATTTTATGTGTATATATATATATATATATATATATATATATATTTGTGTGTGTGGGTATACATATATGTATATACATATCCTAATGTGCATATTTGTATACGCATATATATGCACATATGATATATATGATATGCATATCTGTGTGTGTGTATAAATATACATTATATATTATGTGTATATATATATGATTGGTATATTTGAATATGTATATATGATTGTTATATAATGTGAATATATGTATACATTTGTGTATGCATATGTACATTATATATAATGTGTATGTATATATGATGATGCTATATGATATGCATATCTGTGTGTGTGTATAAATATACATTATATATTATGTGTATATATATGATTGGTATATTTGAATTGTATATATGATTGTTATATAATGTGAATATATGTATACATTTGTGTATGCATATGTACATTATATATAATGTGTATGTATATATGATATGCATATCTGTGTGTGTGTATAAATATACATTATATATTATGTGTATATATATATGATTGGTATATTTGAATATGTATATATGATTGTTATATAATGTGAATATATGTATACATTTGTGTATGCATATGTACATTATATATAATGTGTATGTATATATATGTGATGCTATATGATATGCATATCTGTGTGTGTGTATAAATATACATTATATATTATGTGTATATATATATGATTGGTATATTTGAATATGTATATATGATTGTTATATAATGTGAATATTGTATACATTTGTGTATGCATATGTACATTATATATAATGTGTATGTATATATGATGATGCTATATGATATGCATATCTGTGTGTGTGTATAAATATACATTATATATTATGTGTATATATATGATTGGTATATTTGAATTATGTATATATGATTGTTATATAATGTGAATATATGTATAATTTGTGTATGCATATGTACATTATATATAATGTGTATGTATATATGATGATGCTATATGATATGCATATCTGTGTGTGTGTATAAATATACATTATATATTATGTGATATATATGATTGGTATATTTGAAATATTATAATGATTGTTATATAATGTGATATATGTATACATTTGTGTATGCATATGTACATTATATATAATGTGTATGTATATATGATGATGCTATATGATATGCACATCTGTGTATGTGTATATATATGATTGGTATATTTGAATATGTATATATGATGTTATATAATGTGAATATATGTATAATTTGTGTATGCTTATGTATTTATATATAATGTGTATGTATATATGATGATGCTATATATGTGCATATTCATACACACACACACACACACACATATATATAGAATGTGTATATATTTTATATATATATATATATATATATATATATATATATATATATATTTTAGAGTATGATCTCTAATGGATAGTTCCTCTTTTCATGAGAAGTTTATATATACCACAATCTTGATTGTGTACCTTGATTGTTGAGATAAGATTATGAGATGTGAGTTCATAGGTTCAGTCTTTACTTAACATGCTTGAACATATACGCTGCATGTGGTCTATTGGTACAAGGAGAGGCTCTTCTCACAATGAAGTGAATGCTTTCACTGGCCTTGTAAGCAACATGGCTGACACTAGAAGGAGTGGCATAACTATTCTGCCATTAAAAATGACAAGGTTAGGTTTCTTACCAACATGACCTGCAGAAATGCACGCAAGAACATTTTGCCACAGTCTTGTCTGTGTCAATTATTTACTGAAATTGCTTCAGGTGGTGATGTAAAATTTGAAAAAAAATCTTCTAAATCCATACTGTATAAAAAATGAAAGCAACCCCCTAAAAAACTCATTTTAATTAATCAAATCTCCTTGATTTTGTTAATATTTCCATGTTTATTGCCATCATCCTCACAATATTATCTACATATAGAAAGGATGAAAGTAACTGTAAAAAACATCCTTGTAGCTAATTAATATTTGATTAACAATCAAGTCTCCTTGATTTTGTTAATATTTCCATGTTTATTGCCATCATACTCACAATATTATCTACATATAGAAAGGATGAAAGTAACTGTGAAAAACATCCTTGTAGCTAATTAAATATTTGATTAACAATCAAGTCTCCTTGATTTTGTTAATATTTCCATGTTTATTGCCATCATCCTCACAATATTATCTACATATAGAAAGGATGAAAGTAACTGTGAAAAACATCCTTGTAGCTAATTAAATATTTGATTAACAATCAAGTCTCCTTGATTTTGTTAATATTTCCATGTTTATTGCCATCATACTCACAATATTATCTACATATAGAAAGGATGAAAGTACTGTGAAAAACATCCTTGTAGCTAATGAATATTTGATTAACAATCAAGTCTCCTTGATTTTTGTTAATATTTCCATGTTTATTGCCATCATACTCACAATATTATCTACACTAGCAAATATATGCACCCTCCGGGTGCAAGTATTTGAATTTTAATGTAATGAAATATGTTAAATTTGAAATACTTTTGAAACTAAATAAAAATCCAAATAAAATGATTTGAAACAGAGGGGGTATAATCGAAGAATAGAACAACTTTGAAACTAAGTCTTCCATTATTTTCCATCACTCCCTCCTTTTAGTGCTGAATTTTCCTAATTTAACTATTTAGTTAAATTAGGAAGTAAAGAATAAAATTACTGTTATTTCTTTATATTAAAGGATTTCTTTTAAGATTTATCCCCGAGTCTTTTGCTCATATTCATTAAGAAAAAAAAACAAACAATTAGAAATCAATAATACCAAGCGCATATTTAATAAAATTAAACTTTTAATATCAATATGCAAATTAGCTTTCCTGTTCAAACTGTAACCTGCTATTTTGTTGCATATATAAATACAAATGCATGTTATTAGAATGTAGATAAGTCAAAAGTATTAATAAGGTATAACAATTTTATCAATAACTGAGGTTTAAATAAAAATAAATTCATGGTGAATGTGACGTCAATAACTAAGGGAATTGTGACTTGAGTAGTGATTTAGTTTCGGCTTCAGACAGACAAACACACAATCTCCATTATAATAAGATATAGAAAGGATGAAAGTAACTGTGAAAAACATCCTTGTAGCTAATGAATATTTGATTAACAATCAAGTCTCCTTGATTTTGTTAATATTTCCATGTTTATTGCCATCATCCTCACAATATTATCTACATATAGAAAGGATGAAAGTAACTGTGAAAAACATCCTTGTAGCTAATGAATATTTGATTAACAATCAAGTCTCCTTGATTTTGTTAATACTTCCATGTTTATTGCCATCATCCTCACAATATTATCTACATATAGAAAGGATGAAATTAATTTTGAAAAGCATCCTTCTTAATATTGCTATAGAAATGTTAAAATTACTCAGGATTAAAACAAAGTTGATGATATATTGTAAAATAATCCTATCAACAAATTCAAAATTGACAGAAATTTTGTCCAAAATTGAATATTTATGACCTTGATTTTTTTTTATATTTGTTTTATTTTCATTAAAATCTTTGGTCAAATTGTCAATTTGAAACTTTATAATCATGTTAAAATAATTATGATTTTATTCATTTATTTTTCACTTAATATTTTTTTAGTTTTATACTTCTAGAATTTGTACTTCTTAAAATATTCATGGAAATTTCAAGAGTACAGATTCTACACTCTAATTCTAGACAGAAATATTAATCTATATATAAATAATCACAAATGGAACTGTCATATCCATTTACTCAATCTATCCACCTGAGTAGGATGTAACACAAGGTCAATTTTTTAAGTGGAGTTTAGCATTTTTCCTTCTCCTTGTCTGTTTACCATACTAAGATTAAAGAGCCTAGTTTGCTCCACTATTTACCCATAGTTGAGGGGAGAATATTTAGATGCATACCTTTCCCAAGAGTATTAGCACTATGTCAAATGCAAACAGCCTGGTTCATGATTTGAACTTGGTTCACTGTGTCCATCTCCTATGATGATAACCATTACACTACGAGTATTTCCTGGAGCTACAGAATGCATATTTTAAAAAAATGTTCCCATTTCTATGGAAGTACTTTTATTAGAGGAACAGAACTAATATTAAATCTTCAAATGGTTTCCACCTGCTTGCCATCCATATTACTACATTCCTGGAATTTTTCTCCAGGTCTTCTCCGGGGCCTTTAAGCACATTTCTTTTGGTTTCCGATCTTGTACAATATATGGTTTCATAATGTAGGTGTGGTCTTTGACCATTTTCCACAGCCAAGAATCCCTTGTGCATCTTCTAAACCATCTCCTTTCAAATTCCCTGTTAAGATAGGTACTGGTTCCAGGTTCTTTTGTCTCTAGGAAAATGTTATAATATATGGTTTCATAATGTAGGTGTGTTTGTAGGTATAATGTTTAAAACTGCATCTGGTGGTGAAGTTTCAATTCTAGAGCTCTGGTGAGTGTGGAGTACCCATTTATCACCATTACTCCCAGATCCACCTTGACCCTGAGTAGTAGTACCTATTAGGGTCCCCTCTAGGAGTTAGATAGATCAAAAATGAGTTTTAAAAATTATGTTTAGAAAAAAACTGGGTTTATTCAAAACCAACCAACTAACCAACCAACAAACAAACTGTTCCAATGTGTTCGTATCCAATGGCCGTTGGGCAAATAGTTGAAATTATTTCTATCAAAATCACGTGATCAGTTTAGGCAATATTGAAGAAACTTTTAAATCTCGCACCCCCCACCCCCCAATTTTCCACATCCCTTGTGCATCTTCCAAACCATCTCCTTTCAAATTCCCTGTTAAGATAGGTACTGGTTCCAGGTTCTTTTGTCTCTAGGAAAATGTTATGATATATATTTTACCAACCCCTCCACATGAGCAGGATGCGACACAAGGTCAATTTCTTAAGTGGAGTTTAACGGGTTTGAATTCAGAGTTTTCCTTCTCCTTGACTGGTTACCTAGCCATGGTTAAAGAGCCCAGTCTGCCCTGCTATTTACCCATAGGTGGAGGGAGAATTTGATTCATACCTTACCCAAGGGTATTAGTGCCATGTGAAATGCCAACAGCTTCATCCAGGAATTGAACCCGGGTTGATGAGTCCATTTCCTACATTTCCCATTACATCACGCACCTCCATAAAAATGTTATAATGCTCAGCACAAGTGGTTTTGTCTATACAAGATTAACATCTGTATGATTTGTTGATTATCTGGTCGCATTCCTAAATCCTTGAGAATCTGCATTCAGTTCTGTTTCTCTGATAAAAGTATTTCTATAAAAGTATGAACATATTTTCAACACCCACTTTCTTTCTCTATCTTTTTCTTGTTTTTTTTTTTTTTTTTTTTTTATAGACTTTCTTTAAAGAAGAAATTAAGAGGACATTTTGGAAACTATTGGATAAATTACTTAATTATATATATATATATATATATATATATATATATATATATATGATGGGCCGGGTTAGCTCAGTCGGTAGAGTGTTCGGCTAGAAACCACAAGGTTCCTAGTTCGATACCGGTCCTCGCCAACTCAGCGTTATGAGTAGCACAGGGATCTGTGCGGTAAAATAAGGAGCTGATGGTAGGTGTAGTGCTCCACCTCAGATGCTAAAAAATAATCTTCTTGGTCTAGCGCTAGTGAAAAGGGGATAGACTCCCTCGCTGTCTGGCTGATACCGACATTAGGCCGCCCCGACGACTTTACTTATATATTCTTTGCAAAGATTTTTTTTTAATGTTGATGTGAGAATATAGAAAAAAGGGAAGATGCTCAAGGAGGCATAACAAACAAATAAATAAATGAATAGTCTGAAGAACATATGGTAATGTCTTATCTCAAAGTTATAGAATGTATTGACTATGTACCACCAATTTTCCCTGTGAAATTTACCCCCCATCCTATATTTAATACAATGAAACTTGCATAAAGGTTAATATTATCTTGAAATTTTTTGTCCATTCGAAAGAAGAAACATTCAAAAAACTCCTGATGATTTTTTAAAAAATTTTCAGCTTAGGAAAATAATGAAAATTATGATTGAAAAACAATGTTTTCATTTTTGTACCGTTAAATCAACTGAAATTTAACATAGCCAAAAACAAGTTATGACAAGAGGATTTTTAAAAAAATTCTATGAAAAATCAATTAATGGTCCGATTTTCACGAAAATTTCTATAATTTTAATGAAAATATGTCTGAAATAGTTTTTTCCTAAAATATATTATGGGAAATATTTTTTTCATGAGGTCTACCCTCCCCTATTTTATTTTATGAAAAAATGAACTGGTAAAAAACGATTTTTACTTTTGTTTGTATAAAGATAAGAGTCAGAATAATTCTATCAGAAGATTTTTGTAAGTCTCAATGCCAAAGTTATTTAGTAAAAGAACCATGAATACTGAATTCTGTGAAAAAAATATCAATAAAGAGACTGACCATGTTTTAAATAAATGGACTGTTTTACTTATTTTTCACGATAATTATGAGTAATTTTTCCCCAATCAGATAATTCTATCTTTGAATTAACAGTTTTTCTTTGTAACAACTCTTTATCTTCATTATTTCTTTTTTGCGAGAGTTTTTTTTTAAATGTTCAAAAATATTTACGTTTCTTCCTTCAATATGGCCTAAACTGATCATTTTGGAGGTACCTAGTATTAACTTAATAAGTTTTACAATGTAATTGAGAAGGAAATTATTCAAAATGCTGATAATTTTAACAGGGTAACAAAATTAACACAATTTTTACATTTCAACCAAAGATGTTTCATATCAAGAGTTGGTTACAAAAAATGAATTGATCTAAAAAAAAATTAAATTTAATCATTGATTTAAAAAAATGTTACTGTTGTACATTTCATATTAATCATGTTTGCATTAATTTTAAATTCTTTATAATTAAAAGTAAATAAGTTTATCTTAATTATTCAGTTTTAAATAATAATTGTTTTTTAGTAGATTAAAATGTTTAATGATTATTAAAAGAATAAAATGGAACTAAAAACTGTATTCCAGAGAAGTAAATCACACATAAATAAAAATAATTCTGTGTTTTTTGTTTATAATGTCTAAAATAATCCCCAAGTTGAAAGAATGAAAGACTAAGAGAAAACTTAGAGATTTTTAGAGCATGACTAGACTCTCAAATGAGATAAATATAGAAAAGTTGGGGGTTGAACAGAAGAATTTTTACCCTTAATTTTGATTAGAAATAACTTGAACAATTCTATTTTATCTTAGTAACATTAAAATATCACAAGACAGATGTACATTTAATATTGCATTCATGTTTGCATTAATTTTAAATTCTTTATAATTGAAAGTAAATAAATTTATCTTAATTATTCAGTCAGTTGGAATAAAAGTTTTATTTTGCAAAAAAAAAAAAAAAAAAAAAACATGAAAAATAAAAAGATGTTTCAAAACTAAATATGATATTCATTAATTAATCAGAGAAAGATGAAGAAATAACCAAATTATATGTGAATAAATAAAGATTAAAGTAAAAAAGATACAGATTAATATTAAATCTTTTTTTGTTCTTTCTTTAGGTTTAAAGATAAACTAAACATATTTAGCAGTCTTTGATTTATGGGAAATAACTGGTAACTTTAAATGAAAAGGCCATTTTTAGCCATTTATTGATAAATCCTTATAGGAATGTTCTGGACTTAGAAAATTCTCAACAGGATGTTAAGAGAACATCCTCACTGGATTTCCTTCATTAAAAAATAAGTTTTCCCTAATTGAATTAATTTTATTATAATTCCTTTTGTTAAACACCTGTTAGCATGGATACTGACCATATTTTTGTTCTCTCTTTAGGTTTAAAGATAAACTAAATGATGTTAATACAATTGTTAATTAAAAATGATTTTTCTACCCTTAATAAACAATGTTTGACTTTAGAATCAAAGATAGAGAACTTTAAGGGAATAGTTTCTTTGAAATGTTATAAACAAAACATAATGATAATTTTTAAGATCAATTGAAGAAAATAACAAATTTCGTCCATCTAAAAGAAACTTTTAACAGTTCCTTTAGCACCAACATTTATTTTTATTCTTTTTAAACTTGATATTAAAATAGTTAAAAAATGAACAAATTTCATTTAGTAGTAAAAATATTAAAAATCAGTTCTAAAAAATAAAGTGACTAGAAATAAAATAAAATCATCCTTTTAAAAATGTATACATTTCATCTTGATTTTCAGAGGAATTTCATTCTTATTGCTATTTAATTGATATTCACTTTTTAAATCTAGTTCTCTACTCTTTCATCAAAAATCATACACACATACACTGTGATGTGGAAGTTAATATCTATCTGTTAAGAATGTGGAATACTTAATAAAATAAAATAAGCTCTTAGAATTTACACCTGTACATTTTTTTTTTTAGTCAGTGTTAGTTTCAATGAGATTATCATCATTCTTTCTGGTTGGACTTTTAGGATTTTAAGAGTTAATCTCTGGGATTAGTTTATGGTTTAAAGTCCTATACTGCCTCATTCCACCCAGCTGGAAGTCACATTTGTTTCCCTAAACCACCCCCAAATGATAGCCTTTGTTTAAATGTAATAATAAACATATTTAGAAGTCTTTGAGTTAAGGGAAATAACTGGTAATTTTAAATGAAAAGTCCATTTTTAGCCATTTATTGATAAATCCTTATAGGAGTGGGGATCTGGACTTAAGAAAATTCTCAACAGGATTTTAAGAGAACTTTTAACATCCTGTTAACATCTTCACTGGATTTCCTTCATTAAAAAAATAAGTTTTCCCTACTTGAATTAATCTTATTATAATTCCTTTTGTTAAACACCAGTTAGCATGGATACTGACCATATTGAGATGGGAGAAAATAGGAAAAGGAGGTGTGAATTTGGTCCTGTGGACAGGATCAAAGGGTGAATAGGGGGACAATCATGCATCTTACTATCTATGAACCAAACCTATCTCTAGTAGGGATAAGTCATTAGTGTTTATGTGTTAGTTTTTGGAGGAGCTGACACAGTGGGGGGGGGGGGTGAGAGTGGACTGAAGGATTATGGAAGAGAAATGTGACAGCTTTATGAAAACTTTTTTGAAAGTCTGTGTTTGATGTATGACAATGTGCTTTCATTTTTTGTGTGCTCGAAATATATATATATATATATATATATATATATATATATATATATATATATAAAGTTAAGAGAAAGGAAATGAATCTGACGGTATGAGTATAGATAAAAGGATATGAAAACAACACAATATGCTGTTAAAGTTAAAATGTGTGTGTTTCCAAAGTCTTTTCACTTTAACAGCATATTGTGTTGTTTTCATATCCTTTTATCTATATTATATATCTATATCTATCTATCTATCTATCTATCTATCTATCTCTCTATCTATATATATATATATATATATATATATATATATATATATATATATATATATATATATATATATATATATAAATATAATAAGGAATTTTTTGTGATTTATTTATATATATATATATATATATATATATATATAAGGTAAATAAGGAATAAAGAACAAAACTCAGACAAAAATATACTACACACATTTTTGTCTGAGTTTTGTTCTTTCATTCCTTATTTTACCTCATTCTGTCAAATTGATTTCAATCCCATTTTCCTCATATATATATATATATATATTATATATATATATATATATAGTGAAATAGAATTGTCTTGGTGAATTGGTTTATGAAATGAGCTTGCATAGTATACATATTTACCAACCCCTCTGCATGAGTAGGATGTGACTCAAGGTCAATTTCTTAAGCAGAGTTTAAAAGTTTGAATTTAGAGTTTTTCTTCTAACCAGTTAGCATACCAAAGTTAAAGAGTGAGAATAGTTGGATTCATATTTTTCCCTCCCTGTCAGCTGGGGCGTTAGAATGCACTTCTGCTGAGAGGTAAGACTCCCTCAATGGGGCCACCTGTTGGCCGTGGGTGGCAACCCGTGATGTTTAAGGATAGAACCCAGGTAGTTGAGCAGTCCATGACTTGCAATATTCCACTTTAGGCTTTTCTTGGGCTAGACGGGCGGTCAGAGAGGCCTCCTCTGATCAATCGGCTGGCCACGGCAAGCCCTAGCACCTATATGATTGCCCCAACCCTATTGCTCTTATGGCAACCCCCAATCCTTATCATATGGGTACTAGTAGGCGGTGGCTGAGGGACTACATGTCCTGGGAATGACGTTAAACTCTATCTGATGGTGAGGTTCCAGTTCTGGAGGTTTGGGGAATGTGGTGTACCCCTTCATCACCATTGCTCCCAGTTCCATTCTGACCCTGAGTGGTAGTACCTGTTAGAGTCCCATCTATGGGTTAAATAGAAAAACATGAGTTTATAAACAAAATTGCATTATGCATTAACAATGAATTTATTTCACAACTTTGTCAGCATTAAATGACCCACTGATGTTGATATGCCGTAAAACAAACCAAACCAATCATATTTTTCCCCAAGGATATTAGCACTGTGTGAAATGTAAACAGCCTAGTCAAGGATTTGAACTCATCTCTCTGTGTCCATTTCCTATGATGATAACCGTTATACCACACACCTCCAGCTTGCATAATATAGCAGTAGACACCTAAATTTAGCTTTGTCTAATGGAAGGTCATACAAGCACTTGTTGAGGATCCCTCTCCTTATTCGTCTGTGTGTGTATGTGTGTAAATCGCTAACCATTGCTCTATGGCAAGGCACCCCTTACTTTGGTCTATGATAAATGAACTTGATTTGTAGTTTGTTATGTTTTGAATTAATTTAAATCTCTTCTGTTCGGTTCAGTAGTACCCAGGCAAATTACCATCATTGTAATTCAAATCTAAATATATTAATTAACATATGATAAATGAATTTAATTGGCCATTTATTTCTGTATTTCTCGTTTTAGAAATTATCTGTTTTGTCTGAAGAGTCAGGAAGAAAATTTAAATTATTATATGTGACACCAACTCCACCGTTTTGTCTGGGAGAGAACTCCAATATGTTTTACCATTTTGTTTTTATGTTTGGTACATGCACAGATCACCACAGTAGTTAATCAATATGTCTTCATATCTCACTTAGATTTTTTTTCTCCCTCATCTTTCTCTGTCTGTCATTACTTTCTTGATTTTTTCTCCTTCTGGCTACAATTATATACATTGTCTTCTCTTTCTTTTTCTTTCTTTCTCTCTTCTATCTCTTCTTTATTTCTCTCTTTCTATCCCTTCTTTATTTCTCTCTTTCTATCCCTTCTTTATCTTCTCTCTTTCTATCTCTTCTTTATTTCTCTCTATCTCTCTTCTTTATTTCTCTATTTCTATCTCTCTCTTCTTTATTTCTCTCTTTCTATCTCTCTTTCTTTATTTCTCTTTCTATCTCTTCTTTATTTCTCTCTTTCTATCTCTTCTTTATTTCTCTCTTTCTGGCTACAATTATATACATTCTCTTTTTCTCTTTCCCTGTCTGTCTCTCTCCACAATTCTTTTTTTTTCCTATTTTTTTTCTATTTTTTCTTTATTTCCCTCTTTTTATTTCTTTTGTATTTCTCTTTTTGGTTATAATTATATACATTGTTTTATCTTCCTTTTCTTGTCTGTCTCTCCCTGTCTGTCTGTATCCCTATTTTTTCTTAATTTTCTTCTTTCTATCTTTTCTTCATTTTCCTTTTCCTATCTTTTTTTTTCATTTTCCTTTTTCTATCTCTTCTTCAATTCTAACTTTCTGGCTACAATTATATACATTGGCATCTGTCTGTCTGTCTGTCTGTCAGTCTGTCTGTCTCTTGGTTAGAATTATATACAATCTTCTCCTCTTTCCCTATCTCTCCCTCCCTCTCTATCTCTACCCTTTCTTTATTTATATTTTCTTTGTTACAATTATATGCATTTTCTTTGTTTTACACCCCCCTCTCTCTATTTTTATTTTTTAGTTGTAATTATATACATGTTCTTTTTTTTTTTTTTTAATCCTCCTCCTTCCTTCCTCTGCCTACAATTATCTACATTGTCTTTCTTTTCCTTCCTTCTCTCACACTTATTCTACTATTTCACTTTCTCCTATTCTTTTTCTCAGTTCATGTCATCACACTCTTTATTTTACTTTGTTTTACTGATATCCACCCCCCCTTCTCTCTTTAACCTTCTCCTTCCTCAAAAATTGTATTGCCTTAATTTTATTGTAGGAGTTCACTAATAGATATTGATTTCCCCACAAAAAAAGATTAATTCCATAATTAGATTATTGGTGAAGATAAAAATGATTTGTCCACTTTATCAATTCATAGTGATGCAGGTAGAAAGATAAATTTTGAAAGGAAGTAAACATAATTAGTTTTATAATTCACTAGGATAATCAGTATTTAGACAAAAAAAAAGTACAACTCTATATTGTTAATAAATATACAATATACATACTCGCATGTGTGTGTGTTGTGATTATATATATATTATATATATATATATATATATATAGTATAAGGGGGTTCCAGTCTAATGACAAAGCCTTCAAATGAAAGTATAATTCTATATTGTTAATAAATATACAATATACATACACACGTATGTGTGTTTGGAGTATATATATATATATATATATATATATATATATATATATAATGTATGTATGTATGTGGGGGGTATAATGGGTTCTAGTCTAATGACAAAGCCTTCAAATGAAAGTACAACTCAATATTGTTAATAAATATACAATATACATAAGTTTCTGTGCATTTGTGTGTGTGTGTGTATATATATATATATATATATATATATATATATAGGCATCCAAATGACTGATAGTAAGGGATGATTCCACTTGGGATCCTCAAAATCTCATTGTATAACCATACAGTATGCTCTTGTAGGTGCAAACATATATTCATACAAGGATTTTTATAAATCCCTAAAGAGAGCTCAATGTATAATAATCAATAAATTAGACTAAATACAGAGCTATATATATATATATATATATATATATATATATATATATGGATTATAAGGGCTCCAATCTAATGACAAATCTGTGGTGAAGACAACCCTTCTAGGATTGATTGAGTGATTGGTTTTAACAGTATGTCAAACTTGTCTTGGGTTATTTTATGTCAAGAGTTATATTGTGAGAGAGGGTCAGATTTAGTGTCATGTTTTTTTTGTTTGTTATTTTGGGTTTTTTTTTTTTGGGGGGGGGGTTCAAAGGATTTGTCTTTATTTTAACAATAGTTTATCTGCAGTTAGTTGCTGCTAAATGGATTTGAAATCACTTTGATGAATAAATCTATAGGGTGAAGTTAGTTTATTGTTATATTTTTTGGCATTACTCTACTAGAAGTTAACTTCAAAACCAAAGCTGGAGCATCAAACCCAGCATCTCACCCCTGCTTACTTGTAGGTATCCTTTGACTGGAACAGTCAAAGAGAAGGTACTCTGCAGGTTGTATAGTCACCAGTTATCTTACTATGCTTGTCACTGGCCTGTAGATATGTAGACCTAGAGAGTGGCATAAGTATTGTAAAATCATATGTTAGTATAATCCGACAGAATATAGATGGGTTATTTCCTATAAGTCTAACATAAACAAAGGGGAACCACTCTTGACTGATAAATTATTTATTTATTTTCATATTAAACTAACCCTAAACCCTAACCCTGTCTTCTTTTTTTCCTAGTGGATCAATAAATAAATAATTTATCAGTCAAGAGTGGTTCCCCTTTGGTCATGTTAGACTTATAGGAAATAACCTATAGATGACTTGCTACCTAGTCTTACAGATCTTTTTCACAAGTTGAATTACTTATCAATCAGGATGTTTGAGTTATAATTTTGGTGGTAAAGATGGCTATCATCTCTTGTGGCAGTCAGAATAAGCTAGATGGGAGCTGCACAAGAATGCTGCGAGCAGCCCTGAATAAGTCATGGAAACAGCACCCAACCAAGAAGCAGCTGTATGGCCACCTGCCTCCCATATCACAGACCATACGAGTAAGGAGGGCTGGGCATGCGGGGCAAATAGGGATGAGCTCGTAAGCGACGTATTACTGTGGAGCCAACACATGGACATGCTAACATAGGCCGCCCAGCCAGGACCTACATTAACCAACTATGTAAAGATGCTGGATGCTGCACGGAGGAGCTCCCAGAGTCGATGAGTGATAGGGAGGGTTGGCGAGAGACCGTCATGGATATCCGTGCAAATTGCGCGACATGATGATGATATATATATATATAATCCAAAAATCCAGTGAAGAAATCTTCCTTACAACATAGAAGTTTTTTTTTTAAAAGATGACGCAATTTACAGAGCTCAATGTGTGCTCTTATTGTAAGAGTTACAGAGCAAAATTATATAAGTAAAAAATATAACAGAAGATTTAGATTTTTTGCATATAGCCTATTTCAGGAAGCCTAGACCAAGTGTCTAAGGATACCAATCATCTGATGTTTTTAGTGAACTTATTAACATAAGCTCACTCATACCTCAAATTTTAACACAAAACAAAAAATTGAACGAGTGACAGCTAATAACTCGGAAAACTCATAAGTTGAGTCACTCATAAGTCTAGGTACCACTGTATATATATAATATGAGTATATATAAAAATATATGAAAACACCACAAAATGCTGTTAAAGTGAAAACATTTTATAACTTAGCTGATATTGAACAATATTTCAATTTTATGAAAATCGTCATCAGAGCTTGTTTATAATCCGTGTTGTTAAGAGCGGAGACAAAAGTCATATATAATATAGAATGAATAGAAAAGTATTGGCATATAAAGGTGCTCAATTCTAAAATAGAAGAGCAGATTTACAATCAGGAAAAATTACAATGATTTCCAGAAAAAGATGGCATCAGATGTCAAAAAGATACAGAAATACAACAAGGTCTTTATAAAAAGAGACAGATCAAGTAAATATTATGGAGTCAGCACTGACCATCACAACAAACTTATTATGGATACAATCACTAAATACCACAAAACAACAGAGGTGAACTGGGAAAATATAATAATGAGTCCGCTAGAATAACAGCAGAATTAAAAATAAATGATAGTGATGAAACTATATAATCAAAGCGCTTTCATAAGGCCATGAATCGGACTTCCATAATAGACCCCAATGTAAACTATTAAACCCAACGGAAAAAACGTGTGAAAGATAAGCAAACGGATATTGTATCATGAATATTAATCTTATAACTATCAGTTTCATGCATATATATAAGTAAAAAATATAACAGAAGATTTAGATTCTTTGCATTATAGCCTATTTCAGGAAGCCTAGACTAAGTGTCTAAAGTTCGCAATCATCAGATGCGAATGATGAATTCTTTATTAGTTTTTAAGGCAGTTGAAAACAGATTTTTTTTTTTATTGTCCTGTGTATTGAAGTCAGTCAGTCAGTCAACAATTGGTTTGAACAATGTGACTGGCCAAGCACAACTGAACCAGTGTCAAGACAACTGATACTTATGGGAATTCAGAACAGTCCACTCATGCATTTGGGTGATTCCATTCCCTGAGTCCTGATTGGCTGCTTGATTTCTATGATCCTCTGAGGCTCCATAAATCCTGCCATTTTGCAGTAGTCTTAGCAGCAAACCAGAATCGTATTTCAGTTACGACTGCTTGCTGTCTTGTCTTGCCAATTCGACGGTAATTGGACTTAGTATTATTCTACATCTCCCCTTCCTCCCCCCTCTCCCATTGCGCAAATGTATTGGCCTTTGGGGAGAAATTAGTTCCTTTTGGCCAGGCTGATTACAGGGGAGCAATCTTGACAATGCCCAGGGTATTTTCGTCGTCCTTGCCAATTCGACGGTAATTGGACTTAGTATTATTCTACACTGTGTTCCTCTGCTGCTGGTCATAAATTAAGGGTTTGTCCAGTTTGTACTTTGGTCTAGGCTTCCTGAAATAGGCTATAATGCAAAGAATCTAAGTCTTCTGTTATATATTTTACTTATAAATTTGCTGTGACTCTGGAAGCTAATCAGCCATCAGTCATAAATGCAAACAGAAAGAACAACCAAGGAGAAATGACAGCAAGTAAAAAAAGAAAGAAGGATATATATATATATAGAGAGAGAGAGAGAAAACAAAGAAGGGACGTTTGTACTGGACTTGTTAACTTTGCAACATTCTGCACTGCCACTGATGAAGGAATAAGTGAAACTAGCTATGGATACTTCTGATGATAAGAACTCATATATCTCTCTAGGGGTGACTTAAATTAACTTTCACTGCCAGCATATATAAAAGCAATGATAAACTGTATACAGACTGGATCTCTCTGGTGATTGTAAAATATATAAACAAATGTATGTATTTAATAGTTTAGACACTACCTCTTTACGACAGCTGTCAAATGGACGAGAGGTTAAGAAGTCGGGCTGGTGAAAAGTCAGTTGGATTTCAATGCTGGTCATAGGTAGTTGTTGTGTCTAGCCATACTGAAGAGGCATGAAACGCCTAAACACGGTGTCTGTGGATGACTTATATATATATATATGGACTCTCTCGTCGATTTTCGACGCATGAGGGTTCACACACACAATGAACACCCACACAGTGATTTGTTTATAGTGGTGAAGGCTTGTGTTGGACCATCCACACTTTTTGGCACAGTCGATAGGAAAGAATTGGTGCATCAAGGCTTGCCACAAACCCAATCAACGACCGACCTCAGGAATTTTGAATTCAGAGTTATCTGAACTGGTTACCTACCCAAGGCTAAAGGGCCCAGTCTGCCCTACTATTTAACCCATAGCTGGAGGGAGAATATATGGATTCATACCTTTCCCAAGGGTATTAGCGCTATGTGAAATGCCAACAGCTTCGTCTAGGAATTGAACTCGAATCGACAAGTCCATTTTCCACAACTCTAACCACTAGCCCACGCACCTCCATATATATATATATATATATATATATATATATATATATATATATGAGGAAGGGGGATTGGAGTAAATCCGACAGAATGTAGTAAAGATTAGACGGAGAAATATGGACAAAGGAACAAAACTCAGACAAATGTATGTAGGAGATATATTTCGCTGAACACTGAGCTCGGCTTCATCGGTCGTTTATTTGATCATTAAAGCATCATACATGTATGTTTGGTAAAATATATCTCCTACATACACTTGTTGAGTTTTGTTCCTTTGTCCACATTTCTCCCTCTAATCTTTACTATATATATATATATATATATATATGTGTGTGTGTGTGTTTTGTGTTTTTATTAATCATAACTTAATTATGGTTATATATTTTTGGTATGAATACTTAACTACCAACAAAGAGGGTTTTTGGGGGTTTTTTTTTAAAATTTTCAATCAAGTAAAAATGATGTTCGTTTAGTTTAAGTTGAAGAGGGCAAAATTTTTTTTTCATTTGAAATTATTTTTTTAGATTAATAATTAAACAACAATTCCGCTGCCCTGAAGATGGTTGGATAGGTGAAAAGGTTGGCAATGTTTAATATAAAGAATACATCATTTGAATATTTTGTTTTTCATATTTTATACATAGTATATTAATATTTATATTTTTGCTTAAAGGCAATTACAATGTGAATATCGCATAAATTCGATAATTATAGAAGATAATAATGACAAGTGAATTTCACAAAGAATTACTCGGTGTGTAGAATATATATATAATGTGTGTGTGTGTGTGATAACTTCTATCTATTTCGTCGAGTCATTATAATATATATATATATATATATATATAGTACATCCCTACCAAGTTTTTTCTATAAAAAGTTAATTTTTCTCTAAACCAAAGATACAAAGATTTTATTATTTTTTGTGGAACATCATAAAATCAAAATTGGATATTATTAGGTATTATTCACCATATAGTCCAAAAATAAGTATATCCTATATAATTTTTTACAATAAGTTATTTTTTCTGCTAGACCAAGGAAACCAGGATTTTATTATTTCTATTGGAATATTATACAATCAAAAATGGATATCATTAGGTATTATTTACAGTATCACCCATGAACAAGTACACCCCAACAATCTTTTTTTTAAATCAAAAAGTTGATTAATAAAAAGAACATTTTTTTTATATGTCATTCCTTTCTTGTTTGAAGAACTTTTAGAGCAATATGACCTTGTGACTTTTAAAAAATGAATAAATTTCAGCAGATTATGTTCATACTTTTCAGATGTGATAAATGTGGTAGCCATGGTTGAGGGCTTCTGTTAAAAAATTCTTTTTTAAATCAAATGAAATAAATTACACAAAATAGTTGCTGAAAAGTTCTTGACCCAACCAAGAAAGGAATGACACCGAAAAAAAAAAAAGTTCTTTTTTAAGGGTTAAAAAATTTATGAAATGCCAATTACTCTGCGATGGGTAGGATGTGACACAAGGTCTATTTTTAAGTTGAGTAAAATTGGTTTGAATTTAGAGTTTTCCCTTTCATAGACTAGTTTCTCACAAGACAGTTTAATCAAAATTGGTTTCGGTTTGGTTTGTTTTATGGCATATCAACCTCAATGGGTCATTTAATGCCGATAAAGTTTTGAAATAAATCAGTTCTTAATGGATAATCAAAATGGATATCATTAGGTATTATTTACAGTATCACCCATAAATCAGTACAACTTATTGCATAAAAGTTAATTTTTTTTTTAAATCAAAGATACCAGAATTTTATTATTCCTAATGAATCAAAACTACTTTGAAAAATATAGTTCAAATAAGTTTTTTTTAAATACATTGAGATAATAACAGTTTAAAAACAAATAATACAATTTTGAAAATATGAAAAAAATAATCAATTCAAATCTCTTGGAAAGTCTGACTCATCAGATCCTGAGGGAGAAAATCTCAAATTAATTAAAAATCCAAAGGGTTTTTGTTTATTGCTGAAATATTTTATGTCTAATTGATTTAATTTTTATGGTTGGTTTGTCAAATAAGTCAATTATATGTGAATGTATACATATGTCTATACACAAACATATTTATGCATACATGTGTGCGTGTATCTATGTATGAATTTACCAACCCCTTAAGAAACAGCCACAAAGAATATATATACCAGTACTCTACTTTCTCGAACTCTGGAACCTTTTCATACAAGGAATACCTGAAGAAGTCTAGAGGGCACATCGACAGAAACGTTGTACAGATAACAATATAGATGAGGACAATTGTCCGTATAATACAAATAATACAAATAATCAACCCTCATCGTAAAAATCAAGATGGACCTAGAGATAGTTTTAAATAAAAAAGACTAAAAACGAGAAAGTAAAATTGTTCAGATACATTAGTGAAAAAAAGGAAAGATGGTAGCGAAATGAAGAGAAATTATGCAGATTGAATAAAGACGTAATGAGAGAGAGAGAGAGAGAGAGAGAGAGAGAGAGAGAGAGAGAGAGAGAGAGAGAGAGAGATATGCACATATTTGATTTAAATAGTCCCCAGGAAATTTGATGGATTTTATTCATGATCTGGAGAAACAACTAAAGTTGTTTGATCACTACCTTGTAATTTATCCTGTGTAATGCGTTGGTAAGAAACTATTGAAATATATTTACAGTTAGCTTGAAATGGTAAGAAGAATGAGAAGAAAAAAGAAAAACACTGGGATATTATTTTACTGCGTCCTTTTAGATTTTAATGTGTCATGGATGCAGGATGCACATTTATCAGAATCTTTGAAATACAAATGTATAATGAACCTCCCCTAACCTCTAGGCATAAAATAACCCTAGATAGCTTGACGGGTTAGCTCAGTCAGTAGAGCGTTCGGCTAGAAACCACAAGGTTCCTAGTTCGATACCGGTCCTCGCCAACTCAGCATATGAGTAGCACAGGGATCTGTGCGGTAAAGTAAGGAGCTGATGGTAGGTGTGGCGCTCCACCTCAGATGCTAAAAAAAAACAATCTCCTTGGTCTAACGCTATTGAAAAGGGGATAGACACCCTTGCTGACAGGCTGATACCGACTTTAGGCCGCCCCATCGACTTTACTTTACTTTATTAGTAAATGAAAGAAACCTGTTTTGATTAATACCTATGTTAATCATAATAATATAATACTTATAACCCCTACTTTCACTATAATATACACACTGACAAATACATATACATATATATATATACACACACGCATTAATGGTTATCACTGTAGGAAATATTTTTCCTATTGTGGGAAGAAGAATGGAGGCACCCGTTGTGTAATGGTTATTGTTATGGAAAATTGACTCAGCACACCAAAGTGTGGACAAGGCTGTTTACATTTCACATAGCACTAATATCCTTGGGAAAGGGAAAGGCATTCAACTATTCTCCCTATAGCTATGGGTAAATACTAGGGTAAGGGTTGGGTTAGCTCAGTTCGTAGAGCGTTCGGCTAGAAACCACAAGGTTCCTAATTCAATACCGGCCCTTGCCAACTCAGCATCTCTTAGCAAAAAATTCCCCTCCATTGGAGATAGGCCTAAAATTACCTACTTTCTAATACTTCATACAAGATGCTGACATCTACAATTTCGAAATTTTGTAAGTGTTTTATTGTTTTTATCAGGAAACATTACTTTTGCATCTCACATAGTGAGCTAGATTAGCAGGTTATTGTTAGGGAGTTTGATTCTCACTGGGCATCCTATACTTCTGGCCTTGTGACACATTTAAGCTAAGCTTTACTTAGTAAATAAAAGATTCCTTTAGCATCCATGTGTCTGTTTTCTAGATCAGTAACCATTAATTAATGTTATACAAACAAGAGTGTACTTGTGATAGAGAGTGGATCAACATAGAGACAGATAGACAGACAGATATATAGATAGATAGTGGACCAACATAGGGAGAGACAGACAGACAGACAGATAGAGAGAGTGGACCAACATAGAGAGAGAGAGAGAGACAGATAGATAGAGAGAGTGGACCAACATAGGGAGAGACAGACAGATAGATAGAGAGAGTGGACCAACATAGAGAGAGAGAGAGAGAGAGAGAGAGAGAGAGATAGATAGATAGAGAGAGTGGACCAACATAGAGAGAGACAGATAGATAGAGAGAGAGAGAGAGAGAGAGTGGACCAACATAGAGAGAGACAGGGGATCAACATAGAGAGAGACAGACAGATAGATAGAGAGAGAGAGTGGATCAACATAGAGAGAGAAAGACAGATAGATAGAGAGAGAGTCATGTAACTTACTTGCTTGTTATTCATTATCCTTTCTATCTGCCATGATGTGATTGTCTAGGTTCTTCTTTACTTCTTTCTATCTTCTCTGGTCGGTGTTCTGTTCTAAGGGCTTCTTATCAAGGGCATGCATAATTACTAACGAGACTTGTTATTACTTTGATCAAAGGTTTTATTTCTACATTGCCCATTTTCTAACTCATTTTGCTGTGTGGAAATCACAGCTTCACAGTCACACACATCACATTTTGGCTAAAAACTGAAAACCTAACTAGTCAAGTCACTTGACATGTGAGATTCCTGCTTTTACCAACTGTCTGTATTTTTCCAAATCTGCCATCTACGTTCTGATTTGAAGGTCAATGCCCCTTATTTTACAGGTTTTTGTCAATAATCTATGCTACCTATAGATTAAGCAACATTAATATTTTAAAATTTAGTCCTAGTTCCTGGCTTTACTTATCCAATAGCTATAGCAAAATTCTTACTTAGGCATTAAGTTAATAGTTCTAAGTGACAGTTATCTCATGGCTGCAGGTTCAATCCTGGTCAAGGGCGGCAGTAACCTAAAATAATAATTAACACAGTTTAACACTTGTACCCAGTCATGGTTAACAGAATGAGAACAGTCTAGCCCCATGACTTGAATAATGGGTTAGGTTCGAAATTCTGTGATGGCTCCTGATTTCGAAGAGAAGGTACCCATGTTTAAGGAGGAGTTCCTGAGTTCCAGATGGTTCCTGAGTCCGTCAAGAAATACCTAAATAAGACCAGAGGGCACATTGCCCAAAACGTTGTGTAGATAACAATAAAGATGAGGAAAATAGTCCAAATAATTCAAATAATCAAGCCTCATCACAAAAATTCAGAATAATAAGATCCCATCTCTTTTTAAAATGATTAGTACATCTTTAGGGAGCTTTTTGGAACTTTGTTGTATTTGTTTAAGTGAGCGTACTGTTGGTTTGAGCAACAAGCTAAGCACAACTGAACCAGTGCCAAGACAATTGGTACTTATAAGAATCCAGAATAGTCCACTCATGCATTTGGGTGATTCTATTCCTAGAGTCCTGATTGGCTGATTGGTTTCTATGATGTTAGGAGGCTTCATAAATAACCTGGCATTTTGCAGTAGTATTTGCAGCAAGACAGATTCGTATTAAGTTACGACTGCTTGCTGCCTTGTCTTACCAATTCAACGGTAATTGGAACTAGTATGATTATTCTACAGTATTTTTAAAGCCATATCTAGTACTTATAATTGTACCAATATGGTACCAATAACTTCTTTTGTTCCCTGCTAATTGCTAATTTGCATATATACCATCCTCTGCTTATAAAATGTCAGGGGATTTCTTCCTCACCCTCTTTTGTTCCTACCTTATTAGTAGTATACATATATTATTCTGCATTTGCCTCAGTTGGTATTACTGGAGCTCTTGTACTGGTTATAATACTAAACTGCATCCAAGTTGAGGCTTTAGTTCTGGAGAGTATGTAGTATCCCTTTATTACCATTATTCCCAGGTCTATTCTGAACTGGCAGGGTATACCTGTTAAAAAACAATGTATCACGCCTCTTAATGTTATGTCTAATCCTATTGCTAGGTGGCTGAGACAATCTAATCGCGTGTAGTTTGACCTCTCCAACAATGAAACACAAATACCTGTTAAAAAGATCTGTTTGAAAATTATTATTATTGGATCCTTTCTGTCCACTAAGGACGATGGCGTAGTGTCCCCCCCCAAAAAAAAATTTATCTGCGCAAGTGATTCTTGAGTGACAGTCTTTCGTGCACTAAATGCATACAAACTGTGATGCTTTCTAGGGCTGTTGGCTTTTCTCTCTCTTTCTGGCTCTCTTTTCTGTCGAGGTTACTCTCCTCTCTGCCTCACCCCTCTCCGTATTTAAAACATATTTATTAATAAATAGGAATATTTGATACTATATTACTATGAAAATTATTTATATTAAGAATATTCAATTGAAGCTATAATTGTTTAAAAAGGATTATTATTAGTTACTTGAAACCATGTAATTGTTTGAAAATTATTGGTGCTAAATGGAAATACTTGGAACCATATACCTGTATGTAAACAAATGATGATTATTAATAAATAGGAAATATTAATTCAAACTATATAAATGTATATAGAGTATTAGTATTAGATAAGAATACTTGAAACCATACAACTGTGTGCATATTATTTGTATTAGATAGTGTTGAAGTGAGTTAGTGTACTGTTGGTTTGAACAACAGCAACTACCTAAGCATAACTGAACCAGTGTCAAGACAGTTGGTACTTATTGAAATCAAGAATAGTCCATTCTTGCATTTGGGTGATTTCATTCCCTAAGTCCTTATTGGCTGCTTGGTTTCTATGATGTTATGAGGCTTCATAAATAATGGAATTTTGCTGTGGTATCACAGCAAGATAGGTTCATATTCAGTTATGAATACTTGCTGCCTTGTCTTACCAGTTCAAAGGTAATTGGAACTAGTATGATTATTCTACAGATAGGAATACTTGATATATAATTGTGAAACAAACAATTATAAACAAATGAAAAAATGCAATTGGAAAATGTAATGGAATGTTAAAAATGTAATCATGATTACAATTAAACATTTAAAAATAAATAAAATTTCAACATTAGATAATCCATAAGGAGTTGATATGCCATTAAACAAATAATGTTTCCGTATCTTTTAGATCTTTAACAATTTTCAACTTTCTTCCAATGTTTGTCTGATTTAACAACCTGAGTTTTTATGAATGAAATAGCTTAAAATATAAAAGATATTTATTCACTTTATATGAATTTACATTCTCCCAATCTGTTTTTGTTCAAATAGCCTTTTAAAATGAATTTCCAATGAAACTTTCTTGCACGATAGATAGTAGGGATGTTTCTGGGTTGATATTTCCTATATACTCTTGAAGTTTTATTGGACAAGTACTCCTACTTGCTCTAAATTGATTGACAAAGTACTCCTACTTGTTTGACAAAGAACTTCTACTTGCTACACATTGATTAGCAAGTGTTTTTACTTGCTCCACAAAGTACTCCTACTTGTTCTACACCCTCTCATTCATATATATATATATATTATATATATGAACAAGATGATATGAAAAAACACAGATGTTGTTTAACTGAATTTATTTCTTCAACTTTTCAACTTTACCTTGCCGATATTGCAATATTTCGATTTAAAAAAAAAAATCTTCTTCAGATCATATTAATAGGAAGACAATTGTAAATTCAGTTAAACAACATCTGTATTTTTTCATATTATCTTATCCATATATACCATCGGATTGATTTCCTTACTTTTAACTAATATATATATATATATATATATATATATATATATATATATTAATAAAGTCATCCACAGATACGTGTTTCGGCATTTCATGCCTCTTCAGTGTGGCTAGACACAACTGTCCTTGGGTAGGGTTGAACTCAGACTGACCGCATGGTAGTCCGATATCTTATCCCCTCGCCCACTGACAGCTGATGCAGGGATTGGTGTTTTTAAACTATTAAGTACATAGGAATGTATTTTTCGGTCACTGAAAGATCAAATTTCCGGAGAAATGATCATTGCTTATTTGCTTAGTAGTGAGAGTTAATTTAAATTACCAATTAGAGAGCTCATTACCAAATTTATGGGAGCATATATTAATAAAGTTATCCACAGACACGTGTTTCGGCATTTCATGCCTCTTCAGTGTGGCTAGACACAACTGTCCTTGGGTAGGGTCGAACTCAGACTGACCGCATGGTAGTCTGAACAACCTCTATGCATGAGTAGGATGTGACACAGTCAGTTTCTTAAACAGAGTTGAATTCATTTTTCCTTCTCCTAGACTAGTTGCCTAACCAAGGTTAAAGAGCCAGCCTGCCCTCCTATTTACTCATATCTGGAGGGGAGAATAGGTGGATTCATACCTTTCCCAATTCAAAATTTGAAATTCAAACAGCCTCATCCAGGATTTAAACCATCATCCACATGCATATGTCATCAGGTTGTGTTGACTGCACAGATTACCATGACCTTTTCTCTCGCTGCCGTCCCTAGTACTTTTAGCACTTCGAAGTGCCATAATCAAATGTGTTCCAGTTTTTAAAAAAATATATTAATGTGGAGGCTGGAAGGAGAAGAATTGGTGAGAAAGGTGTTATAGGCATTTTAGAATGTGTGTACTGCATTGGAAATTAATTTTGTTTAAGGATGGTTTGTATTGTTTTATGGATAAAGCTTCTAGTATTTGGAGTTTTTGTTTATTTTTTTCTTTGTGCAGAATGTGTGTATTTTCTGTAATTAGAGTGGGGGGCATGAATGTAATTTTAGGTGTTGTGAAATATAGCTATTATCTGTTAAATAAAGGGTTAGACGACGTGACAATGTGGTTGAGGTGAATCCAATGTATGTATTTTATTTATTAGTGCCGAAAGTGCCCAGGACCTGAACTTTGGTGGACTTATCCACAAATTCCACCCAAACATTAAAAAGTTGGCCAGAAAACTTGAAAAGATCAAAAATAAAATTGTTAAACAGGAGATGTGTCTTTTGTTTAATTCTACATGTATAAATGTATATATATATATATATATATGTATATGTATATGTATAGATATGTATAACTTACCTACGATTGCTAAACATTGGTATATATGAAGAGCATTGAAAAGTTCCCAGTCTAACCAAGAAGAACTATGAGACATGTGGTATTTTGCATATTCATCTTGCAGTCATTTCTCAAGTTTCTTTAAACCTTTAAAAAATCTTAAGAATCAAATGGCATTCTTACATTTGTTGGGACAAGAACTTTTCATTTCTCCCTTTGAAAATGAAACAGCTATTGCATTATATAATACTTGGAAATAAACTCTACAGTTGAAATAATAAATGATGTAAGATGAGCTACAAGAAATATTAGAATAATTGTTAGTGAACCAGAATTGACTTCCTGGCGTTTCTGTCTGAAAATGCTCATGAATAAGAACATTGGTTTTATTTATAGTTATCTTTATAACATTTTTTGAAAAGTTTTAAACATTTGGCTGGAAATATGATTTCTGTAAAAGAAAAAGAAAAAGGGGGAATAATGACTATTTTTTTAAAAAAACTTTCATTTCCTATTCTTTCTTAAACATCTGTTCCTTCTTTTTATGTGTCTGAGTACTGTAAAAAAAATTTTGTGTGTGTCTATAGGTTTGTCTGCCTATTTCTCTGTCAAACTGTTTACATGCTTGTATATATATTTTTCTACACATCAGCCTGTCACCCTGTCTCCTTCTTTGTTTGCCTACCTATCTGGCTGTCACCCTCTTTGTTTGCCTACCTGCCTGTCACCCTGTCTCCCTCTTTGTTTGCCTACCTGCCTGTCACACTGTCTCCTTCTTTGTTTGCCTACCTATCTGCCTTTCACTCTGTCCCCCTCTTTGTTTGCCTACCTGCCTGTCGCACTTACCTCTTTGTTTGTCTACCTATCTGTCACCCTGTCTCCTTCTTTGTTTTCCTACCTGCCTGTCACCCTGTATCCTTCTTTGTTTGCCTACCTATCTGGCTGTCACCCTGTTCCCCTCTTTGTTTGCCTACCTATCTGGCTGTCACCCTGTCTCCTTCTTTCACAGCCAGATAGGTAGGCAAACAAAGAGGGGAACAGGGTGACAGCCAGATAGGTAGGCAAACAAAGAAGGAGACAGTTTGCCTACCTATCTGCCTGTCATCCTGTCTCCTTTGTTTGTCTACCTATCTACTTGTTACTCTGTCTCCTTCTTTGATTGCCTACCCATCTGCCTGTCACTGTTTCCTGTTTTGCTAATTTATCTGCTCTTCCACCTCTCTTTCTGTCTGATTGTCTACCTATGTACCTCTTTCTATATTCCTATCATTATGTATGTCTGTTCCTCTATCTCTCTACCTTTCTTTCTGTGTTCCTATTTATCCATCTGTCAGTATACTTCCCTATTTGTAAACACACACACACATACTTCTTATGAAGGGATAAAAGATTCTCACATAATAAACACTATTTCCTTGTCTAAATAATGTAATATTTTGTAATATTTGTAAATAATGACAATGTAATGTTATATCTCTGCATCTCATAAAACTTTTAATGCTTATAGATTCAATTATTCTTATATATTTTAATTTATTTGCAACTAATTCTTTTAACTTGTATTAATTTATTTTTCTAAATAAGGAACTTTAATACAATTCTTGCTATTGTTGAAGTAAGTTAGCGTACTGTTGGTTTGAGCAACAAGCTAAGCACAACTGAACCAGTGTCAAGACAATTGGTACTTATGGGAGTCCAAAATAGTCCACTCATTCATTTGGATGATTCCATTCCTAGAGTCCTGATTGGTATTGAAGTCAGTCAGTCAGTCAGTCTACTATTGGTTTGAACAATAGCAACTAGCCAAACACAACTGAACCAGTGCCAAGACAACTGGTACTTATGGGAATCCAGAATAGTCCACTCATGCATTTGGATGATTCCATTCCTAGAGTCCCGATTGGCTGATTGGTTTCTAGAATGTTAGGAGGCTTCATAAATAACCTGGCATTTTGCAGTAGTCTTTGCAGCAAAACAGATTCGTATAAAGTTACGACTGCTTGTTGCCTTGTCTTACCAATTCGATGGTAATTGGAACTAGTATGATTATTCTACAGCTATGATTTGACAAAGGCTGTTTATTTATTTCCTACTCCCCACAGGTATGATTGGCTTTAAACCCTGTTCAAATTTGTTTTTGGTTTTTTTACTATTTTATTTTTGTTAACAATAAACTTTTCATCATATCTGACATAAAGAAAAAGAAGTCTGACTAAAAAAACACAGAGAATATCTGAGGAAGAAATGAAAAAAATAATTATATCTGGAAAGAGAAGGGTGTAGATTTCTTTCTCTGGAATGAAGTCTGAATAATGGACACACAGTAATGATAGAGAGTTGATAGATAAGAAAAAAATCATATTTATCATGAAAAAATCACAAATGTACAAAGGCAAAAATACCAAAAAGTATACTTTTCATTATTATATATGATTCTATAAGCATAGAATAATGTCCCTCTTCAATTCTCTTGTTACATATAAAATTGATTTTATTCATATTGCCATCATCCTCACAATATTATCTACATATAGAAAGGATGAAAGTAACTGTGAAAAAATCCTTGTAGCTAATGAATATTTGATTAACAATCAAGTCTCCTTGATTTTGTTAATATTTCCATGTTTATTGCCATCATCCTCACAATATTATCTACATATAGAAAGGATGAAAGTAACTGTGAAAAACATCCTTGCTAATGAAATATTGATTAACAATCAAGTCTCCTTGATTTTGTTAATATTTCCATGTTTATTGCCATCATCCTCACAATATTATCTACATATAGAAAGGATGAAAGTAACTGTGAAAAACATCCTTGTAGCTAATGAATATTTGATTAACAATCAAGTCTCCTTGATTTTGTTAATATTTCCATGTTTATTGCCATCATCCTCACAATATTATTTATATAGAAAAGAGATGAAAGGAACCCTGAAAAATGTTCTAATGCTAATCACTCTTTATTTTCTTAGTCTATCTTTTTCCACTTTCTGAGTGTAAAAATACAATTTTTATTCATCTAAAATGTATTATTTTTTTGGAGTGTTTTTCATACTTAATCGTTTTAAAATGTTTAAAAAGGATGCAATTTTCTGCAGTGTTGGTGTACTTCTTTATGATTGTTTCCAATCCTTTATAAAATATTAGTTTTATTTGTTGTGGAAGTTTAAGAACCAGTTACTCTCCTACTGAGTTGCCCTCCTAATTTATTATCATTGTTGTTTTATAATTTTTGTTTTATTATTGGATAACTAATGCCAGGTGGACAATATCCATAGTTAATAAACCTCTGCTGGTTTGAGAAGTAGATATTTCTTAGATTATTATAGTCAATGGACTCCACCTACTTGGATGAGAATTGAAAGACACCCATAATATATATATATATGTGTATGTGTGTGTGTGTGTGTATATAATTATGTGTATGTGTGTGTATGTATATGTCTATATATATGTGTGTTTATATATATATATATATATATATATATATATATAATCTGTGTTTATATAATTTTTGTGTATATATATATATATATGTGTGTGTGTAGAAAGTTTGTAAAAAAAAAACACAACAAGATGTTAAAAATTGTTGTTTTTTTTCTTCTTTTTTTTCTACCAACTTTCTACACATATTGTCGGATTCATATCCATTTTACCTTTCATATATATATATATATATATATATATATATATATATATATATATAATGTGTGTGTATATATCCGGCCCCTCTACATGAGAAGGATGTGGCACAATGTCAATTTCTTTAGCGGAGAATAACAGGTTTGATTTCAGAGTTTTTCTTCTCCTGGACTTGTTGCTATACTAAAGTTAAAGAATCCAGTCTTCTCAACCGATAGCTGGAGTTATATTTATGCAACTCTACTTTTTGATGTGTCACATCCTATTTGTGCAGAGAGGTTAATAGATATACCAAAAGGGGGGTTCATTCCTTTTTCCAAAGTAAACACCCCAGCCAGAAATGAAACCTCTTTTGCTAATTCTATTTGGTTAAATCCTACTTAACAGACCTAAATTCCACCATCGTATGTCACTTTGACGAAAGAAAAAAATACTAAAAATCAAGGAATTAACCGAATTTAAAGAAATTTTCAGTGTTGATATATTAATGAATAAACAATATAATGCACCAGTTATTTTATTTAAAAACTTTTTTCAGATCAGTTAACTTTGAACCATGTATCTTTGAGGTGTAACACAGATTCTCAAAGATATGTGGGTCAAAATTAATTGACCTGAAAAAATGTAAATGTTTTTAAATGAAATAACTGATGCATTATATCTTTTATTCATTAATATATCAACACTGAAGATTTCATTAAATTCTGTTAATTCCTTGATTTTTAGTATATTTTTTTTCTGGTGGAATTCATGTCCGCTAAGTAGGATTTAACCCTATTTTGTGTGAAAATAACAATTATGCCATCCCCAACACACAAGCACACAGATTGAGCATATAAACATAATTTAGACTTTTGATTAACATATTCTTTAAGATATTAACTTTATCTTTGTCTCCTTAAATTTTCTTGTTGATGGTAACATCTGATTCTTGCTCACTTATTCTTCCATTAGCTCTTTGATTCTTTCAGAATTAATGTTCTGAAGGAAGTGCCTAAAAAACAATTACTATTACAGAGTAAAGCAATTGCCCCACAAAAACAAAAAAGGAAAAAGAAAGAAAGAAAACACCATCCTTCATAGGGAGCACACTTTGAATGAATGACATAAATAAATAGACTTGTTCAGAAAAAGAGAGACATAGACAGATGAAGAGAGAAGAGAGACAGACAGACAGACAAACAGATGGAGAGAGAAAGAGAGACAGACAAAAGATGAAAAGAGACAGACAGAGACAAAGACTGTTTGGAAATGAAGTGTAGAAGTGACTCCTTTAAATGAATGACATAAATAAATAGACTTGTTCAGAAAGAGAGAGAGAGAGAGAGAGAGAGAGAGAGAGAGAGAGAGAGATGAAGAGAGAGAAGAGAGAGAGACAGACAGAGACAAAGACTGTTTGGAAATAAAGTGTAGAAGTGACTCCTTTAAATGAATGACATAAATAAATAGACATTTTCAGAGAGACAGATGAATAGAGAGAAAGAGAGACAGACTGATAGACAAATGGAGAGAGAAAAAGAGAGGGAGAAACAGACAGATAGGATTTTGAAATAAAGAGTAGAACTGACTCCTTTACTTAATAAATATCACCTACCATTTTATCCATACAACAAGATACATATGTACATTTTGACAAAAGAGATTAATTTGCTTATGTCACTGATGAGAAGGTAATGACTGCTGATATTAACCCTGTCAACACTTGATAATTAATATTATATATATATATATATAGATAGATAGATAATAGATAATAGGATTTTTTTTTCTTTTTCTTTTTTTTTTTACCTGGTCTTTAATAATTCATTTATTCTGATAGAGACATCATTGGCTTAATGGTTAGAGTTGAAGAAAATGAAATTGGCATATCTCCCAAATGATAAAAAAAAAAAAATAATAATAATAATAATTATTATTATTATTATTATCATTATTATGAACTGGGCAGACTCGTGTAAGTACCTGTAGCATGTATACACATAATTACAGCCAGAGCAACAGGCAAAAAAGTAGCAAACAGGAAAACACCAGTCCATGATGATATACATGGATTCTGGTTTTAAAATATTTCAAAAACTTTTTTGTTCACCCTAGTATTTGTTTGACGTAAAAAATAATCTTACATTTTTTGAGCTAATCAATCCCTGTTCTCCGCTGGAATCCATATCGAAAATAATCCATTCATATCTGAAGAAGAATATGATATAAAGTTCTTTTACGAGCTTCTTCCTGACACTTATAGATATGTTTAAAAAGTCGTGTGCA
>CM042179.1:23235751-23300751 GCA_023376005.1 Doryteuthis pealeii
TTTAAAATATCATCTCTCCAAAGATATCAAACAAAAACACAAAAAAAAAGTTATAATTCATTGATTTAAAAAACAAAAAACAAGATGCTAAATTTTACAATTAAAAGAGATTATATTTTGATAGAATGTTTAGAATGATCAGAATGCTGTTTGGAGTTTGATAACAAAAAGAAAAAGTTTTTTCAACTTAAAGAAAAAAAGAGTTACAAGTCACACAATACTTTATACTCAAACAAGAGGAACAACCACAATGTGTATAACATGTCAAACACCCAGAACTGTTAAACATCTTCCCATAGAATGTGGGGCTTTCACTCTCATCAGAAAACACTTTTTCAACCCAAATAGTATGAAATATTTATTTGAAAATGTCAACATGGATGACATTTTGTTCTTCTTGAAAGCAATAAAATCATACCAAAAATTATAAATGTATCTATTTACTGCATGAGCAGGATGTGACACAAGGTCAATTTTTTAGTAGAGTTTAACAGGTTTGAATTCAGAGTTTTCCTTCTCCTAGACCAGTTGCCATACCAAGGTTAAAGTGTCCAGTCTGCCCTACTATTTTTTGATAGCTGGAGGGAGAATAGCTGGATGCATACTTTTCCCAAGAGTATTAACTCCATGTTAAATGCAATCAGTCTCATCCAGTATTTGAACTGTGTCCATTTCCTACAATGATAACCATTACAGCATGGACACTTCCATCTTTACAATATTTTGTCCGATGTGCCCTCCGGCCTTCTTCAGGTATTTCTTGACTCGGGAACCTTCTTACAACAAGAAATACCTGAAGAAGGCCAGAGGGCACATCGGCCGAAACATTGTACAGATAACAATGAAGATAAGGACAATAGTCCGAATAACGCAGATAATACTAATCATCAAACCTCATCTCAAACATTCAGAGAATATTGACATATTGTTAAAAAGAATTAAAAACTACCCCAAAATTGTAAATATAGACATACAAAGTATATTATTCCCTAATTTCTAGGCATAAAATAACCCTAGATGGGTTGACATGCCATTAAAATTCATTAACCCACCAACCATCATAAAAAAAATTAATACTATTTTTGATGTTGTTGTTCTTTAAGTATACAGTAAAATGAAAATTATGTTTTGTGTATTTGTTGTTTACTATTATCTGCATTATTCGGACTATTGTCCTCATCATTGTTATCTGTACAATGTTTCGGATGATATGCCCTCCGACCTTCTTCAGGTATTTCTTGTCGGACTCAGGAACCTTCTTGTCGTAATTAGGAACCTTCTTGCCATAATCGGGAGCCATCACGGAACTTTGAACCTAACACTTTATTCAGTCCATGGGGTTATCCTGTTCTCATTCCACTAACCATAGCTGGGGTAGAGGCGTTAACCTGTGTTAATTATTATTCTATGTTACTGCTGCCCTTGATCAGGATTGAATCTTCAATCTAGAGATAACTGTCACTTAGAACTGAAGAAGATTGGAGGGCATATTGTCCAAGACGTTGTACAGATAACAATGATGAGGACAATAGTCTGAATAACACAGATAATAGTAATCATCAAGCCTCATCTCAAACATTCAAAGAAATGGTATTTGTTTTTTATTCTTTTTTTTTTATAATGAATTCCATTATCTCAGTAAACAAATTAACTCATTATTATAAAATAATTTTCTTTATAATAAAATTTAAAAATCTGGTGTTGCAGATTTATCATAAACTTATATTGTTGTATAGCCCTTTTCTTCTCTTCTTAGCCCTAGCACCTATATGATTGCCCCAACCCTATTGCCATTATTGCAAGCCCCAATCCTTTGTATCATATGGGTGCTAGAAGGCAGTGGCTGAGGCTCTTCATGTCCTGGGAATGACATTAAACTCTATCTGATGGTGAGGTTCCAGTTTTGGAGGTCTGGGGAATGTGGAGCATCCCTTCATCAACCATTGCTCCCTGGTCCACTCTAACCCAGAGTGGTAGTACCTGTTAGGGTCCCATCTATGGGTTAAATAGAAAATCGCCATTAAATGACCCACTGAAGTTGATATGCCATAAAACAAACCAAACCAAACCAAATCTTCTCTTCTTACCATCTTATAATACCTATCTTCTTCTAAGCTGGTTGATTGTCTATCTGCTATCTTGAGATCTGGTCTAGCTTCTCTCTGTTCTTATGATCTTCCTTTTTGGGTCCTTCTTATCTTTGTGCCCATTGCTGTTTTTAGTAATGAACACAAGACTTGATATTATTTTTTAGACATCTTTATTCAACCCTAGTTAGAACAACATGTGTGGAGAAATGGCGCATGAATGGCAGATGCCATTTACATCTGTCCATTTTGTCACTCATTCAAAACTGGCTTTCTATTTTTTGTTCTCATGCTTGGCTCTGGCCAATCAGAGACCAACTACAATGTTAGTAAAATGTTAAATCCTGTCACCTACTTATACAGATTTTTTCCATAATTCAGAATTACTGTTGTTTTAATTTCTACACTATCATACATGATTTATAGGCAACCTATTATGTATCATTAAAATTGATATATGCTCATTATGTAATGGTTATTTAACTAGTCTCACAAATCCATTACTACTAAATAGTGAGTTTGATCCTTGCTGAATGCTCCATACTAGCAACCTTGTGCCACACCTGCCCATGGCGTACAGGTTGGATAAATACTTTTCCCTTTTTTTTAAATCTCTATATTTGTTTCTTGTTTTTATTTTTTTTTTTTTTAACATGGATGCTCATGTTATTTGAAAGTATTTAACACACAGGAACTTTTTTTTCATTTAGGAAGGAAGTATTCAAGGAATGCTCATCTTCTATTGTTGTAAAGAATAATATTGACTTATACAATCATCTCATTTGCATAAACAAGAGTCAGCAAAGTCCCCTCTTGTAGTCCACATACTTCTTTAATTGGTTTGCAATCCTTGGATCTCATTGGTCAAAAAAGTTATCAACAGAAAATAGGTATTTGCCTCTCATCCCACTTATAAGAACGTTTTTATGTGGACCTATCCACAAGCCAAAGCTCATGGGTGGTAGGCACAAAAAATGCATTGATCCTGTCAAGAGTGGTGCCTCAGGCATTGGGCAATTAACCCAGCCCTGCCCCTTTAAATTAAGGGAGCAGGTGTTGCCTGTGGTGATGGTCCCCAGGGATCAACGATGTTAACTCGTAAGGTCAAGAGTGATGATATTCAATGTGTATATAATTTACTTAATGTCATTAATTGTTTTTATTTTCGTAGTCTCCTCCAGACATACATCCATTATAGACACCAACTGCCCTTTATATATTTATAAATATAGAAAATTATACTGTCAATATTAATGATATCTTATAGAAATTTCTGGGAAACAATAAATTCATACAACACCTTTTTCTTATTTCATGTCATTGAAGATGCGGACCATATGACCTTTAGGCACCCCTTTTGCTTTGCTGATTCATAATTACATTTTTTTTCATTTACACTGTCAACATCCGGTTGTTTGTTAGGGGTTAGGGTTAGTTAGTTTTATAATTTAAAAAAAACCTCTAAAAATCATCTGTTAACAAACAACCGATGTTGACGGTGTAAATGAAAAAAATGTACTTATGAATCAGCAAAGCAAAAGGTCACATGGTTTGAAATTGCTATTGTTTTCATAAAATAAATACTGAATTTACAATGTTTTCAAGTTCAAATATTACATTTAATTCTAACCCTAATTAATTTCCTACCTTCTCCGTGCAGGGTATCAAATGTAGGTATTTGCCTCATACCCCACACAAAGGTCTCATTTTTATGTGGGCTAACAAAAAATTGCGTTGATCCGTCGGCATTCCCCCTCAAGGGGGCACCTCAGGCACTGGGCAATAACCCAGCCCTACCCGCAAGGGGCAGGTATTGCCTGGGGGGATAGCCCCTGGGATTGACGCTATTAATTGTACTTTACCGGTCCAGTGGCCGAAGCACACTGGACCACCAGGGAGGGGAAGGTATCAAATGTACCCCCACAACAAAGTGTGCTGGTAGAACTCCATACTCTGCATCCTTTTCATGCCAGAAAATTAGAAACATTATACTTTAAATTATGGGACAATATGACCTTTAGGCACCCCTTTTGTCATCTCGATTCATAAGGACATTTTTTCATTTACATGGTCAAAATCTGATTGTTTGTTAGGGTTTAGGGTTGGGGGTTAGTTTTATAATTAAAAAAAACTCTAAAAATCATCTGTTAACAAACAACCGGATTTTGATGGTGTAAATGAAAAAAATGTCCTTATGAATCGAGTTCACAAAAGGGGTGCCTAAAGGACATATGGTCCAAATTATGTATAGTAAAACAGTATTTTTATTGAAGACAGATACAGTAGCCACAGTGTTGGCATGTTTGATATGATAAGATGAATTTCTTTGAGGAGGGCAGCCTGCTTGGGAGCCTCAGAAGGGCAGTTTTCATATATTTTTTTATGAATACTATTTTATGAAAATTGATATATAGTAGAGTGGAGGCTCCATATCATAGATTCTGGGGTGAGGGGTATAAGACCCTAACACTGGCCCTAAGCAGACCTCCCCTTTGCAACAGGTTTTTCCCAATTCAGTGAAGAAATGCTTGATAAAATATTAAATACTAGTTTTCCAATTTCAACAATTTAAAAGATCACTGAAGTTAAGCAGCGATGAGCCTGTTTAATACTTAATTGGGTGACCACTTAAGCAACAGCATGTACTGTAACGATAGACCAATGCCTTTTGCAAATCATTAAAAAAAAAGATCACATATCTCATATTTACCAATTCCACTATCATTTTTGGACTCTTAGTTATTGCACGTATCCAAAATTTGTAAATGAAGCAATTAAAGTGTTTTCTTTTTTACAGGGTTTTTACTACACCCCGTTAATAATTTGACCCACTAATGATGTCCTGAAAAGGGTTGATATGCTATTAAATGTCCTGAAAATGGGTTGATATGCTGATTAAATGACTTGAAAGGGGTTGATATGATATATAGAACAACCAATGGACAAGTTAGAGGTGTATCTTAGAGTATCTCTGATACTATTTTGTGTCTATTGTACATTGAATTTTAACCAAACAACCATAGCAAGCTATAGTCATTGCCGTACTTTTTAGATTTTATTTCTATATATAAAACAAATAGAAAATGTTTGATGTGATAAGATGAATTTCTTTTAACTCAAAACAAAAGGAAGAAGTCCAACAAAAATCATTCTCTCTCTCTCTCTCTCTCTCTCTCTCTCTCTCTCTCTCTCTCTCTTGTCCATACAACAATTGCCATTGTCCTAAGTGACCAGGATATTTATCTTGCTTACATTCCTTATTCAGAAAGGAAGTTAATGATTGTATATCTCTTCAGCTTGATAAACTAACCAGTACAAGTCTTATACCTGTTGTCTGGACACTGTTCCTCGTTGTCTTCTTGTTCTTCGTTGTCTTCTTCTTTTTTTTTTTTTTTGACTGATTCTATGAATTTTTCAGATGCAAACCACTACCCTCCCCAATCCATTTTCTCTCTCATCATAGCTAAAATATACATAACAACTTGCAAGATTTCTTACTTACATGTGGGAAATTCTCCATCCCAAAAACAAAAAAGGAAATAAATTTCAAAGGTTTGTTATATCCTGGGATTTTGACTCGCCCATTAAAGCCTACACTGTGGTAGGCCATGTCCAGACACTCCATTATTGAAGACAAAGGGTCCTTTTGTATCAGAGAAGACAAAAGGTCTACATTGCACTCTGGCAAAACTACTATTTATCATTTGCGTCTATTTCAAAAGCAGGTGAGCTTCCTTTAGTGTTCATTCATTACATTTTTAGAATTGGTTTCTGTTTTTTTTTTTCTTTTCCTTTTTTTTCTTCTTTTTTTCTTCTTTTTTTTTTAGTGTGCAAGAAGCATTAATGTATTGTCAGTGTATCTGTCTATATATCCATTTTTCATTAAAAGAAGAAAGAAACAAAAAAAACAAAAAGAAGCAATTGGAATCTAAAGAGAAGTTAGATGTTTTTGTTTTGTGTCATGTGTACGTTTAAACCCAGACTGAATTTTAAGTTACATCAATCTTGTCTCTTAGTTTTCAATTAGGTCACCTTTGCTTGACCATCAAATTATCTAATTAATTGTCTTTGAAAAAAAAAAACAAAAAAAAAAGCTAATTGGTGACTAAAAACCGAACTACATCCTACAACGAGACTTCACTCTAGATTACTTCCCCTGAATTAGAATAATAATTTCAATATTAATAACTTCAAATTATTGTTTAATTAACATTTAAAATAATCCAGAGTTTTTAATTTTATTTTCATAGTTTGAGAACTATTACTTTTTAATTTGAGAAAAAAAAAAGTTTTTATGATTATCTTGTTGATTAAACAAGCACTTTATCTGATTTAATCCAATGTGTCCTTGAGAAGTTAGTAACTATATCAATGGTAGGAGTGAGAACCTATTCAGGAGATGCAGTAGAATTGTCAACTACTAAAACTGCACTCAGTCAAATTTTAGTATGTTTAAAACAAAATCTAATGTTTAAATTAAGTCCAAATTTAATCATCATCTGTATTATTTAGATTTCTAGTTATATACAATGCTTCAACTAATGTACACTGGCCTTCTTCAGGTGTTTCATGATGAAATTGAGGACTTTTTTGTCAAACTCAGGAGCATTCTCAAAACTTCAGATAAATCAAGTCATCAAGTCATGTTGATTGCATGTATACCCTTGACTCTCTTACTTGCCATCCATTGCTCTTGGCAGGTCCTACATACAGCATCCAGTGTCCATACACAGCTGATGAATGTAAGTTTTTACTGGTTGGCCAACGCTTGAGTGTCTATAATTAATATATACTTCATAAAAGAAATTAAAAATTTACCAACATTTTAATGACATTTTTTTTTAAATTGCTTTTTTTTTTCAAGAAAGCGTTTAATGTCAAATTTTGATATGGAGGTATATATTTATATTGGGTAAAAAAGAAGAGGAATTTGGTTATTTATTACATTTTAAATGTAAACAAAAAGAAAAAAATTCTTAAAATAAATAAACATTGTAATACACAAAATCGTAGTAAAATTTTTCTGATTTGATAAGGACTTATTGCTCCCTCTCTTACTCCTCTCTTCGCCTTTTCTCTCTTATTCTCTAGTGTTCCTAAAATTCTTTTAGTCCTATCATGGACCAGGTACTTCCACTAGTGTATGTGTGTAACAGGTTTGTATTCAGACTTTGCCTTCTCCTAGACTGGTTACCTAGCCAAAGTTTATATATATATATATATATATATATATATATATATATAAACTCATTTTTTAATCTATTTAGGAGGGAAATAACTTTTCCAAGGTTATTGCTGTAAGGTGTATGTATCTAACCAGGTCCTCTACTAAGAGCAGAATATGACATAAAGTTAATTTTTAAGCCGAGTAAGGCTGGTTTGCATTCAACAATTTCGTTTTCAAATACTGGTTGCCTAACCAAGAATAAATAACCAAGTCTGCCCTACTATTTACCTATACATGCCGGGGGCAAGGAAGAGATGGATTCATGCCTTTCCTAAGGGTATTGCTGTAATGTGAGTGTATGTATTTACCCTACTCCTCTGCTAAGTGGAGGGTGTGGCATAAGGTCAATTTTTAAGAATAGATCAAATAAAAAGAAGGAAAGAAAAATAGATAGATAGAAAGGAAAGAAAGGAAAAGAAAAAAGAAAGGTAAAATAAGAAAGAAAGAAAGAAAGAATGGCTTAATGACGATAAATTTGTGTAATATAATCACCAAGTCTACTTGATTATAAAAGCTAGCAGTACTTATTCATATTACATATGGGTTGTAAGATGGTCATTATTAAAAAATAAAGGATGTAGGGTTACTTAATGGTTAGGATAAACATTCGTATTTAAAGGCCGGTTTATTTGATTCATTTATTTACTACGAGTTACTGCTTGTTTACTCTGTGCAACGAATTCATTTGAAGATTTTCAAGGTATCCTTGAAAACCCCTAAAATTAATAACTATTCAATTTTAGTTTTTAATTTCTTTCATTATTATTATTATTATATTATTAGTAGTAGTAGTAGTAGTAGTAGTATTTCACTCCTTGTGTGTTTTTTTACACTAGCGGTGGTTTTTCACTGAAGTCTGGGTGACATTAAGTCTCCTCAGATTTCCAGGAATCTTCCGAGCATTTTAGCCGATCTAGACAATGCTGTTGTCTGGGTGGTCTAATATTCATAGTGCATGTATTCACCCTACCCCCCTGGTAAAAAGGTGTGATATAAGGTCAATTTTTAAGAAGCGTAAAGCTGGTTTGAATTCAGCATTTTCCTTTCAAAGACTGGAGGCCTAATCAAAGATAAATAACTAAGTCTGCCTTACTATTTACTCATAGGTGGTGGTGTGGGGGGGACAGATGGCTTCATGCCTTTTCAAGAGATTAAAAAAGTAAAGTCGTTGGGGAGGCCTAAACTCAGTATCAGCCAGACAATGAGGAAGTCTATCCCCTTTTCACTAGTGCTAGACCAAGGAGATTGTTTTTGCACCACACCTACAATCAGCTACTTACTTTACTGCACAGATCCATTTGCTACTCATGTGTTGAGTTGGCGAGTGCCAGTATCACACCAGGAAACTTGCGATTCCTAGATGAGTGCTAAAGGGTATTAGCAAAAAATTAAATGCAGGATTTGAACTCAGGTCGCTTAAAATTGCAAAAAGTAAAGGGTTAAATAAAAGCCAACAGAGATCTAAATAAATTTCAATTCACTGATGATATTTGCCCTGTCGGCTGAGGCATTAGAATGCACCTCTGCAGAGGGGTAAGACCCCCAATTGGGGCCCCCTGTTGGAGTCTTGGTGGAGAGCTGTCCATGACCTGTAGCACTCCACTTAGACCCTTACTTAGGCTAGATGGGCAGTCAGAGAGGCTCCCTCTGATCAATTGGCTGGTCACGTAAAGCTCTAGCACCTATATGATTGCCCCAACCCTATTTCCCCAACCCTTATTTATCATATGGGTGCTAGAAGGCGGTGGCTGAGGGTCTACATGTCCTGGGATTAACATTAGACTCTATCTGATGGTGAGGTTCTAGTTCTGGAGATTTGGGGAATGTGGAGTACCCCCATCATCACCATTGCTCCCTGGTCCACTCTGACCCAGAGTGGTAGTACCTGTTAGGGTCCCATCTATGGGTTAAATAGAAAACATGAGTTTATAAACAAAATTGTATCATCCATTAAAAATGAAATTATTTCAAAATTTTGTTAGCATTAAACATTTTTTTTACTAATAGAAGTATTCGGCATAAAATAACCCAAGGGGTTGACATGCAGTAAAACCCAACCAACCAAACCAAACCTGTTAGGGTCCCATCTATGGGTTAAATAGAAAAATGCATTTATAAAAAAAAAATTGTGTATCCATTAAGAATGAATTTATTTCAAAACTTTATCGGCATTAAATGACCCACTGAGGTTGATATGCCGTAAAACAAACCAAACCAAACTGATGATATTTTACACTTAAACAAAAATAAATAACCAATGTGTCAGATAACGACATTATGATGAATCTTACCACAAACATTTCAATGGGATGAGTTTGTAAATGCTGAAAGAATAAAATGAATGAACAGTCATTTGTACTCATACAAATTCTTGAAGACATCAACTTCTGAATTCCTGAATTTAGTCTTGACAAATGAATATTTGCAGCACCTGTGGAGTTTATAGCCCCAGGGTATTACTGGTGTGAGAGTGTGTGGAGAGGGATGACATGCAAAGGCGGCAGATGTTGTTCATCAAGTTCCCATGCCAAAATAAAGTATATTTTCCTTACTGCTGTGTTGCTCAGTTCTTGAGACCAGCAATTTGGTCTACATCTAATCCCAAACACATGCAATAGTGAAAAACAATGAAAGACAGTCCTCCAGTGCCAGTTACAATAACAACACGGCCCAAGAATAGAAGCGAAAGCTGATACTGATCTTCCAAAAGATGTCACTCAAATAAAGTTACAGACAAGGATTACTAGGAGTTCATGGACTGATCATACAGAAAAGACAGAGTTTCAGGGGTAAGTAGAATAAGTGGGTGGTGAGAGAAGGGTTAGGGTGATATCAACTACAGGTAATTTTTACAGACTATATAATTAGCCAGAAAATATTGCTTTTTGGGTGGCAGTCAAAAACCTAGAACTCATACTTTAGTGAGCATATATACACACACACACACACACACACACACATATATATATATATATATATACACACACACATATCTATGCATATATGCACACACACATATATATACATATATGCGCACATCTGTACACATATACACACATCTATTCACTTATATATATATGTATATATATATATGTAACAATTCTCATTTAACAATTTGGTATGCTATATTTATATTACTGGTTCATTTTTCATTGTTTTTTTGTTGTTTTTTTGTAGCATATCAATTCTTTTAACAACATTTTAAAAATTACTCTAAAAAAAAGTTCTCCTGAAGATGATATAAGGTAGAAAATAGTTGGGAACAATTAAAATTTAAAAAGTAATTACAAAGAAATATTCCTGTTGATCTTATCACTTTTGATTATATATATATATATATATATATATATATATATATATATATATATATATATAGTACTAATAATATTATTATTAGAGGAAAAATAAAGTACCATGGTTTCAATCAAATTGAAATGATTTCTTCAGGACTCTACCCTATGTTAACTAAGTCAATATATATATATAAGTGTTGTTATGGGTCCAACGGGAGAAAATTAAATATCTTATAAAAAAGAAGGTCCGCAAAATGGATTATGTTTTTAGAAAAAATCTTTGAAAATATATATATATATATATATATATATAGACTCACAACAGCTTGACAAACTGTTTTTGATATTATCTAATGCCTTCAGGCAAGTAAAATAATCCTTTAACATATGGAATTTAAATTTTAACTGTTAGAAATTGATTACTTTTACATGCCACATCACATTCACTTATAACTTTATTTTGTTTCTCCATTATTATAACTTACATTTTATATTTTTAAACTTATAAATGATAGTAAGAATACTCAGAAGAGTCCTGGAGACCGGAAGGGACTTGCTGTCACTCAGACTCCTAATGCAGGCACAAAAAAAAATACTTGCAAAGAGTGAAATAATAATGCATAAACTATTAAGAAAGGTTTATGATATGATCCTGCAAATTTGGATAAAATAATGTTTGAAAATGTCTGAAATATACAACAGTCATCAACTTTGTCACAAAAAAGCATTGAAAACTGAAAAGTAGAATTAGTAGCCGAAGGACACACCCTAGCCAAGGTAAAAATTCAAAGAGGCATCTTCCAGGGAGACTCATTATTGACAGTACTTTTAGAGCAATGATGCCACTATTATATACTTAGGAAATGCACAGAAGGCTACAAATTTACAAAATCACAGAAAAAGATAAGCCACCTTATGTACATGGTTGATATTAAGATATTGGCTTAAAAAGTAGCATCTTGATTTAACTCTTTCTCACTCTTTTTTTCTTTCTTTCCTTTTCATCTTTTCATTATGTTCGATTGAAACAGATTAACATTATCACTTCTGCACGCTCATCCTCTCTTCCATTCTTATTATATTTCTTCACTGTAGCATGACCTTTCTTTCTTTATAATAACAGAATGGTCCATTATTTAGCTGAAGTGTTGACACTGATCAGAAATAAGAATTTAGCGGATAAGCAACACCAAATAATCAGATTTATGTTTTGGCATTTCATCTTGGACAATTGGGACAGTCTCATTTTTAACCAGATGGTGTTGCAGAATGATAACAGTCAGAAGATTAAGGAACCAGGGTATTAATATATAGAGTGGTGAAATTTACATAGATAATCTACTGTCAAAGTGTAGTAATGGAATTTGGGATTGAAAAATGTGCCATACTTCTAATGAAAAAAAAAAGGGGAGAAAAGAAACAATGGAAGAAATTAATCAATTAGGAAAGCATCAGAACACTTGCGGGGGAGGAATAGAATTACAAGTACCTGGGAATATTGGAAGTGGACACCATCAAGCAAACAGAAATAAAGTAAAAAAGAGTACCTAAGAAGAAGAACAAGAAAATCTCTTGAAACAAAACTCTGCTGCAGAAATCTCATCAAAGGAATAAGCACCTGAGAAGTTTCAGTTTGTAATATACTCTGGACCATTACAAAGTAAAGTCGTCGGAGTGGCCCTATGTCAGTATCAGCCGAAAAGTGAGGAAATCTATTCTGTTGTCACTAGTGCTAGATAAAGGAGATTGTTTTTGAATCTGAGGTGGGGATCCAGTCTTACCATCAGCTCCTCACTTTACTGCACTGATCACTTTACTACTCATATGCTGAGTTGGCGAGGGCTGGTATAGAACCTGAAACCTTATGGTTACTATGTAAGTAAAGTTGGTGGAGTGGCCTATTGTCGTTATCAGCCGAACAATGAGGGAGTCTATCCCCTTTTCGCTAGCACTAGACCAGAGGGAGTATTTTTTTCTGAGGTGGAGCGCCACACCTACCGTCAGCTCCCCCATTTTACTGCACAAATCCGATTATACAATCTGTGCTACTCATACGCTGAGTTGGCAGGGACCAGTATCGAACTCAGAACCTTGGGATTCCAAGGCAAGTACCTACCGACTGAGCTAAACCAGCCCCTATAAACTTATGGTTAGTAGAAAACAATAAAAATTGGTACCGAAAGGAATTTCAGTATTCCATCATAGTATTATTCTATTGTCCCCAATTTATTGTTATCTGTACTACGTTTCAGCCGATATGCCCTCCGGCCTTCTTCAGGTATTTCTTTAGGGACAATAGTTCGAATAACGCAGATAATACCAATCATCAAGCCTCATCTCAAACATTCAGAGAAATTGGACCAAAATATTTAATATTTCGGATTGAACATCATCACGAGTAAATGGATTGGGGTATTTTTCATTGAGCATGGGTAGACAAAGGTGCTTAAATCTGGATTGATCTCTTCTTGCAATCTTATAATACTCAACTCAAATAAAAAACAACACGCGTGGAGAAATGGCCTACGTACGGCAGACGCTATTTATATTTGTCCCGTTTTTGTTACAGAATTCGTGGGTAGCCTACGAATTATGTTTGTAAGTGTAGTTAAATGGATGGATTCTTGCAATGTTTCATATGCACTCTATTACACTTGCTTTTTTTTTGTTTTTTCAATTTCCTGATTCATTGTGTGAAGTCATTTACTACACTTAACTTAGTTTGGCACAAGACCACAATTATAGGACACCCAGTGAGAACCAACCTCATTAGTAATGGTGTGCTAGTTTCAGCTCATTAACCATTACTACTTACAAGGCACCCATATCTCATTTCATGAAGATAACTTACTTATGGCCGTGAATAAGAAATAAGATATACTCGTCTCTTTTCCTTTGTTGATAAATTATATAATCACATGATTTACTGTTGGAATTGGATTTCCCAATTTTCATGCTATTCGGTTCATTTCACTTACAAATTGATAAATAATAAACTCCCTTTTAGAATCAGAAAACAGCTATATTAACCCTTTCACTGCATTGGTAGAGCATCTGACTAGGAACCACAAGATTCCTGGTTCAATACTGGCCCTCACCAACTCAGCATATGAGTAGCACAGGTATCTGTGTGGTAAAGTGGGGAGTTGATGGTAGGTGTGCTTGGTCTAGTGCTAGTGAAAAGGGGATAGACTCTCTCACTGTTATGTTTATATTAACCCTTTCACTGCATTGGTAGAGCGTCCAACTAGGAACCACAAGGTTCCTGGTTTGATACCAACCTCACCAACTCAGCATACGAGTAGCACAGGTCTGTGTGGTAAAGTGGGGGAGTTGATGGTAAGTGTGCTTGGTCTAGTGCTAGTGAAAAGGGGATAGACTCTCTCAATGTCTGGTTGATACCGACTGTAGGCCATCCCAACAGCTTCACTTTTACTGTATAATTGAATTTCATGGTCATTTACATGATAATTTTTAATTATCCACCAAAAAAAAAATTGATACTGGGTCGGCAAGGGTTGGAACTCACTGAGGGTGTATCTGTATCTTGAAGTATAAGGAGAGTTTTTTTTTTTCTTTTTTTTTTCTTTTTTCAAACTTGTGGGGTGAATCTGTTAACAGTCATAAAATCTTCAGAGGATAAATCCACTTTCCACCACAAAAGAGATAAAAAGGTTGTTTTTTTTTAAATAAGAACATATTGAATTTGAAAAAAGGCTGCTTATTCCTCATTTACAAGCTGTTTTCTTTACAATGTAACAAATTTGAAAATCAATCAGTGAATCAATTAAAGTATCTACTGTTGCTTTAATAGTACCCACCATCTAAAAAATGAACAATCTAACCACTGCTTAACTTTGATGATCTAGCAGTAAGCAGCACTTTCAGCATGACTTGAGAGAACTAAGTTTTAAAAAAACTGAGCCCACATTCAGAATGAATAAAACAAAATGTCTTCAGTATAACAAGGGTTGACATGCCATAAAATCCAACCAACCAACCAATTCTTCTAGAATATATTGGTCAGTATAATTTTGCCACTTCCAGGATTTTTGCAACATATTCTTTTAACCTTGATATTCAACTTTTGAGTGGCACAAGCCTAACTCTGATAACAACTGGAGTGCCTGTTAGGGTCCCATTTATGAGTCAGGTTGGCCTAAAGTCAGTATCAGCCAATCAGTGAGGGAGTCTATCCCCTTTTCACTAGCACTAGACCAAGGAGATTGTTTTTATGCCTGCAGTGGAGCATCACACCCACCATCAGCTCCTTGTGCTACTTATACACTTAGTTAGCGAGGGCTGGTATCAAACTCTTTAACTTCTAGGCATGAAATAACATAAATCAATTATCTATCTATCTAATCAATTAATTCAGTGACCCTGTTTAATTTAGTAATGATATTGACTTAGTCAAGTGTAAGGTAAGGTCCTGATTAAATCATTTAGATTGAGATCACTGTAGACCCTTAACTCTTTTCCACTTTTACTATTACTATTATTGCTCTATGTTTTTTAATATATTGAACACATTTGGATCAGCGGATAAGGCTGATGACATTTGACATGGTACTAAAAAAGAAAAGAAAAAAAAACCCGGGTAAGATATATGGAGGCCCTGCATTGCCCAATTGACAGGGCCCCCCTCTCTGCCTTGCTGGCATGATCCAAAGGAATTTGTCTGCAGGAGTTGCCAGATAGTGTTTTACTCTCTGAACTGCCTAACGGAGTCCTCAGTCGTGATTTCTGTCAGGGTTTTTTCCCTTAGCTTTTTCCTATCCAGAGGATACGACACAAGGTCAATTTCTTAAGCAGAGTTCAACAGGTTTGAATTCAGAGTTTTCCTTCTCCTAGACTGGTTACCTAGCCATGGTTAAATTTACCCATAGCTGGAGGGAGAGTAGGATTCATACCTTTCCCAAGGGTATTAGCACTAAGTGAAATGCAATTAGGCAGCGGGGGTTATTCAGACTATTATGCGCCTGGATACCAACCCAGGTATTTCTATGTTCTTGCATTAATGTGCTAGATGGCCGTTGAGCGAGAAGCTTCCTCCACCCTTTCACAGGTTTTGTTTTTCGTCCTGCTGGGTGTCTAGCCACCCTCCTCACCAGGCAAGCTTGGTGAGGGTACCAGTTTAGTCACCAATGATCTGACTATGAAACAGGTAGTACGGAGTTACATAATACCCATAGTGCTAATATCCTTGGAAAAGGTATGCATCCAGTTATGGGTAAATAGTAAGGCAGATTGGGCTCTTTAACCTTGGCCAGACAATTAGTCTATGAGAAGGAAAACTCTGAATTCAAACTCCACTTAAGAAAATCACCTTGTGTAGCATCGTTAATTGTTTTATTTTCAAAGTTTCCTCTGGACATACATATACACATAACTGCCCTTTATATATGTATAGATTACCTCCCATCTCACAAACCAACCAAGTAAGATATAAATGAGCAAGACAAGCTGGGCACTACTGGAAAAGTAAGGATGAACTTATGGCTGACATTCTCCTATATATATTCACCAGCCCCTCTGCATGAGGAGGATACGACACAAGGTCAATTTCTTAAGCGGAGTTTAACAGGTTTGAATTCAGAGTTTTCCTTCTCCTAGACCGGTTACCTAACTAAGGTTAAAGAGCCCAGTCTGCCCTACTATTTATCCATAGCTGGAGGGAGAGTATGAATCATACCTTTCCCAAGGGTATTAGCACTAAGTGAAATGCAATTACCACATCCAGGATTTGAACTCTGGGTGACGAGTCCATTTCCCATGACTTTAACCATTACACCACGCGCTTCCTGACATTCTCCTATAGACTTCTACTACATGGACACTTACATTCATATGGGTGTTCTGATAGATGACGATGACAATAAAAAAAAGATGAAATTTTGATTTTGAAATACCTCAATAACAAAAAAATGAGAGCATTCAGGAAAAAAAAATTCATATTTGAAATTAGTACATTGAAAATACTAGCAACAGAAAAGACCCTCCGGGCATCGTAAAATCATTTTTTGAAAGACATTGCCTGAGAGGATGGGAGTTAAAAATTCAATGTCAGAGGGTTTGTATCATAAGTAAGACAAATCCTCATATTTATTAAAGGAGTAAAAAAAAAATAAAACAATTTGAAATGCATTTGGCATTTATTGAGTTATTTTCTTGAGTTTAATCAATTTGAGTATATTTTTATAAGAGGTTATCTATACATATAAAGGGCAGTTGTGTGTATATGTATGTCTGGAGGAAACTTTGAAAATAAAACAATTATCGACAAAGTAATTATATATATACAGATTAAATATCAACAGGGCTTGGTTTTTGAGAAAAACTAATAGAGATTTGATTTATATTTGTGAAGATAATTAGAAAATAAAATTTAAATGATAACAGCATGGATTTTTTTTTCCATTTAATATTTTAGATAGTAGACATTAGCATTTCTTTTCAGAGTAGCTGGATCAATGCAAGGTCTATTTTTTTTACATAGGGATTTAAATGGGGCATCCCACGAGGATTAAACTCACGATTCAGTAATAATGGATCTGCAGGACTAACTTTTAAAAAATCCCCCTCTACCCAGGTGACGCCGGGTAGCCGCTGCTAGTAGGATATACAGCTGCTTCCAAGATTTGTTCAAAACAACATTCAGCATCTTTGTGTTATTCCCATTTAGCTTTTTTTCCCAAGCATTTTGTTAGAATCCAAGTGATGCAACCATCTTGTTTAATGGTATATTATTTTTTAAATAGTTTGACTGACAAAACAAAAGACTCTCACAGTCTTCTTATTCTCTGTGATAAATTTATTTTTCCTCAAATTAACAAAAGTCCTGATGGAGATCTATTGAAACAGATTGAAACACTGCAGCGTTGGCAAAATAAACATTTTGTTTAATGGTATATTATTTTTTAAATAGATTGACCGACAAAAGAAAATACTCTCACAGTCTTCTTATTCTCTGTGATAAATTTATCTTGACACAGCTTGGAAGAATTCTCTTTTTCTATAATCAGTTCAGTGATATTTTGTCAGTCTATTCATGTTGCCTATCATTAGCAGGCTCAAAATTAGGCTGGGGCTGTAGAATACTCCGACTGCACCTCTGCAGAGGGTAAGCCTCCCCATCCCCAATGGGACCACCTGTTGGCATTGGTGGTAACCCTTAATGTTTGAAGACAGGATTGTGATGGTTGAGTGGTTATGATCTGGGTACTAAGTGGTCCTGTAACATATAACTCTACTTAGGCAGGTGGTCAGTGAGGCCCCATCTGATCAATCAACTGGACAAGCCCTAGCAAGTATATGAGTGTCCCGACCATATTCTTCAAATTGCTCTTATGGCAAATAGCTCCATTTTATCATATAAGTGCTAGAAGGCATTGGCTGAGGGTCAACCACCAGTATTTATTGATACACATGAAATTGATGAAAATTATTTCTACCAAATTATCAATGCTCATGAAGTTAATGAAAATTAGTTAATTCAATTTGAAGATATCAAGAATTTGAAACATAGAAACTTTTATCAAAATGAATTGATTCAGTATTAAATGACCTGAAAAGGGTTGATATGTGTAAAACAAACAAACATTAAAATTAGGCTACAAGTTTGAAAGCACTTTTTTTTGAGAATTAACATCAACATACCTGAAATCAATACATAAGCATCACCCCCCACACACACACACACTCACATAAGCTTCTTCTTCTTCTTCTTCTTCTCTTCTTCTTCTTCTTCTTCTTCTTCAAAACCTTTTACCTTTTTTTCAGACTATTTTTTCCTGAAATTGTTTTATTGCATGTCATGTGTTGTTCAACCATAACAGCAAACAAAAAAAAAAAAAAAATAGGGCACATGATATGGCCGATATATATACCCCCAACCTGTCTGCCATGGCTAGGATGTGACACAATGTCAATTTTTAAGCGGTGTAAAACTGGTTTTAATTTTTCTTGTTTTGGAATGGTTGCCTAACCAAGGCTAAAGAACCCAGTCTATCCTACTTGGTATTTACCTTGTACCCCACTTGTCCGGGTTAGGCACAAGGCCCTATTAATGTGGGACCACCCACAAACCAAAGCTCATGGGTGGCGGGTGAAAAATTGTGAAAAAAAACCCACAGTGACAAGTATGCCAAAAGCTGTTGATTATTGAGGATGATGATGGAGACACCCTTTGGATTTTTGCCAGGGCCCTTTGGCTGGGTTGTAGCCCTAATATCACTGGGTGCCAGACCTGTTTGCTTTGGATGACCCTACCAGGAACTCAAGTTCCCGAAAGCACTACCAAGATTAAACGGCCCTGCTGTGATGAGGAGAGGTTGGGTACTCTTTGAGGAATCTCTTAGACACAGATTCTTCTGTTAGGAATTCATCCCATGTTCTATACACATTATTGACACCATAAAAAAATCACTTGTGTTATTAATTTGCTAAGCTTCAGCTTAGTTAAACCCTTAGCCCCTGATTGGCTGATATTTGTACCACTACCTAGAAGTACATATACCCAAGCAGTCTGAATTCCCATTGGAGAATTTTCTATCATGTTATTGCCGATAAAATTTAATTGTATATGTTATATATATAAGTTTATTATTTTTTTAAATATATTCTAAAATATTGTAATTTTATATTTTGCATATAATTTTAATATTTTTAGATATATTCTAAATTGTCTATAAAATGTAACCTGTTATTTAACAGCATGCAAAGCTGTTAAATAACAAATTGCAATATTTTACATTTTCAGCTTGGATGCATTGTTTTGTCAATAGTCATCAAATTCCTTTTTTTTTTCACCAATTTTTTTTTCCTTTTGTAGCATTTGAATTTGAATGATCCAAGAATACATTCCTATGATCTGAGATGTCTTAGAATATAGTCCCCTTGAGAGATCCAAGATATCTTAGAATATATTCCTATGATCTAAGATGTCTTACAGCATATTCCCATGATCTGAGATGTCAGAATATATACCCATGATCCAAGCCGTCTTAGAATGTATTCCTATGATCCAAGATGTCTTAGAGCATATTCCCATGATCCAAGATGTCTTAGAGCATATTCCCATGATCCAAGATGTCTTAGAGCATATTCCCATGATCTAAGAGGTCTTAGAATATATTCCTATAATCCGAGATGTCTTAGAGCATATTCCTATGATCCTTAGAGCATATTCCTATAATCCAAGAGGTCTTAGAATATTTCCTATAATCCAAGAGGTCTTAGAATATATTCCTATAATCCAAGAGTCTTAGAATATATTCCCAAGATGTCTTAGAGCATATTCCCATGATTCAAGAGGTCTTAGAATATATTCCTATAATCCGAAATATCTCAGAATATATATCCCTGTTATATTTTTGCTTTTGATAGTTTTTAACCTGCTGATTCTAATTTCCAAAATGTTGCCATTTCTTTGTTTTCTCTCTTTCTCTTCCTTTTCCTATTTCTCTCTCTCTCTCTCTCTCTCTCTCTCTCTCTCTCTCTCTCTCTCTCTCTCTCTCTTGTCCCTTTCATCTTTGCTTTTCTTTCTCCTTTCTTTTATTTATCTCCCCTCTCTCTTTCTCTCGCTCACTATTCCTTCATCATCATATCATAGGATAGTTTTAATACTTAATCCTATCCTTTTATTTTTTTCCCTGTCATCATCAATAATCTATAGAATCATGGACTTGTTGCCCCGAGTTCAATTCCTGGATGTGGTGATTGCATTTCACTTAGCGCTAATACCCTTGGGAAAGGTATGAATCCTACTCTCCCTCCAGCTATGGATAAATGGTAGGGCAGACTGGGCTCTGTAACCTTTGTTAGGCAATCAGTCTAGGAGAAGGAAAACTCTGAATTCAAACCTGTTGAACTCCGCTTAAGAAATTGACCTTGTGTCACATCCTGCTCATGTGGAGGGGTTGGTAAATATATATATATATATATATATATATATATATATATATAATCATTATTATGTTATATTCTATGTAATCTTATTTTGTTGTAAACTAAACATAAGTATCAAGAAACTTCACCAAATGACAAATTCATCACAAAGTAAATAATAATAATAATTCACATATAACAATTATAAATTATAATAATAATTCATATATAGGTTTTAAACAAAGTAAACCTAAGTACCACACAAAAAACTGTCCGTTCTGTTCCTCTAACTCTTGCCAGAATTCCTCTAAATATGAACAAAGCCTAGAAAAAAACACACAGGTAGGAAGAAAAAAGGTAAACCTTCATATATAGGTTTTAATTATAATAATAATTCATATATATATATATATATTATATATATATATATATATATATATATATGAGAATTAGATACACAAGCGATCTATTTATGATATATATATATATATATATATATATTTTACCAACCCTTCCGCATGAGCAGGATGTGACACAAGCTCAATTTCATAAGCGGAGTTTAACAGGTTTGAATTCAGAGTTTTCCTTCTCCTAGACTGGTTTCCTAGCCATGGTTAAAGAACCCAGTCTGCCCTGCTATTTACCCATAGCTGGAGGGAGAGTAGTTGGATTCATACCTTTCCCAAGGGTATTAGCACCATGTGAAATGCAAACCACTTCGTCCAGGAATTGAACTCGGGGTCAACAAATTCATTTCCTACGACTCTAACCGTTAGACCCCTCTCTTTCATAATAATCAATCCTAATAATCAATCCTAATAATTCATATATAATAATTATAAATTATAATAATAATTCATACATAGGTTTTAAACAAAGTAAACCTAACTAAGTACCACACAAAAAACTGTCCGTTCTGTTCCTCTAACTCTTGCCAGAATTCCTCTAAATATGAACAAAGCCTAGAAAACAACACACAGGTAGGAAGAAAAAAAGGTAAACCTTCATATATAGTAAACCTATATATATATATATTTACCAGGTAGGAAGAAATTTCTGGAGAATTTAACTGATATAGGTCACCTAGTTTTTAACAAAAATAATGAACATAGCATAATGTAGCTTAGAAGTAATGTTGGGTACAATACCAATTGTTATAATGTAAACATTTGATTTCTTTTAACTTGGTTTTTGTCATGTTAGTCATGTGAGTAGACATTTCCGTACCTTTTTACTGTTTTTGCAAGTATATGATTTCAGCAGTTCTCTCTTGATTATTGACGATGTGAAAGATTTGTCCTAAGTTCAAACTCAAAAATAGATTCTTATGTGTGTATTTACTGAAAGAACCTTATCACTCACCTCTCCCTCACATTTAAGTGCCATGTGTAATGTCATGAATGTTAGTTTTAGTAGATAGCTTATATTAGTAAAGCTTTAAATGATATAGATCTAATTCTAAGGAATGTCTCTTCTGTCTCATGCTGTTCAGCTTGGTAACACTTCTGTCAACAAGACTGTATTTACTTGCTTTTATAGCTCACTGGTATAGATTTGGATTTGGTACAATGCTGTGTGTCTTCAGTGCTTGGTTAATGAGGCCCAATGCCACATACTAAGTCAGAAAATTTAAACTCTGTACAAAAGATACTTAGATTGCTAGAAGTTTTATTTTATTTTTTTGTAGATCTCAAATTTGCATTACTAAAATACAAATAATCATTTTGGATAAGATTTTGATTTTAATATAAAATTTAAATAAATTTTTTAAAAATTCTTGGACAATCATACTTCTGTTATTGAGTAATGTTTATGTCTTTTTATCAAATGGAAACAAATACAAATATATATATGTAACCATGCATTTTTGTTTATTCATGATTATACACACACACGCACACACACACACACACACATATATATGTATATATATAAATATATATTGTTAAATAATGCAGCCATTTTTTGTCTGCAAGTTTTTTCCTTTGTTTTTTTTTTGTATTGCCAGATTATTTTTGTAATATCTGGCGAAATTACAAAAATAATCCGGCAATACAAAAAAACAAAGGACAAAACTTGCAGACAAAAAATGGCTGCATTATTTAACAATATATGCCAAGAAAAAATGCTGCCTAAACACACACACACAAACATATATATATATATATATATATATATATATATATATATAAATAAATTTTGCAAAACTTAAAATTGGTTGGCTTTAAGACATTTTTGATAGCATTTTTGGATTGCTAGGACAAAAATGCTTTTATAAACCAATTCTTAGGAGTAGGGAAGCTCTAGCACTCATTTTACAGACAAAAATAGGTTACAAAAAGTCATCACTTTTCGTGACCCTCCTTAAATTAGAAGAGATAAAAATCAACATAACTTCACCAATTTTTGGAATTGGAAGTTCAAATTTGGGGGATTGTCTAACTTTAACATAGTCCACACCTGGACTAAATTTCAGAAAGATTGAAGGGGGTGGGTGACATGGCCTGGATGAATCAACATGGAATTACCCATATATATAAATTTGCAAAACAATTTTATTGATTTATCTTAGTGCTACTATATGGCTGTACCACTTGGACTTTAACAAAACACTTGGAAAAAAAGCTAGATGGGAACTCCACAAGGATGCTGCATACTGTTTTGAATGACTGTATAGCCGCTTACCTCCTATCTCATAAAGACGAACAAGACATGCTGAACAAAGTAAGGATGAACTCATTTGACATTCCCCTGTGGACACCTACATATGGGCACACCAGTGTGGGCTGATCAGCAAAAACTTATATTGATCAGCTCTATGCATTTACTGGATGCCATGAGAAGGACCAGCTAGTAGCGATGACCAATAGAGATGAATGGTGAGGGAGAGTCTTGGAAATCTGTGCTGCTTTTATGATTATATATAAATTGGCAAATCAATTTTATAATTTGCTTTATATCCCAACATTTTAATTCTTAGAGCATCATCAGGAATTTATTTATCATATGTATTTATCCAAATAAAGTATCTATCATAAGATTGATTAAAGTAAAGGTTAAGAACTGTAGAATAATACTAAGTTCCATTTACTGTCGAATTGGTAAGACAAGGCAACAAGTAGTCGTAACTGAATATGAATCTAATCTTGTTGCAATACTACTGCCAAATGCCTGGGTATTTATGAAGCCTCATAACATCATAGAAACCAAGCAGCCAATCAGAACTCAAGGAATGGAATCACCCAAATACATGAATGGACTATTCTTGATTTCCATACATACCAGCTGTCTTGGGCACTGGTTCAGTTGTGCTTAGCCAGTTACTGTTGTTCAAACCAACAGTATACTGACTGACTTCAATAAGAATATATTTTAATTGATCATTCAAGTTTTTTAAATTTTAACATTTTTCATGACATTTTATTGGTCAAAGTTTGAGTTTCTAATTTCTTTTATGTCAAAGACAATTTGGTAAATACAAGGATTAGTCTATATAAACAATGGTTTTTATGTTTGGTTAGCATCCTTCCATCTACGAGAGACGATGGAGTAGTGTCAATTTATTTTTTTTTTTTTTTTTGTTAACTTGAAGTACATAGCCTGGTTGGGTTCATATGTAGGATGAGCTGTTGCCCATGCAGCAAACCCCCTCTCCACACCACTGCTGTGATCCAAAGGAAAGGTAAGGGACCAATGCAGTTTGGCAACCATAGTATCACAGGTGTTGCTGGGTAGCACTGGATTTCAGCATCACGCCACCTTAGGGACTCCAGCTCTTGATTTATATTCGGGGGTTTACTCCCCTAGCCTTTTCTTTGAAAGGCAGCAGAGGTTTTATATATGTAGTATTTGTGTTAACTGAGGATTAACATATAGTATACATAGCATAGTTTAGTTTGTTATTGATGCCTTTAGAGATCAGAGTTTCTAGCTGTAATATCCATCTATCTCAATTGGTGCCTAGTACTGATGTAATGATGTTAGATTTGTTTTGTTTTTTCTATCTTCTCCAATATAATAAATGTTAATAAAAGTAATTCGTCGGGGCAGCTTAAAGTCGGTATCAGCCAATCAGCGAGGAAGTCTATCCCCTTTTCACTAGCGCTAGACCAAGTAGATTGTTTTTTGCATCTGAGGTGGAGTGCCACACCTACCATCAGCTCCTTTACTGCACAGATCCCTGTGCTACTCATATGCTGAGTTAGCGAGAGCTGTTTTCGAACTAGCAACCTTGCAGTTACTAGCCGAACACTCTACTGACTGAGCTAACCCATTTTGGTATGTATTCACCCAATCACTCCACACAAGGTCAATTCTTTAAACAGAATTCAACAGGTTTGAATTCAAAGTTTCCCTTCTCCTAGACTGGTTGCCATTCAAAGTTAACGAGCCCAGATTGTCCTACTATTTACCCATAGCTGGAGGGAGAATAGTTGGATTCATAGCTTTTCCCAAGCGAATGTGAAAATGCAAACAGCCTTGTCACTCAGGGCAGGCAGTAGCTGTCCAGTGAGGTGTGATGACCTCTCCCACCATCAGAAGAGGTCGATAGCACTCATTTACTTTGCCAATCAGATGAGCTTATAACCGGTAAATTGCCACTTCCCATGTTGTATCGACACCTAGTAGTGACACTGGAGTGTTCTCTCCATTTGAATCAATGCAATTTGGCAATGATAGTATCACAGGAGTTGCTGTATAGTGCTGAAGTTCAGCACTACACCACTAGGGGCTGCATTTGATTTCAGGGTTTACTCCCCTAGCTTTTCCTTGGAATGAGGTATAGATATATATCATTAGAATGTGTATATATATATATATATATATATATATATATTACCACAGTCTATGGTTAACACTATCTCACTTGATTAGACAGTAGTAAGCCAATTCCAATTATACAGTATAATTAGGAGAGTGCTCAATATCTGTGTTAGACCAATATTAATAATTGATATATATATATATATATATATATATATATATATATTTCTATATATCTAATTTCATGGAAACTAATCTGCTACAATATTGGTTTCATGCTTTTTCTAAATTTGCTTGTTTAAACTTCAGGCAGTGAAAGATATTGAAAAAGTGAAAAATATGGACAAAAGGGATTGTGCATTGGTGATTTTAAATTGTGTAACTGTATGCACGGGTTATTTGGTTATTTACATGCGTGTGTGTGTGTGTGTGTGTGTGTGTGTAAATATATATATATATATATATATATATATATATATAACTTTCAAAGAAAGAAAAACTAAACAAACTGTCATCCCGTTATATTTTCATTTCAAACAAAAACTTTATATTTCAACCAGAAGACTCTTACAAAATACAGGTATCTTGTAAAACCCATCTGATGAGGCTAGATTTTTGAGTTTTTGGTTGAAATGAAAATATAATGGGATGATGTTTGTTAAGTTTTTCTTTCTTTGAAAGTTAAATATTGGTCTGTATATAATCTAATTTATTGATTATTATACATTGAGCTCTCTTTAGGATTTATAAAAATCATTGTATGAATATATGTTTGCACCTACAACAGCATACAGTATGGTTATACAGTGAGATTTTGATGATCCCAAATAGAATCATCCCTTACTTACCTGTCATTTGGATTACCTTCTATTTATATATATATATATATATATATATATATATATATATATATATAGGGTCATCCACAGACACGTGTTTCGACTTATCAAGTCTCCTCAGTGTGGCTAGACATTTTGTAAGCTACCTAAAGCTGGAATTGAAATCCGATCGGTTGGGTGTCAGTCCGGCACCGTAACCATTAGGCTGTCTTCACTTACAGAATGGGAAGGGGATTTTAACTGTTTAAATACACACATCGCTTTGTGTGTAAAGACCGTCACAAAGTGCTCCATTCCTTAGAAGAGCGTTGAAAGTTATATATATATATATATATATATATATATATATATATATACCAATCCCTCTGCACAATCAGGATGTAACACAAGGTTAATTTCTTAAGCAGAGTTTAATAGGTTTGTATTCAGGGTTTTCCTTCTCCTAGACAGGTTGCCTAATCAAGTTAAAAGAACCCAATCTGCTCAACTATTTACCCATATCTAGAGGGAGTATAGTTGGATTCATACCTTTCTGGATATTAGCATTATGTGAAATGCAAAGTTTAGTTCAGGATTTGAACTCTGGTCAATGAGTCCATTTCCTATGACTCTATTTCCTTATGCAACACACCTCCAACTTTAGGTAGTCATTGTTCCTTTCATGTTTATGTCCACGTTTGTATTATTAGTTGATTCCTGCTGATGGTTTAATTAAAACTGAAACACTTTAGTGTTGGCTTTCTAAATTACAATCTTTGACAATTTTTCTTGTTTTTTCAAAAAACTTATATATATATATATATATATATAGGCGCATGGGCTAGTGGGCTAGAGTCAGGGAAAATGGACTCGTCGATTTGAGTTCAATTCCTAGACAAAGTTGTTGGCATTTCACATAATGCTAATACACTTGGGAAAGGTATGAATCCATATATTCTCCCTCAAGCTATGGGTTAAATAGTAGGGCAGACTGGGCCCTTCAGCCTTGGGTAGGTAACCAGTCTAGGAGAGGGATTCCTGATGTCGGTCGTTGATTGGGTTTGTGGCAACCTTTGTTGCACCAATTCTTTCCTACTGACTGTGCCAAAAGGTGTGGATGGGCTAACATAATCCTTCACCACTATAAACAAATTACTGTGTGGATGTTCATTGTATGAACACTCATACATCAATTTATGTGAGAGTCCATCTTATTATATATATATATATATAAATTGATAGATATAAAAGCAATGTTATTTTGGGAAATTCTCAGTAAGAGTCATATTCTTGTGATTACCTGAAAATGCTGCAGTAATGCAGTTGAAATGAATTATTGTAATGAAGCAAGTTTAAAGGTTTTGTCTTCATTTATTGTATATATATATATATATATATATATATATATATATATATATATATGAGAGAGAGAGAGAGATATAAAAGGATATGAAAACACACAATATACTGTTAAAGTGAAAAATATTTTATATCATATTCACTTTAACAGCATATTGTGTGTTTTCATATCCTTTTATCTATACTTATACCGTCGGATTCATTTCCTTTCTCTTAACTTATATATATATATATATATATATATATATATATATATATATATATATATATCAACCGTTTAATAATTTTTTTAAAAGCCCACCTATTGCAATGATAACTTAGTTCCCTTGAAAATACCCACCTTGGGACCTCACACATTTGTATCAGCATCCATTCCACTTTTCAAAACAGTCTGCAAAGATCTCTTTCTCAATTATTCTCAGCTACCTTCATCTCATCCATGTTGTTTCAATGAAATTTTAGCTTTGGGAAAAGACAAAAGTTACAGAGAGCCATATCTTGATTGTAATGGGACTAGCAAGCCTGAGTGATATACTGTTTTGCCATAAATCCTTCACAAGATGCAAATAATGGACAGGTGCATTGTCATGTGAAGGTAACACTGTATACAGGCTTATTCAGTAGTGTCTCATTGCTGACCGTGTAACCCCACAAGAGAATGTCTGTTTATGCATGTGATTTGTTACTAAATTACATCAAGGCTGGATAATCTGTTCTTGAGATATCCAAAATGGCTGGATATGTTCCAGACAAGTCTGGTATTTTCAAAAGAATGGTATGCCATTTTCTGGCTCTGATGAATTTACCAAAATGAATGAAGATCTGTTGATGATAAGAAGTCATTAACATACTAAAAATTCTTCAGACAATAAAATCTCTTTTTAGAATTCTTAATTTCCAGGCAGATGATCTTTTTTTAATCCTTTTACAGGGTGGTCTGCAAGTCTTGTAACTTCTACACATTATTTTTACCTCTAAAAAAATATGTAGATTAATGTATAGCATGATCCGAAAGTCTCGTCACCCCTACATATTGTTTTAACTTTCATTATTTTTTGTTCTAATAATATAATATATAAGTTATGTAATTATTTTACCACTAAAAAGAATATGTAGTGATGACAAGACTTTCGGATCGTGCTATACATTAATACACAGGGTGGTCCGAAAGTCTTGTCACCCCTACATATTGTTTTAATTTTCATAATTTTTTGTTTTAATAATATAATATATAAGTTGTGTGATTATCTTTTTCTCTAAAAAAATCTTTAAAAATTAAATAATTTTGTAGAATTTCAGGTTGAATTATGTAATCATTTTAACTTTAAAAAAAGAACACTGGGTGTGACAAGATTTTTGAACCACCCTGTAAAAAAAAAAGAAAAAGTAAAGTCGTTGGGGTGGCCTAAAGTCGGTATCAGCCAATCAGCAAGGGAGTCTATCTCCTTTTCACTAGTGCTAGATGAAGGAGATTTTTTTTTGAGCACCACACCTACCATCAGCTTCTTACTTTACCGCGCTAGACGGGAGGTCGGAGAGGCCCCCTCTGATCAATCGGCTTGCTACGTCAAGCCCTAGCACCTATATGATTGCCCCAACCCTATTGCCCTTATAGCAAGCTCCAACAATTTTCATCATATGGGTGCCAGAAGTGGTTGATGGGTGGTTGAGGGTCGACATGTCCTGGGAATGATGTTAAACTCTATCTGATGGTGAGGTTCCAATTCTGGAGGTTTGGGGAATATGGAGCACCTTTTCATCACAATTGCTCCCTAGTCCACTCTGACCCAGAGTGGTAGTACCTGTTAGGGTCCCATCTATAGATTAAATAGAAAAATGTATTTATAAAAATTGAGTATTCATTAAGAATGAGTTTATTTCAAAACTTTAACGGCATTAAATAACCCACTGAGGTTGATATGCCGTAAACCAAACCAAACCTCTGAGCAATGTTTCTATACATTAAGATTAAGATAGATTAAGATGAGTAGCCAATAGGATAATGCCTTATGTTGCTCTGCTTGCAAAAAGGTTAATGATGTTAACATCTTTTGGCCCTCATCAAGTGTAAAAATCCAAGAGAGGAGAAAAAAAAAGAATGAGTTCAAATCAACCAGAAATGTGCACCTGTTACAGTTCCTAATTAATATATATATATATATATATATATATATATATATATATATATATATACACACACATCCAGGGACTTTATCTACCTGGAGTTTCAATTATATGGGTTGGTTTAGTTTCTTTGTTTAATGGCATATCAAAATTTGTGGGTTATCTAATGCCAAAGCCATCTTTGTAGAAGAATAGTAGTGGTACTATTTAACCCATATCTGGGGTGGAGGGGTGAGGGGGTTCATACCTTTCCCAAGGGTATTAGTCTGAAAGGGAATGTAATAACATGATTGGAGTTTGAACTCGCTTACTACTGGTTTGGTTTCTTTGTTTAATAGCATATCAACGTTTGTGAGTTATTTAATTCCAAAGCCATCCTTGTAGAAGAACAGTAATGGTACTATTTAACCCATATCTGGGGTGAAGGGATGGGGGAATTCATACCTTTCCCAAGGGTATTAGTCTGAAAGGGAATGTAATAGCATGATTGGAGTTTGAATTCACTACGATGTTACTCCCTCTGTTTAGTTTGGTTTCTTTGTTTAATGGCATATCAACCTTTGTGGGTTATTTAATTCCAAAACCATCCTTGTAGGAGACCAGTGGTGGTACTATTTAACCCATAGCTGGGGTGGAGGAATGAGAGAATTCATACCTTTCCCAAGGGTATTAATCTGAAATGGAACATAATAGCATGACTAGAGTTCAATCTCACATACTACAATGTCCCAGTTCAGCACATAAGCCACTATTCCACAGGGACTCTCTCTGTTTGGTTTCTTTGATTAATGGCATATCAACCTTTGTGAGTTATCTAATGCCAAATCCATCCTTGTAGAAGAACAGTAGTTGTACTATTTAACCCATACTGGGGGGATGAGGGGGTTCATACCTTTCCCAAGAGTATTAGTCCGAAAGGAAAATGTGACTGGACTTTGAACTCACTGAAATGTTGCAGTTCCCAGCACCTTAGCAATTAAGCCACAGTGACTCCCCTACCCCAGTTTCAATAATAAATTTATCTGTTCATTTGGTATATTAGTGACAGACTTTCTCTCTTTCTCTTTTTTTTTCTCATTCTTTCTTCCCATTTATCATTTTATTTCACCTTTATAGCCTTTCTTTCTTTATTCATTTTGATCTTTCTTTCTTCTACTACTTTTGTCTTTTTTCTTTTATTTCTCCTTCTTTCATTCATTCTTTTTCTATTTTTTCTGGTCCTTTTTTTTTTTACTCTTTTCATTCCTTCTTTTCCTTTATCATTCTATTTCACTTTGCTACTCTTTCTGATTTTTACCATTCTTTTTTTTCCTTCATTACTTTTTCCTTCTTTTATTTCATCTTTCATTCATTCTTTTGCTATTTCTTCTGTTCTTTTTCTTGCTTTGATTTTTCTTCTTTGGAATAAAGAGATTCCCCCTTTTTCTCTCTTGGATTTGTATACCAGATAATAGCTATAATGTGGTTTAGCCCAAAAAGTTGTGTCATCTACACCAAGAATGCCAAGAAAAAGTTAAATTGTCCTAAGAATTTCTGGTATGTTAATGAAGATAATTCTAGACTTTCATAACAATTCTTGAAATTATCTGGAACGTTAATGGCACAGATGACCACACCTGAAGGAAACTACAAAGGATCTTGGAAACAACAATTTTTTGAGGGGAAATGAAAAGAATTCTTATATCAAGCATTATTCTTCAAATTGATAATTAAAGTTTGTTTAAATTTTTTCCCCCTAGAAACAAACTAAATCATATCTGAATTTTTTCAATGATTTATCTGAATGTGCATTTCCACGTTGATTCTTTAAAAAGGAAAAGGATGAAAAGCAAACGGCACAAAATGGCTACCAATCTTGACCATTCTATTTAGCAGTGATAAAGATACACAATGTATTTTGGCAATTCCAAATCATTTTGGCTGGAAATGAAAAGGTAACCAAAACTCACTCCCAAGAGGTTGTCTCCTCAAACTGCACCTCCCCATTGCACTAAAAAGGGCAACGTCCATGTCAATACTTAAGGATTGACCCTACTGTATAACAGAAGGGGACACGGAATAAATTTAAAAAAATGAAATATTTGGATCTTACCAGAGAACTGAAAAAACTGTGGAACATGAAGGTAAAAGTTGTACCAATTGTAGTTGGTGCCCTTGGTCTCCAAGGGTTCGGAAAAGAAATTTGGAGCAATTAGAAATCAGAGGAAGAACCAAGACCAATCAAACAACAAAAATAATGATTAATGAATAACTCTTGTATATATATATATATATATATATATATATATATATGAAGGTGCGTGGGCTAGTGGTTAGAGTCGTGGAAAATGGACTCGTCAATTCGAGTCCAATTCCTAGACAAAGCTGTTGGCATTTCACATAGCGCTAATACCCTTGGGAAAGGTATGAATCCATATATTCTCCCTCCAGCTATGGGTTAAATAGTAGGGCAAACTGGGCCCTTTAGCCTTGGGTAGGTAACTAGTCTAGGAGAGGGATAACTCTGAATTCAAAATTCCTGAGGTCAGTCGTTGATTGGGTTTGTGGCAACAATTCTTTCCTATTGACTGTGCCAAAAAGTGTGGATGGTCCAACACAAGCCTTCACCACTATAAACAAATCACTGTGTTGGTGTTCATTGTGTGTGTGAACCCTCATGTGTCGAAAATCGCTGAGAGAGTCACAACCACAAAATATGTGTGTACAATCGGCTGCAATTAATCAATATCTTGATTAATTCAGTGGATTTAACCCTGAAGATCCTTATGGTAAAATTCGAGTAGGTTATTCCTGTGTATACCATTATAATAATACATTTTCTCTACTCATGTATTGAGCACTTTATATTTGTTATATCGCTGTCTTATCATTGTGAAACTTGTATCAACTAACCATTGTGACCAATTTCACCAGTAAGTCACCATTTTCATCTAAAATCATATATATATATATATATATATGCAGTGAGACTCCTAATATTTGTATATCTCTTCTAATTCTGTAAAATTAATAAAATCTTCATGTCTTCAATTAATGATGTAGAGGATATTCTATATGAATTTTGATCACCTAAAAGTTCAATCATGATTCATAAACTACACAAGCAATAAGTCAGCACTCCCAAAATTTCCTTTAGTCTGTACTGGCAAGTTGACCTAAGACTGCACTAAGATTAGATTTTGTACAAAGTTCAAAGGTGATCCATGTAGTAATGACCTAAGTAGCACAACTGTCTTGGCCTTAATCAAACTGTATTCATTTGATTACTAATGCACCTGCCAATTAGCAATATTCTTTTTTATTATCATTATTATTATTATCATCATCATTCGTATCCACCCATCCTTCATGTTTGCTTAATCTCAACTGTTATTACTTTTGTTTTGATGAACCCTTAAACTAAATCCCCTTCTTCAAAACTCTCACCTCTGTGTGTCTGTGTTTAAAAGTTATATATATATATATATATATATATATATATATATATATTAAAGGAAATGACTTACCAATAAAAAATATTAATTAATCCCAATATTTGGTTGGTATAAGTATTAATCGGATAAGTCAGTGTTATAACAAATATAAAGTGCTCAAAACATTAGTAGAGTGGATTTAGTATTACAGTGGAAACAGAAATAACTTACTCGAGTTTCACCATGAGGATCTTCAGGATTAATTCCAATGAATTAATCAAGATATTGATTAATTACAATTAATTGCAGAAGTTAATATTGCAATTATTATCATTGAAAACAGTTTCCTGTTTTATATATATATATATATATATATATATATATATATATGTGTGTGTGTGTGTGTGTGTGTGTGTGTGTGTGTGTGTGTGAGGTATCCAAAACATGGTAGTAAGGGATGATTATATATATGATTTCTAAGACACACTGTATTATTATTATATGATCCAGTATGTATAAATACAGTGAATCTTTAAATCACTACAGAGAGCTCAATGTATAATAAACTTTTTAGATTATATACTTCCTTTGAAAGGAAGGAAAAAATGGAATAATGGTGTTGAGTTTTTCCTTCCTTTCAAAGATATATGGCTTTTGTGGAAAAAGTGACTTACCGGTCAAATTGGTCACAGTGGTTAGTTGATTCAAGTTTCACAATGATAAGGCAGCGATATAACAAATATAAAGTGCTCAATATGTTAGTAGAGCAAATTATATATATATATATATATATATATATATATGTGTGAAGAAAGGAAGTGAATCCGACAGTATGTAGTATATTAAGAAAAATGAAAAAACACAGGTTTAAATGGGTTAAGTGGTGAGTTTATTGGCCGATGCTGCAGTGTTTCGATCTATTAATTAGATCATCTTCAGGGCAATTGTTGGTATATGGAAGGTGATAAGAAATTATTTATCACAGAATAACTAGAAAAGCGAGTGGTAGTTATTGTTATTCAGTCTGTTTAAAAATTTTGAGGTTTGAAAAAAGGGACGCTTTTGAAATAAGACGTCAAATATTCACTTTTGTGGCGTGAGTATGGGACGGTATAGGTGTGTGTATCGAAAGGAAACATTGTGCATTTTTTAGGTGTGTGTTGTGTGTGTGTGTGTGTATAAATTTTTTGTGATGAACGACAGCGGAAATAATATATATATATGTGTGTGTGTGTGTGTGTGTGTGTGAGTCAACTGAAAAAATCATGGTATGAGCAAGATACACTCATAGAATGTGACCAAAATGAGGTTTATTTTTCAACATAGTCCCCCTTATGGTCTTCACACCTCTTCTGTTGATGCTACAGTGCTTGAATCCCATTGGCCAAAAAAAGTCATCAAGGCAGATATATGAACTTTTCAGCCTACACTCTTAGATAGATTGATAGATACAAGGGTCAGCCAAAAAGTGCATAGGCTACCTGAGATACACTCATGGAATGTGACCAAATGAGGTTTGTATTTCAACATAGTCCTTCTTGTGGTCCACATATTTCTTCTTCTATCAGTGTTGCAGTGATTGGATCTCATTGGTTTAAAAAAATCATCAATAGCAGATATGCCATCTTTAGCCTACCCTGGTAGTTCCTATAAAAAAAAATGATTATTTTTCATGCTCTTCTGAAGGATAAGGAGATTTGTTTTGATCCTTTGCAGGATTTACGGATTCTATACTTTCACATCTGTAGAATTTGTAAACAAAGAAAAACAATTTCTCTGAATTTTTGAGATGAGGTTTGATGATTAGTATTATTTGTATTATTCGGACTATTGTTCTCATCTTTATTGTTATCTACACTATTTCTCTGAATTTTTGAGATGAGACTTGATAATTAGTATTATTTGTATTATTTGGACTATTGTCCTCAACTTTATTGTTATCTACACTATTTCTCTGAATTTTTGAGAAGAGACTTGATAATTAGTATTATTTGTATTATTAGGACTATTGTCCTCATCTTTATTGTTATCTGCACTATTTCTCTGAATTTTTTAGATGAGGCTTGATAATTAGTATTATTTGTATTATTCGGACTATTGTCCTTATCTTTATTGTTATCTACACTATTTCTCTGAATTTTTGAGATGAGGCTTGATAATTAGTATTATTTGTATTATTCGGACTATTGTCCTCATCTTCATTGTTATCTGGAGAACGTTTCGGTTGATGTCCCTTCCAGCCTTCTTCAGGTATTTCTTGTAGGACTTGGGAACCTTCTCAGACTCGGGAACCATCTCGGATGGTTCCTGATTATGACAAGAAGGTTCCTGAGTCCAACAAGAAATACCTGAAGAAGGCCAGAGGGGACATCACCTGAAATGTTTAAACAGATAACAATGAAGATGAGGACAATAGTCTGAATAATACAAATAATACTAAAGAAAAACAAACAAAAAAAACTGTTTGAAGGTTTGATATATTAAATAACAATAAAGTAATTAAAACTTGTAAACTCACAAATGGTTGGTTAATGGTCTCCAGTTAATAAAGTTTCCTCATATCCAGTTTTCAGTCATGAGATAGATCTTTGTGACAGACAAACTTCAAATTAAATGGCTAACATAGGTCAGGTATTTCATAGTAATTAGAAGATTTATTTTTCACAGAATTCAACATCAAATTGCTATATATTTCAGACTGGAAGCTGTTTATGGCTTATACCAAGAAGTTAATGCATCACAATGTTTATATATATATATATATATATATATATATATATATATATATAAAGCATACACACACACAGAGTTAGTTCTTCTGAAGACTGTGTACTTAAAACAACGAAACCATGGTAGGAAAAAACTTTTCTACAACTTTACAACTATTAATGCTCTATACTTTACAAGATATATTGAGCCCTTTTGGATTAACTACTTATGCTACTACAATGATTACATGGTAGTAACTTGTTGATGACTATATATATATATATATATATATATATATATATATATATATAATCTTACCAACTACTCAGCATGTTGTATCTTTTGAATTATATTCAATTTAACATCACACACACACACACACACACATATATGCATATATATATATATATATATATATATATATATATATATATATATATATATATTACCATAGTTCCCATAAAAATTATGTGATTATGGATTTATTGGAATTTCTGTTTTGAAAGTGCAGATACTACACTCTTATCTACACAGAAGTTACAGATGAATGAACAAAACTACAATAAACAAATTTACACATTATCCATTTACATAGGCATTATATTGCAGAAATTTATTATAATGCCATTATATATATATATATATATATATATATATATATACTTTTCCCACATTCCCAGAAGCTATACAGTCAATATTTTGTACATCTCTTTTAAGAGATAACCATTTCTATAGAATCTAAAAAAACCTCCTTCCCCTGACTCTAACCCACCTGAGGAAGATTCAGGTTAAATATTAAATATCCTACACTCCCATGACTTTTCTGTTTGATATAGGCAATAGGTTTTAAGCTAGGCCATGGCCATCATAGTTCTTCTCAGATTCCATAGACACACACACACACATACAGATTCTTTTGCTTAAACAGACATAATAAAACACACACACACACACACACACAAACAAAAAGAAGAATGCAAAGAATGTAAATATATGGTTGAAATGACACCCACATAGAGAATTACAAAAACCTAGTTATTTGTTAGTAATGACAATATGTTTAGTATAATAAAATATAGAAAAATCTAAGACAAGATTGAATACATCTGTGCCTTGGGCAAAAATTGTTGTTGTTTTTTTTTTAAGGAGACAACACCCAAAGTATATGGGTTTAAAATCGATAAATGTTTTTAGATTAGAAGAATTTTGAAAATAAAACCAGAAGCTTCATGTGAAAATAGACAAAAAATTTATTTCAATAAGAAATTTTTTTTTTTTTGTCAAACTTTCAGATATCATTAAGAAATGATTTGTCATTCTTGTTGAAAGAAAAATTAATATGTATTTTCTTATCACTAAATAATTTAATCATCCCAAAGATAAAAACAATGATATTTGGCAATTTACTGTCTTTTCTTTTCCTCAGTTGGTTGAGCACCTGCCTAGGAATCGCCTAGGTTCCTGGTTTGATACTGGTCTCTGCCAACTCAGATTGGGTTATCTGATATGTATGGTAATGTAGGGAGCTGATAGTAGGTTTGGCACTCCACCTCAGGAAAAACAATCTTCCTGGTCTAGCAAAAAGGGGATAGTCTCCCTCGTTGTCCGGATGATACTGACAATTTGCCTTGGGCAAAAATTGTTGTTGTTTTTTTTTAAGGAGACAACACCCAAAGTATATGGGTTTAAAATCGATAAATGTTTTTTTTTATAGAAAAATATAAAGATTAATCTAAAATTAACATTGTTTTTTTCTTATTATTATTCTTTAATTTTCTTTTAATTGTTCAATGTACTTTACAACCTGTTTTCTTGGAGGGGCTCCTCGTGTAATGGTTATCATCATAGGAAATGGACACAACAACCAGAGTTCAAATCCTGAACAAGGTTATTTGCATTTCACTTAGCACTAATACCCTTGGTAAAGGTGTGAATCCAACTATTCTCCCTATAGCTAGGTTAAAAAGTAGAACAGACTGGGCTTTTTAACCTTGGTATGGCAACCAGTCTAGGAGAATGAAAACTCTGTTTGTTCATATGCATCTATCTTAAGCTGCTCATTTAGAAAGTGGGGGTCCCCATGGCATAGTGACTAACATGCTGAACTGCAACATTATAGTGTGAGTTCAAGATGCATAGATAGATATGGACAGATTGTGATAGATAGATAGATAGATAGATAAGTGAAGGAAGAAATGAAAGATTATGGTTGAATTCAACATATAAAAGTTTCTTAATTGTTTTTGAAAAGCCAATAATGATTGAGAGAAACAATTTTACAAACAACCATTCCGGGTCAGAGTGGACCTGAGAGTAATGGGGATGAAGGGGTACTCTACATTCCCTAGACCTCCAAAACTGGAACCTCACCATCAGATAGAGTTTAACATTATACCCAGGACATGAAGACCCTTAGCCACAGCCTCCTAGCACATATATGATAAAACAGGTTAGGGCTTGCCAAGACGTAACGAAGAACACAATAAATTTAAGAAAACAGAAAAAATAAGTTGTCTGATTTTTTTTAGATGAGGTTTGATAATTTGTATTATTTAGATTTCTCAGATTGTTGTTCTCTTCAAACTCCAATCGCGCTATTACAATTTCAAACTAATACCCTTGGAAAAGGTATGAACACCCTCATCTCTTCAGTTATTGGTTAGATATTACCATTACTGCTCTTCTACAAGGATATCTTTGGCATTAAATAACCCACAAAGGGTAATATGCCCTTAAATAAAGAAACCAAACCTAAGCTTAGTAAATATTTATATTTCTTTGTTTACTCTTTTTTACAATTGATATTTCAGTTGTTTTTTTATTCAGTGTGTTTATTTAGTTTGTTAACTCAGTCTGTAGAGCATTCGGCTAGAAACCACAAGGTTCCTAGTTCAATACTGGCCTACGCCAACTCAGCATATGAGTAGCACAGGGACCTGTGCAGTAAAGTAAGGAGCTGATGGTAGGTGTGGCACTCCACCTCAGATGCAAAAAATAATCTCCTTGGTCTAGCGCTAGTGAAAAGGGGATAGACTCTCTTGCTGATTGGCTGATGCCGACTTTAGGCCACCCCGACGACTTTACTACATTCATAGTAATATTTACTATACCTAAAGTGCTGGAATCATCATTATATTATTATTATTATTATTATTATTATTATTTCATTCCATTCATTTTTTCACACCTGCCTTAGCCGGTGGTTCACTGGAGGCTGAGTGACAGCAAGTCCCTTCATGTCTTCAGGACTCTTCTGAGTATTCTAGCCAATCAATAGTGCTGTAGTCTGGGTGGTCTTGATTCTTCCTCTGATTTCCAGTTCATCCAGGTTCTTTTCCAGACCCTTTGGGATTGTTCCAAGGGCACCATTTACAATTGGCACAACCTTCACTTTCATGTTCCACAGTTTTCTTAGTTCTCTGGCAAGGTTTGAGTATTTGTCTATCTTTTACTTTCTTTCACTTTCACTCAGTGATCAGACGGGATGACAAAATCCAAAAGATCACAAGTTTTCTTCTTCTTCTTCTTCTTCTTCGTCTAAACATGCTATCAATTTTAACATAATATTACCCTGATGATGGTTTCATCATCATCATCATATTACTCTGACAGCATGGATTTCCATGATTTTCTCTTGCCACCCATCTCTATCAGTCATCCCTCCTGGCAAGTACTCCTCACTACATCCAGTATTCACACAGAACTGACCAATGTAAGTTTGTGCTGGTCAGCCTACTCTGGTGTTTCTATGTGTAGGTGTCCACTGTGAATAATAATTAAAGTTCCAATTACCGTCGAACTGGGAAGACAAGGCAACAAACGGTTGTAACTGAAATACAAACCCTAATGTCACAAAGTCTACTGCAGAATGACAGGATATATATAAGACTCCACAATGTCATTCAAATCAAGCAGTCAAGCAGCCAATCAGAACTCAAGGAATAGAATGACCCAAATCACCTAAATTCATGAATGGGTCATTCTTGATATCTATATATACCAACTGTCTTGGACACTGCTTAAGTTGTACTTAGTTAGCTGCTGTTATTCAAACTAACAGTAGACTTACTGACTTCAATACACTGGATAATGCCACCTATGAGTTTCCCCAGTGTATCTTGTTTGTCTTGTGTGATAGGAGGTAAGTGGCCCTACAGTTACTTTTTGTGTAGTGCTGCTTCCAGGATTTGTCAAAGTGGCGAAGCAATACAGTAGCACTGACATGGCTACAGCCTAGAAAGAATTCTTGCTTTATCTTATGAGATAGATCAGATTCCATATGATCAATAATCTGTCTATAACATTCCATTTAGTACATTAAAAGAATGAAGCACTTGAACATAGGCAAAACTATTTATTCATGAATACATTTTCTGAATATTTGTTTTTTTTTTTAAATATTTTTATACTCACATACCATCAGATTTATTTCCATTGTTACAGTCTGAAGATATTAGGTTGAAATAATTTTATAACTGTAATATGACTGATATTTAAGCTTATGTATTGATAAATCAATTATATTGCTCTGTGTATAATTCTCTAATTATTATACATTTAGCTCTCCACATGGATCATACCAATTTTGATATATCTATATTAAAAACAGTCCTACATAGAATCATTCCCACCACCAACTTATTTAGTTACACACATATATATATGTACATACAGAGATTGATTTTTCTCGATTTGTTTAGCCTTACATTTGAATAGGTATGCCCGCCTAATTCATTAATTACCAATTAATTAACTTTCAAAATTAGGTACGACTTCAATTAAGCATATATTCTCCCAAAAATTGTCGGCTAAAAAAGCAATATCAAACACATTGTTTGTTTGTTTACTTCTTATATATATATATTATATATATATATATATATATGAAAGTACGTAAATAAACACTGTGTTTATTTGATATGGCTTTTAGCCGACAATTTTTGGAGGATATGTGCTTAATTGAAGTCATACCTAATTTTTGAAAATTAATTAGTTAATAATTAATAAATTATGTATATATATATATATATATATATATATATATATATATTATATATATATATATATATAAGAGATACATAGGTAGATAATATAGAATGCTATGTTTATGATTAGTTCTCAATATTGTTCATAGAGTATGTATATATAAGTTAGGGTAGTGTAGAAATGAAGTCAATGGCAATTGGTTACTGAGAGTTTCTTACCTATGCGATTCTCAAACATATATATATATATATATATATATATACATACATATATATATATATATATATATATATATATGGTAGTAAATATGGAAATAAATCCGACAATATAAACAGATTTAAAAACAAAGTGTTCCAAAAATAAGATGAATTTATTTATTGACGCTTAAACGTTTTGGTTTATTTAAACCTTCATCAGGATTGATTATGGGATGAAGAAATTGATGGATGTTTTATAAATGACAGGAATTAGAAAAATCTAAAAAAAAAAAAAATTTCTAACTCCTGTCATTTACAAAACATCCATCAATTTCTTCATCCTATAATCAATCCTGATGAAGGTTTAAATAAATCGAAACGTTTAAGTGTCGATAAATAAATTCATCTTATTTTTGGAACACTTTGTTTTTCAAATTTCTTTATATATATGAGTATAGATAAAAGGATATGAAAACAACACAATATGCTGTTAAAGTGAAAAGATTTTATATCATATTCATAACTAATATTGAACAATATTTCGATTTATAAATCGATTTATATATATATATATATATATATATATATATATATATATTTTTATAAAAAAGAAGGTCCGCAAAATGTATTATGTTCTCAGAAAAAATTTTTTAATTTTTTTAATCTTACATATGCGACACATGTTTCTGATCTGTTGTCTTCTTCAGGCATTGAATTATTATTTTGGCAGAATATGTCTGATATTTGATAGGTTGTGTGTGTTTCTTCAACTTTTCTATTATAATATTATAATATTAAATATATATTATAATAATAATTTCATTATAATAGAAAAGTTGCAAAAAAACACACAACCTATCAAATATCGGACATATTCTGCCAAAATAATAACTCAATGACTGAAGAAGACAACAGGTCAGAAACACGTGTCACATATGTAAGATAAAAAGAATTTTTTTAATTTTCTGGGAACATAATACATTTTGCGGACCTTCTTTTTTATAAAATATTGAATTTTCTCCCGTTGGAACCAGAACAACATTTATATATATATATATATAGTAACTTCAAAAGTGATGTATTTCCTTTATTCTTAGTTATATAAGCTAAAAATAATAAGATGAGAATTCAAAAAAAAAATAATGAAATCAGTTGGTTTATTCTCATATATGTAAGCAGATATAAAAAAAAAAAAACTCTTGATAAAAAACAACACAAAAAATGTAAATACAAACATACAATGAACACAATTCCCTAACTCCAAGTCATAAAAAAAAACCAAGACAGATTGGCCTGCCATTAAAATCAATCAATGAATGTTATACTAGACTTTAAATGCAATATATATATTGATAATGGAGGTGTGTGTGGTGAAACAGAAATGGATTTGACAAGCCAAGTTCAAATCCTGGACAAGGCAGTTTGCATTTCACTTAATGCTCTTAGGAAAGGTTTGAATCTATCTATCTATAGCAGGGTAGACTGGGTTCTTTTAGCTTTGGTGTGGCAATCTAGAAGAAAAACTCAAATTCAAACCAGCTGTCAATTTCTTAAGCAGAGTTTAACAGGTTTGAATTCAGAGTTTTCCTTCTCCTAGACCGGTTACCTAACTAAGGTTAAAGAGCCCAGTCTGCCCTACTATTTATCCATAGCGGGAGGGAGAGTATAAATCATACCTTTCCCAAGGGTATTAGCACTAAGTGAAATGCAATTACCACATCCAGGATTTGAACTCGGGGTTCCATCTATTATAATATCCCATGTTTGTTTCTACATTTTCTCCACAAAACAAAGTTATGTAAAAACTTCATTATCTTAACTAGAAACCCTTAGTTTAGGCATTAGCTAGGCTACATCAAGGTCTAGACTACATTGTTTGTTTACGGTATTGCATTGATTTTGATTGTATCACAGTAGTTTTAAACTGAGTTTATGAGTTTCAAAAAGAAAGGAGACATCTCCACACTCAACGGTAAGCCTCTTAAGCTAGTAGAACAATTCACATACCTAGATAGTAATATCTCATCCACAGAAAACGATGTTAATACACGAATAGGAAAGGCATGGACGGCCACAAACAATGAGAATAAGCTAGATGGGAGCTGCATAAGAATGCTACAGGTAGTCTTGAACAAGTCATGGAAACAGCACCCCACAAGGAAGCAGTAGTATGGCCACCTGCCTCCCATCTCACAAACCATCTGAGTGAGATGGATTAGGCATGCAGGACACTGTTGGAGAAGCAAGGACGAGCTCATGAGTGTTCTCTTGTTGAAGCCAACACATGGACATGCTAATGTGGGCCACCCAGCAAGGACCTACATTGACCAACTATGCGAGGATGCTGGTTGCTGCACAGAAGACCTCCCAGGGGCAATGAATAATAGGGAAGGTTGGCAAGAGATTATCAGGGATATACATGCTGCTTGCGCGCATGATGATGATGATGACAGTAGTTTTGAAAGGATGATTAAGTGTTGAATGTTTTCTCTTTGTCTTTGGATGTTGAAATATTTTTGTAGGCTAGCGTAGCCAAAACTTAGGAGTCATTCATCTATTTTACACATAAAATGCGATTTTAATGATATTATCTCTTGCGCTCTATTCTGCATTTGTACCAAAACCAGTACGTTCAACATTATTTCTTAAAAAAGTATGTTTCAATGTTTTTTATAATAATTTCATATTCGGGCTACGCTTTGAATTAATGTTATTTAAAAAAAATTATCTATTGGTTTTTTTTCTTTTTTAAATATAAGTTTAACAAATCGCCTCATTTATATCTTTTATTTATATAGTTAATTATTGAATTAAAATTTCTTACTATATCGTTATGTGATGTCATTTCTTCTACCCTGACGAAAACAAGGCCGGATTAACATAAGCTTTTTTTTACGTTCATCCTACGAGGATTGAAATTGCTAATCCAGTAGTAATGGATCTGCAAGACTAAAACCAGGCTTGCCGGGTAGTCACTTCTAATACATATATAAAGGTCAGTTGTGTGTATCTGTATATCTGGAAGAAAGGTTGGAAATAAAACAATTAATGACAAAGTAAATATATATACACATTAAATATCGCCAAGCAAAAATAATGAAGATTTGATTTATATTATCCATTATCTACTCATCCATTTTCGGTGTTTCTTGCTAAAAAGTAAACAAATGTAGATTCAAAGTTGTAGTAAATATTTCATTGTACAGGATAAACAATCGTTTATTTAATCTATTTTTTATTATACAGTTTAAGAATTAATCACTTAGTTACACTTTTAACATTACGGTGAGTTGATATTTAACTTTTAAATACATTCACTGTTTTCTGGCTAAAAATTAGGGGTCATTAATACTCAAGTATGTATGGTAGATAAATAAAAAATTCCAGACAGTTGGTAGACTGGTGTTAGTCTATCAATAGATTAAAATAAAAGCTTGATAATAGATATTTTTTTTTAAACAGCTTCTAATCAATACATTTTACTGTCGGATAATTAAGGGACCACTAAAATAAGCATAAATGTTACTTGTTAATCAGTAAACGTTTTGTACCATACTCAACAGGAAGTACTCATTTCCTCTGGAATAGTATAATAGGCAGTATTAATTAATAATCATCTCCTTTTTGTTAAATAGCCTCATTTTAAAGTATAGTCATTTCTTCTTTTTATTCTTTCTTGCTGTGTATCATACAACTAACTAGCAATTTAGTATTCACTGAATAATCATAATTTTAGTCGCTGTTTATCACAAGACTAATGATGTAATGATGTGTCCAGGTCAGCCAATAATTTTATCTAAAATACTAATAACCTTTTAATAATCAGAATGTTGGTCAATTCATTTGGCAACAAATTATCTGTCTGCAAAGGCAAAATTAAAACTCAGAATTATTTTTAACTAGCAGCAGCTACCCGGCGTCGCCTGGGTAGCAGGAATTTTTTAAAGTTAGTCCCGCAGATCCATTATTACTGAATCGTGAGTTGAATCCTTCTGGGATGCCCCATTTAAATCCCTATGTAAAAAAAAATAGACCTTGCATTGATCCAGCTACTCTGAAAAGAAATGTTAATGTCTACTATCTAAAATATTAAATATTAAATGAAAAAAAAAATCCATGCTGTTATCATTTAAATTTTATTTTTTAATCATCATCATGAATATAAATCAAATCTCTATTATTTTTGCTCAAAAACTAAGCCCTGGTAATATTTAATGTGTATATATATATTTACTTTGTAGTTAATTGTTTTATTTTCGAAATTGCAAAAGAAATTCTATGCTGTTATCATTTAAATTTTATTTTTTAATTATCTTCACAAATATAAATCAAACCTTCATTATTTTTGCTCAAAAAAAGCCCTGGTGTATTAATGTGTATATATATTTACTTTGTCGTTAATTGTTTTATTTTCATAGTTCCACATACTTATACACACAACTGCCCTTCATATATGTATAGATGACTGATTCAATAATAATCAACAAACATTTTCAATTTTATTTTGGAAATCACTCAAGATATTTGCTTCTCGTAAGAAAGTTATAAGTTTATTTGCTGTTTTTTTTCTTTTTTTTTCTTTTTTGGTTGTTTTTTTTTTTTGTTTTGTTAAAGGAAGATTTTTTATGAAAAGTTACCAATAAAAAATCAAAAGCCAAAAAACAAAGTTATATCCCAGATTATAATGAATACTAACTTCATAAGAAAATGAAAAGACAAAATCACTTTAGTTTATATTACACACTAATTTTTAAAAGATAGTCATACCTTGGTTTAAAACATATACTTAACAAGTAAAAAAAAAGAAAACAACATATCTTATCTCAAATTATAATGTAAACTAACTTTATGAGGTGGGTGCCAAAAAGTTTTTGGTACAACCAAGAAGGGAATGACCTTCAGTCAGGGACTTAGGAGTAGTACACACCAGCACTAATACTAAGCACGAGTACCTATGCGTAATTGATTGCACATTCATCTGTGAGTTTTCATGCCAAATATTACATCAATGGGTCTTGTTTTTGTGCAAAAGTGGCAGGAAAAACCCACAAACACATGAAGCTCATTTATCAGTTTAGCTATACTTATGTATTTTAACTGCATGTCTTGTAAATTCATATGGTAAATTTACTGCATGTAAATTATTCTTGGTTAAATTCAGAATTTAACCATTGGTTTTAAGAATATAATAAACCGAGGTAAAGGATTAGGGTTAGGGAACCCTAAATTATAAGAGCAATTAAGTTGATATAATGATTTTATCTGCGATAAATTAACCATGATGAATTCACTGGTAATGAATTTACCACACAATGAATTTACCTAGAATCAATTATTATTATAGCTATACTTATATCCTTTAATTTTACTGATTTCCTAATCAAGTCCTGTGATAAAATGAAGGCTAAAGAATGAATCTGTCAAAATTTTGTCATTAAAAACTATTAAATTAAAGATGCTAGTTTGAATAATTTGTTGAATTAAAATGTAAATTTAATACATTGCTATATACCCTACCTATAAATATTAATAGGTATGTCCTAGTTCTCATAAATACAGGAGTATTATGCTGACTGAGTAGTCTTATACCACTAGCAGTGGTTTACCTTTCTTCATGCCACTGGCAAGTATTGTATTTGTTAATATTATAAAGATTCTATTTTATTTCCCACTTCTGTTTTGGTTATTTCTCATTTAGTAACTTTTGTTAGGTTATAACAGATTTTGAATCTACAGGTTCCATAACAGGTTTATAAGCATGTTATATACCCTACCCATGAACATTAATAGTTATGTCCCAATCCTTATAAATACTGGAGTATTATACTGACTGAGTAGTCTGATACCACTAGCGGTAGTTTACATTTTTTCATGCCACTGGCAAGTATTGTATTTGTTAATGTTATAAAGATTCCATTTCATTTCCAACCTCCATTTTGGTTATTTCTCATTTAGTAACCTTTGTTAGGTTACAACATACAGCCAGTTCCAAGAAACAATACATAACTTCCTATAATTGAAGACTCTTTGTGTGTGTGTGTGCTGGGAATGTATTTACCCTTAACTGAAGGGGAAAGATGGATTCATGCCTTTCTCAAGAAAATTAGTACAAAGTTTGTATTTACCCAATCCCTACTCTCCCTCAAGCTATGAGTAAATAACAGGGCAGACTGGGTCTTTAACCTTGGTTAGGCAAACAGTCTCAGAGAAAGAAAACTCTGAATTCCAACCTGTTAAACTCTGCTTAAGAAATTAACATTGTATCAAATTGGCTCATGTGAAGGGGTTGGTATATATATATATATATATATATATATATACATATATATATATATATATATATATTATATATATATATCCCCATACATTGAAAATTAAAATTCCACCTAACTTTATTCCAGCCATCCTCTCTCCATTTCAAAATCCATCGCATGCGACATGATATCATTATAACCGTCTTTTTCAACCGCATTTGAACACTCTTCACGTGATATTTTAAAAAGTTCTTTTTCGAACATTTCAAAAATTCTCCGCTTTCCAACAAATTTTATTTAAGAAAATAAGGATTTACTCTGAGGAAGGTCGATACTTCTTTGTATGCAGAACATTTCTACATTTTTTCTATTGTTATTATTTGATTTCATTTGGTTATTTAAAAATAATATATTGAATAATGTACACATGGATAAACTCCTGACTGAAACACGTGTAAGTAAAATTGATTAAAATATCCTATTTTATCCATTCTATACTTTCTTTCCTTTATTCTTCTTTTCAACATGCCGTCGGATTCACTTCCAGTTTAATTTTACATATATATATATAAAGTCATCAGGGTGGCTTAAAGTTGGTATCAGCCAATCAGCGAGGAAGTCTATCCCCTTTTCACTAGCCCTAGACCAAGGAGATTGTTTTTCATGTCTGAGATGGAGTGCTACACCTCCTATCAGCTCCTTACTTTACCACACAGATCCCTGTGCTACTCATACGCTGAGTTGGTGAGGGCTGGTATCGAACTAAGAACCTTGTGGTTTCTAGCCGAACAGTCTACCGACTGAGCTAACCCGGCCCTATATATATATATATATATATATATATATATATATATATTTATGCTCAAATTAAAACAAGGGGTGAATCAAATCAATGATTGAAATAACAGTTTTTAATTTAGTAAATAAGAAAATTTCATAATTTATCATTATTTTTCTTCCATCGAAAACTTAATTAGAAATAAAAATAATTTTGTCCAATTGATAAATACATTGGAGGTAAAATAGTATTGCGCCATGTTAATAGGGATGCATTAGGACCTCATAATTTTACTCTTTAAGAAACAATGTATTCAGTGAATATTGAAATCTCTTAAAGATTATGAGGGCAGCCACCACAAATTTACGTGTCTTTATAAAACCAACCAACCTCCAAATTCTTATTTCTTATGAGTATTGTCTCCTCAACTAAATGATGGACCATACCGTTTTTTTTATTATGAAGAAAGAAAGGGAAGAAAAAGGACATGTTATACAGAAAAAATGTATGGTATGTGAAGAATCATAACATTTATCATCCATTAGTATATTTCAACTTTGACATTTTTCTTTACTGTAATGGAACTTATCAGTCAAACACAAAGACTTTGATTAAATCAGATTTCTAGGGGTGGGCGGTAATGATTTGCATTTTATCATCATCATGTTGCACTAATAGTACGACCCTTTTTATCATATGGGTGCTAGAAGGCAGTGGCTGAGGGTCTACATGTCCTGGGAATGACGTTAAAATCTGATGCCGAGGTTCCAGTTTTGGAAGTTTGGGGAATGTGGTGCACCCCTTCATCACCATTGCTCCCTGGTCCACTCTGACCCGGAGTGGTAGTACCTGTTAGGGTCCCATCTATGGGTTGAATAGAAAAACATGAGTTGATAAACAATTGTATTATCCATTAAGAATGAATTTATTTCAAAACTTTGTCAGCATTAAATGACCCACTGAGGTTGATATGCCGTAAAACATAACAAACCAAACCAAACTAATAGCACGTATATCCATGACAATCTCTTGCCAACCTTCCCTATCATTCATTGCTTTCAGGAGGTCCTCTGCACAGCATCCAGTATTTAAGATTATGAGGGCAGCCACCACATATTTACGTGTCTTTATAAAACCAACCAACCTCCAAATTCTTATTTCTCATGAGAATTGTCACCTCAGCTAAATAATGGACCATACCGTTTTTTGTTATGAAGAAAGAAACGGAAGAAAAAGGACATGCTACACAGAATAAAATAGAATTAGAAAGAAAGAGAGTAGGGGAAAGATAGAGATGGGGGTGAGCCTCCAAAACGATAACACTAATCTATTTCAACCGAACATATTGAAAACAAGGAAAGAAAAAAAAAAGAGTGAGAGAGAATTAAATCAAGATTATTATACTATTTATATATTGAACAAATATAATAGCTCTTAAGTAAACATATCAAACATACTAATTGAATTATCATACTGTGGTATATCCACAGGTCCTACTAATTATTATTATTGTTATTATCATTAAAAGTATATCATTATTATTATTAAAAGTATATTATTATTATTATTATTATTATTATTAAAAGTATATTATTATTATTATTATTTTAAAAGTATATTATTATTATTATTATTAAAAAGTATATTAATTATTATTATTATTATTAAAAGTATATCATTATTATTATTATTATTAAAGTATATCATTATTATTATTATATATTATTATCATCATTATTATTATTATTTTATTAAATATTTATTATTATTATTATTATTAAACGTATATCATTATTATTATTATTATAATTAAAATATATAGTATAAGTATATTATCATTATTATTATTATTAAATTCATTTATTATTACTATTATTATCATTATTTATTATCAAATTTGATTATTATTATTATTAAAAGTAGATTATTATTATCATCATTATTATTATTATTAAAAATAGATTATTATTATCATCATTATTATTATTATTAAAAGTAGATTATTATCATCATTATTATTATTATTATTATTAAAATAGATTATTATTATTATTATTATTATTAAAAATAGATTATTATTATTATTATTATTATTATTAAAAATAGATTATTATTATTATTATTAAAAATAGATTATTGTTATTATTATTATTATTATTATTATTATTATTATTAAAATAGATTATTATTATCATTATTATTAAAAATAGATTATTATTATCATTATCATTACTATTATTAAAAATAGATTATTATTATCATTATCATTATTATTATTATTAAAAATAGATTATTATCATCATCATCATTATTATTATTATTATTATTATTATTAAAAATAGATTATTATCATCATCATCATTATTATTATTATTATTATTATTATTAAAAGTAGATCATCATCATCATCATTATTATTATTATTATTATTATTATTAAAAGTAGATCATCATCATCATTATTATTATTATTATTATTATTATTAAAAGTAGATTATCATTATCATTATTATTATTATTATTATTATTATTATTAAAAGTAGATTATCATTAATTATTATTATTATTATTATTATTAAAAGTAGATTATTATTATTATTATTATTAAAAGTAGATTATTATCATTATTATTATTATTATGAAGATTATAGCACAAAATAGTCAATAGAATTACTTATATTGAAAAAGCTTTCTGTGGTTACTGCAACTTTATATACAAATCTTTTTCCCAGACATCACTCAAAATAATTGTTTACTTTGTTTCTTTTCTTTTTTCTTTTCCTGAAAAAGGGACTGTTTGCTTTGCCCCCACCATAGAGTATGAGGGGGTGGAGTGAAAAAGAACATTGTTGATTAAGATGACAGTAATGAGATGGTCAGTGTTGAAAGATCTACAACTGACACTAAAAGATAAGTTGATACCGGTCTAGGTAGAGTAGCAGAGTGATTGGCTCAAGGCCTGCTATTTGAAAACCGTTTACTGTTGAAGTGGCTAGAGAGAGAGAGATTTGAAGAGATGATAGAACAGTTACAGTTTGGTAAGGTTTATGATTACCATTATCAGCAGTTCCAGCAATTAGCATTTTTCTCCAAGACAAAAAAAAATGTGTAACCAGGTGAACATGTTTGGTCAAATGAATGTACTTGTCACACGTTTGTAAATAAATAAAATGAAATACAATGCTTCAAGTCAGATTCTGTCAGTGTTTTGACTTGCATTTTGAGCAAGGACAGCTTTTCAGTGTTTAGAACCATTTGGCAATGAAATATGAGAAGGGGTGTTGTGTGTTGATCCTGACTTTCTCTGTAAGGGATAATGGTTAATCCCAGAAAGGAATGTACTTTTGAGATGTTAGTCCACAAGAATTGCTTAACTTGGAAATAATAGAGATGAGAAGAATTATACAGTGACTTGATAGGATTATACTTACAGATACTTTTAGAATGAACAAAAATATGCCATAGTTTACACAACAATGTCTGCACACAGCACACACTTTTAAATAATTGTAGGGGACTAATACCCTGGGGGAAGGTATGATGGCTTTGGCATTAAATAACCCATGAAGAGTGATATGCCATTAAATAAGAAACCCAATTAAAACCTCACCCCCCAGCTATGGGTTAAATAGTACCACTACTGTTTTTCTACAAGGATGGCTTTGGCATTAAATAACCCATGAAGAGTGATATGCCATTAAACAAAGAAACCAAATTAAACCCTCACCCTCAGCTATGGGTTAAATAGTACCATTACTGTTTTTCTACAAGGATGGCTTTGGCATTAAATAACCCATGAAGAGTGATATGCCATTAAATAAAGAAACCCAATTAAACCCTCACCCTCAGCTGTGGGTTAAATAGTACCACTACTGTTTTTCTACAAGGATGGCTTTGGCATTAAATAATCCATGAAGAGTGATATGCCATTAAATAAAGAAACCAAGCTGAACTATACTATTGTATCCAGCAGTGAGGTTCCAATTTTGGAGCTCTGGGGAATGTAGAGTACCCCTTCATTTATTGACATTACTCCTAGGGCTACTCTGACCCAGAGTGGTAGTACATGTTCGGGTCCCATCTATGGGTTAGATAGATCAAAAATTAGTTTTTAAAAAAAATTTGAATACCCTATCAAGAATGAATAAACGAAATTACTTTGGCATAAAATAACCCAACAAGAGTTGTCATACCATAAAAACCAACCAACCAACCACCAACCAAATTATACTTGATGCTATAATTGTTTATCAAGGTTTATTATTATCAGTTACTTGAAACCATATAACTGTCTACAAAACAATTTATTATTAAATAGAAATGAATACTTGAATTGGCATAAAATAACCCAACAAGGATTGACATGCCATAAAATCCAACCAACCAATCTTGAATACTTGAAACCATACAATGGTGTGCAAATTATTTGTATTAGGAATACTTGATACCATATAAGTGTGTGAAAAACTGGTTAGAGACAAATGAAGTAATTTAAAATTGCAACGGAACATTAAAAATGTAGTTATGACTGTAATCAAACATTTAGAAATGAATCAAATTACAACAATGATTTTGGCATTAAATAACCCACAAAGGTTGATATACCATTAAACAAAGAAATCCAACCAATTCGAACCTAAAATGATTGTTGAAAATTAAAACAAAAAATGTAATTCTTTATAAGATAATAAAAAATACAATATTTCAAGTGTAAGGAATTTAGTATTTAATTCAAGAACATAGCTGGTAGAGTGTCCGACTAAGAACCACAAGGTTCCGGGTTTGATACTGGCCCTCGCTAACTCAGCGTATGAGTATCACAGGGATCTCCTTGGTCTTGTGCAAGTGAAAAGGGAATAGACTCCCTCACTGTCTGGCTGATACCGACTTTAGGTTACCCCAATGACTATATGAAAAAAATGTAAGAAGAAAAAAAAACTCCTACATTTATTATTATTATCATAACCCCAACTACTATCTTTACCATTATGAACACTACCATAGCCACCACTAAAAAAAACATTATTACTACAATTGCAACAACCATCACCATCCTGACACCAACAACAACTACCATCACAGTCAGAACCAATGCCATCATGACTACAACATCCATCACAATCACAACCACACCAAGTGTCATGAGCACTATTACAACCATCACCATACCTACCATTAGGACAACTACAGCCACAATTACCATCACAACAACTACCAAAATACCTATCATGATCACAATCCACAAAGTCATCTACCATCATGACAAAATCACACCTACCATCAGGATCACCACACATAAAATCGTCTACCATCATGACCACCACTACAACCACCACACCTACCATAATGATCACCACCTGCAAAATCATCTACCATCATGGCTATCACAAACACAACTACCATTTATTTTGAAGAGAAATTCATACAAACAAGAAACATAAACCTAAAAAAAAAAAAAAAGAATAAAGCAAATCTCCTTAAAAAGAAAATTAGGTTTTGTAAATTGGGATGAGTATTTATTAGCACAAAATCAAATACAGATAAAAAAAAGATTGTAGTATTACAAGTTTCCATATGGGAAATACTTACCTGTCTTCAAAATCTGAAACGCTGACTTACTGGTATTATTGTAAGATAGATACCAATATCAGAAAAAAAAAGCTGATTTTTAATCCAGGCCTTTCTCATTTGTCCAATATAGTTTTTGGTTAAATCAAACTTAACAGACCTAAATTCCACCATCATATATCACCTCACCAAAAGAAGAAAAAAATACCAAAAATCAGGGAATTGATCGATTTTAGTAAAATTTTCAGTGTAGATATATTAAAAGATATAATGCACCAGTTATGTTTAATTTTCCTGATTTTTAGTATTTTTTTTCTTTTGGCAGGGTGACATACGATGGTGGAATTTATGTCCATTAAGTTCGATTTAACCTAGTCTTGAGTTGTAATAAGCCTAGTCATGGATCTATTTTGTAGCTGATATTGGTATCTATCTTACAATAATACCAGTAAGTCAGTTTGTGGTGGAATTTAGGTCTGTTAAGTTTGATTTAACCCAAGACTATATTGGAGAAATGAGAAAGGCCTGGCTTAAAAATCAGCTTTTGAATCTAGTCTTGATGAACACTCACTGTTAGCACCATTGTAAGATACATATCTACCTCAGCCACTAGACAGGTGTTGGTTAACACTTTTGATTAGTATTAGTTTGTGAAGATAAGAATAAATGTCACCACAAAACAATTAAAATTAATAGGCAGGTGTAAAGGATTGAATATTATGGATTTGTTGAGTGTGTGTGATGATGAGTAGGTGATACAGTACTTGACTCAGGCATGAACTAAACAAGCTATGGGTTATGACCTCACATTTAACAGGTGTCTATTTAAGTAGTATAAGAGATTTTATGAAGCTCAAGAAAATGTTGAAGATAATGTTGATAATACTAGTTGATACTCATTTACCCAACCCTCTGTATTGAAGTCAGTCAGTCAGTCTACTATTGGTTTGAACAACATCAACTGACCAAACACAACTGAACCAGTGTCAAGACAACTGGTACTTATGGGAATTCAGAATAGTTCACTCTTGCATTTGGGTGATTCCATTCCTTGAGTCCTGATTGGCTGCTTGGTTTCTATGATGTTCTGAGGCTTCATAAATATCCTGCCATTTTGCAGTAGTCTTCGCAGCAAACCAGAATCGTATTGGGTTACGACTGCTTGTTGCCTTGTCTTACCAATTCGACGGTAATTGGAACTAGTATGATTATTCTACACTCTGCACAAGTAGTATGTGACACAAGGTCAATTTTTAAGCAAAGTTAAACAGATTTGAATTCAGAGTTTTCCTTTTCCTAGACCAATTGCCACATCATATTTAAAGATACCAGTCTGCCCTAATATTCACCCATAGCTAGAGGGAGAATAGTTGGATTCATGCCTTTCTCAAGGGTATTAGTGCTATGTGAAAGGCAAACTGCCATGTCCAGGATTTGAACTTGTGTAACCATGGTCATTTCCTATGATATTTACCCACCCCTCTGCACAAGCAGGATGTGACACAAGGTCAATTTAAGCAGAGTTTAACAGGTTAGGTTAAGATAGATAGATATATGCATACATATGAACAAATTTAGATAGATAGGTTTACAACTGATTTGAAAACAATTGATGTTTAATAAGCCAACACTCCATTGTTTTGGTTTGATTAACAAACCTTCCTCGGGGCCTTTGTTGGTTTAAAGAAAATAAATTATTAATGAAAACAAAAGTTTGCAAGCCTCTGCTTTTGGTATGTGGCTGCTTTTGTTGATATTCAAAATTTTGTTTTCATTAATAATTTATTTTCTTTAAAGCAACCAATACCCTGAGGAAGGTTTGTTAATCAAACTGAAACACTGCAGCGTCGGCTGATTAAACATCAATCCTTAATGAAACTTGTGTTTTTTTTTCAATTTTTATAAAATTACATATTGTTGGATTTACTTCCACTTTTTCTTCATATATATATATATATATATATATATATATATATATATATATATATATATATCCCTGATGCTGGTGATAAATATGCAACTATCTTCATCACCAGTTTGGCCATTTACTACACATGAAAAGCAATATCAAATTTGAATTTTTTTTTTATATTTAAAACTAAAAAAACACATAGAAGACCTTTTTTAACAGAAAACACAAATGTTACTAATAATGTTTTATTTTTATTTAAACTTCTTTGATGTTCAACAACAAAAAATGCAGAAGATGTGGTTTGGTTTATTACTTAAAAGATTAATATAAAAATTCCTTTCTGTAGTCATAGACTTTGTTCAGGAAATGTAAATTGTGAACTTGTGGTTCTTAACATTCTAAGTTTAAAAAAAAAAATGCACTTGTAATGTAATTCCCTTATAGGGTGGGGGATTAATATCTCGTTATTATTATTATTTTTATTATTAATATTATTATTTTTATTATTATTATTATTTTTATTATTATTATATTATTATTTTTATTATTATTATTATTATTATTATATTATCATCATTATTATTATTTTTATTATTAATATTATTATCATTATTATTATTATCATTATTATTATTATATTATTTTTATATTATTATTATTATTATCATTATTATTATTCATTATTATTATCATTATTATTATTATTTACTCCTTTTGAGTTTTCACATCAGTGTTAGCTGATGGTCTTTCACTGGAGTCTGAGTGACAGCAAGTCTCCTCAGGTCTCCAGGATTCTTCTGAGTATTCTGACAGATTGCAGCAGTGCAGTGTTCTGAATGGTTTCAATCCTTCCTCTGATTTCCAAACTTTCCAATCCTTTTGGGACCGTTCCAAGTGCACCAACTACAATTGGTATCACTTTGATTTTCATATTCCATAACGTTTTTAGTTCTCTGGCAAGGTCCAAGTATTTGTCCATTTTTCATTTTCTTTTAGCTTCACCCTGTGATCTGCTGCAACTGCAAAATCCACCAGTTGACAAGTTCTTTCTTTTTTGTTAATCAACACTAGGTCTGGTCTTCTTGCTGGGATAAGGTGATCTGTTTTTATTTCAAAGTCCCAGAGAATGTTATGCGTTTCGTTCTCAAGAACAGATTCTGGTTTATGCATATACCATTTTGTTGTATGGTCATTATGCATATACCATTTTGTTGTATGGTCATTATTATTATTTTTATTATTATTATTATTATTATTATTATCACTCCATTTGAGTTTTTCATGGTATGAATTCAACTACACTCTTTCCAGCTATTGGTTAATATTAGGGCAGACTGGGCTCTTTAACCTTGGTTAGGTGACCAGTCTTGAAGGAAAACTGAATTCAAACCTATTAAACTCCACTTGGGATGGTCACTACTAAAATAGACTCAGTCCTAATTAGTGATCTATTTCACTAATTTTTTACACCTTCTTTTAGCCGGTGTTTCACTGGAGACTGAGTGACAGCAAGATCTTCTGGGATCTCCAGGACTCTTCTGAGTATTCTAGCAAATCTTAACAATGCTGTAGTATGGATGGTCTCAATTCTTCCTCTGATTTCCAGTTCACCAGACTCTTTTCCAGACCCTTGGGGACCATTCCAAGGGCACTAATTACAATTGGCACGACCTTCACCTTAATGTTCCACAGTTTTCTTAGTTCTCTGGCAAGGTCCAAGTATTTGTCTATCTTTTTACTTTCCTCCACTATTAGTGATTAGGTGATCTGTCTATATCTCAAAGTCCCAGATAATTTTATGCATCTGATTCTCCAAGACAGATTCAGGTTTTTGCCTATACCATTTAGTTGTATGCTGAAAATTTAATTTCTTGCACAATAACCTGTGAATTACATTTCCCACCCAGTTGTGCCTAGTCTTGTACTCTCTTTGTTCTAGTTTGATGCATTTGCTTATCATATCATTGACCGTTTCATTTTTTTCTCTACACTTTCTATACTTACTATTCTTTTGTGTCTTATCTATTTTTGCTTTTATATAATTTGTTCTTATGGCATTGTCTTCTGCTGTGATTATAAGAGATTCAGTTTCTCTTTTGAGGTTTCCCCTTCTTAGCCATGTCAATGTCTTCTCATGTACGATCTCTCCAGTTTGTCACTTGAAGTTTCAATATAGTTGTTTTTCTTCCTATTTCTGTTTTCTTGTTTTTGTTATATTTGTGCTCATCCATATGTTGCAATTGTTTTTTTTTCTGGCTGCTGCTATTATTCTTTCTTTACTTTTGTTAGTGAATTCTTCCAGTGCTCAAATTGTCTCATATACACAGTCTTCAATGCTAGTGAGACATCTTCCTCTTTCTTTTCTCAATACATATCCACCCTGTTGGCTGGGGCATTAGAATGCACCGAATGCACCTCTGCAGATGGGTAAGACTCCCCCAATGGGGCCACCTGTTGGCCATGGGTGGTGACCCGTAATGCTTAAGGATAGAACCCAGGTGGTTGAGCAGTCCATGACATGCAATATTCCACTTTGGTCCTTACTTGGACTAGACAGGTCGTCAGAGAAGCCCCCTCCTTCAATCGGCTGGTCATGTCAACCCCTAGCACCTATATGATTGCCCCAGACCCATTGCCCTTATGGCAAGCACCAACCCTTTTTATCATATGGTTACTAGAAGGCAGTGGCTGAGGGTCTTCACATCATGGGAATGATGTTAAACTGATGGTGAGGTTCCAGTTCTGGAGGTTTGGGGAATGTGGAGCGCCCCTTGATCACCATTGCTCCCTGGTTCACTCTGACTCAAAGTAGTAGTGCCTGTTAGGGTCTCATCTATTGGTTAAATAGAAAACATGAGTTTATAAACAAAATTGATTATCCATTAAGAATGAATTTATTTCAAAACTTTATTGGCATTAAATGACCCACCAAGGTTGATATGCCATAAAATAAAACAAACCAACTTTATCAATACATATAGTCTGTCTGCGTCTTCTCCCTTTCTTCCATTATTTCTTGTTTCCCTTCTTTTATCATGATCATGGCATACTTGTCGATGCCAAATTCAATTCCTATATCCTGGCTGTATATTCTTATGGTTTGTACAAGGCATACCAGTTATTTTACATTTTTGGCAAAACTTTTTTATATCATCCATGTATATAAATTGATTTATTTTCTCCTCTGATTTAGTAAATTTGTAGCCACCTGTACATTTTCTAAGTATATAGTTAAGAGGCATTATTGCTATAGCAAAAGTGATAGAGAGTTTCCCTGCAAGATGCCTCTTTTTATTTTAACCTTTGCTAAGGTCTGTCCTCCTGCTGTTAATTCTACTTTCCAGTTTTTCATGGCTTTAGTTTAATTATTATTATTTACTCCTTTTGAGTTTTCACATCAGCATTAGCTGATGGCCTTTCACTGGAGTCTGAGTGACAGCAAGTCTCCTCAGATCTCCAGGACTCTTCTGAGTATTCTGGCAGATTGCAGCAGTGCAGTGTTCTGAATAGTTTCAATCCTTCCTCTGATTTCTAAACTATCCAAACCCTTTTCTAATCCTTTTGGGACTGTTTCAAGTGCACCAACTACAATTGGTATCACTTTCACTTTCCATAACTTTTTCAGTTCTCTGGCAAGGTCCAGATATTTGTCCATTTTTTCATTTTCCTTTAGCTTCACCCTGTGATCTGCTGCCACTGCAAAATCCACCAGTTGACAAGTTCTTTCTTTTTTGTTTATCAATACTAGGTCTGGTCTTCTTGCTGGGATAAGGTGATCCGTTTTATTTATATTATTATTATTATTTCACTCCTTGCATATTTTTCACACCAGCCTTAACTGTTGGTCTTTCACTGGAGTCTCAGTGACAGAAAGTCTCCTCACATCTCCAGGACTCTTCTGAGTATTCTAGCCAATCTTAACAATGCTGTTGTCTGGATGATCTTGATTCATCCTCTGCTTTCCAATTCCTCCAGTCTTTTTTCAAACCCTGGAGGCCTGTTACATGTGCACCAATTTCGGTGTGTATCAACTTCACCTTTTATGTTCCACAGTTTTTTCAGTTCTCTGGCAAGGTCCAAGTATTTCTCAATCTTTTTGTTTTCTTTCATTTTTACTCTGTGGTCCACCAAAACAGCAAAATCCACTAAATGACTAGTTCTCTTTTTGTTAATTAATACTAAGTATAGTTTTCTAGCCAGGATTAGGGGATCCATTTGTATCTCTAAGGCCCAGAGAATTTTGAGTCTCATTCTCTGGGACAGATTCTGGTTTGTGCATATATTATTTTGTAGTATGGTTAAAGTTAATTTTTTCGCACAATTCCCAGTGGATTACCTTTTCCATTATTTTTTTTTCCTAAAAAATATGGAATATCTATTTCTTTTTTTCTAAAAGTTAATCTGTGTGTGTTATTTATTCATAAAATGAATTATCAGTCATTTAGATATATTTTCAAGATTGGAATTTATTCAAATTCACATTTAGCAAGCAAATTCTAAAAACTTATATTGAAATATATAAATAAAATTCTTGTATTAGACGTTTTTCATTGTTAGTTTCATCCTTTCTATATGTAGATAATATTGTGAGGATGATGGCAATAAACATGGAAATATTAACAAAATCAAGGAGACTTGATTGTTAATCAAATATTCATTAGCTACAAGGATGTTTTTCACAGTTACTTTCATCCTTTCTATATGTAGATAATATTGTGAGGATGATGGCAATAAACATAGAAATATTAACAAAATCAAGGAGACTTGATTGTTAATCAAATATTCATTAGCTACAAGGATGTTTTTCACAGTTACTTTCATCCTTTCTATATGTAGATAATATTGTGAGGATGATGGCAATAAACATGGAAATATTAACAAAATCAAGGAGACTTGGTTGTTAATCAAATATTCATTAGCTACAAGGATGTTTTTCACAGTTACTTTCATCCTTTCTATATGTAGATAATATTGTGAGGATGATGACAATGAATATGGAAATATTAACAAAATCAAAGAAATTTGATTATTCTACAAGGAATTAAAAAAAAACCTTTTGATGTTTTTAAAGTCCCTGAAAAAAGTTTTTCAAAAATAGCAGTATAATCTTTGATTAATAATATACAAATGGCATAATCTCTCAAAATATATTTACAAATATTGTACCATGTTTAAGATTTTGAAATAACCATGTTTTCATTTTGTATCTTTGTGAAGGCATCTTGAACTTTAATAGAAGATGTTTATAACAACATATACTTGAAAAACTAAAATAAACATGTTAGATAAACTAGAACAGCTTCATTGGAAGCTTTTAAACACACTGTATGTATGCATGTGTGCATATATATATATATATATATATATATATATATATATATATATATAAGTAAAAATAAAATGTCATACAAGCAAACTGAGACATATAAATCAGTGTGTCATTTTCAGGGGCAGATCAAGGTTCTAGGTTGCTCCAGTGGAAACTGCAGGAATCTACTCCGCCTAACATGTGACGATGTGTGTTCTTTCTGAACATTTCTGGAACAATCATCAACATTCTACCATATCGTCTTAAAATCAGTACCCTATAATGTCTGCTTTAGTAAGAAGTTTGTGTTTTTAGTGGGATTATTGTACAAAAATTTCAAGAAACTAAACCCTCTTTTTTTTTTTTTTTTTTTTTTTTAGTATGCCTTTTTGACATCATCTTTCAATCAGGCCATTATAAGATGGTCAGATTGGAGGGTCTGAGACCTGTGCAAGTATTTGCCTATCAAAAACCATCTTGTTCAAATTTATGTTATCTTGAAGTATCAGTTATTGATGGCTTGACTCTTGCAAACTAAACGTTATCATTATCATCATTGAGATCAAATGTTTTTTTTTTATTTTTTGTTTTTTCTTTCTTTTTTTCTCTTTTTTTTTAGTATTTGGTTTTTGGTGTGTTATCATTTTGTTGTCATACTTTTTGTGCATTATAATTTCCAATTTTAAACCAGTTCATGGAAGCTTTCATTACTTCTTTTATGTACTTTCCCTTAAAAGATTCTTCAAATCAAATATATTTCATTGATTTCATAATTACCTGATTCCTCTAAATAAAATGAGGGTTAGACCAAAAAAGAATTTGTGTTGAAAATAAATACAGAAAAGGGAATTAATAGATTCAAAAACATAATATATTCTTAAAGTCTTAAATTATTTATTACCTACTTCACACACACACACACACGCACACGCATATATGTGTGTGTGTATTTAGCTCAGTTAGTAGAGCATTCAACTAAGAACCATAAGGTTTCGGGTTCAATACCAGCCCTCGTCAATTCAGCATATGAGTAGAATAGAGATATGTGCAGTAAAGTAAGGAGCTGATTGTAGGTGTGACACTCCACCTCAGATGCTAAAATAATCTCCTTGGTCTAGCTCTAGTGAAAAGGGGATAGACTCCCTTGCTGTCTGGCTGATACCAACTTTATGCCACCCTGATGACTTTACTTACTTATATATGTTGGAGGTGTGTGGTGTAAGGGTTATTATCATAGGAAATGGGTATGCCTAGATGAGTTTAAATCCTGGATGAGGCTATTTGCATTTCACATTGCATGAATACACTTCGGAAAGATATGCCTCCAAGTATTCTTCCTCCAGCTACTTTTAAATAGTAGGGTCGAATGGGCTCTTTAACTTTGGTTAGGCAAACAGTCTAGGAGAAGGAAAATTCTGAATTGAAACTGCTTAAACGTTGCTTAAGAAATTGACCTTGTATCAGATCCTACTCATGTTGAGGGGTTGGTAAACATATATGTGTATATATAATATATAAAATATAGTGATATGTGTGAGATATGTATGTACTAGCACCGGCATCACCTGGGTAGAGGGGAATTTTTTTAAAGTTAGTCCCACAGATCCATTATTACTGAATCGTGAGTTGAATCCTCGTGGGATGCCCCATTTAAATCCCTATGTAAAAAAAAAAAAATAGACCTTACATTGATCCAGCTCCTCTGAAACGAAATGTTAAATGTCTACTATCTAAAATATTAGATGAAAAATAAATCCATGCTATTATCTTTTAAATTTCATTTTTTAATTATCTTCATCAAATCTCTATCATTTTTGTTCAAAAACCAAGCCCTGGTGATATTTGATGTGTATATATATTTACTTTGTCATTAATTGTTTTATTTTTTCGAAGTTTCCTCCAGATATAAATATACACACAACTGCCCTTTATATATGTATAGATGTATTTAAATATTTATATAGTAGTGACCAAAATTAAGGAATAAAAGTTAAAACTTTGATATCGCAAAATATTTATGTTCAGTTTTTCTGAAATTTTCGCTAAATGTAGATAACTGGCAGTTCAGTTTTGCTTTATATCTTTATTACATTTATATTATATATAATTACATTATATATATATAATATAATATATGTATAATATATATATATAAAGTATATATATATATATATATGTGTATAATATATATAATATAATATAAATATAATATAATATATGTATAATATATATATAAAGTATATATATATATATATATGTATATGTGTATAATATATAATATAATATAATATAATATATAATATATATATATATAATATATAATATAATATATGTATAATATATAATATAATATAATATATATATATATATGTATAATATATAATATAATATATGTATAATATATAATATATATAATATAATATATAATATAATATATATAAATATATAATATAATATATGTATAATATATAATATAATATATAATATAATATATAATATATATATGTATAATATATAATATATATAATATATATAATATATAATATATAATATATAATATATATAATATATATAATATATTATAATATATAATATAATATATGTATAATATAAATATAATATAATATATGTATAATATATAATATAATATATATATATATAATATATGTATATATATAATATAATATATATATATAATATATATATATAATATAATATATAATATAATATATGTATAATATATAATATAATATAATATATAATATATATATATATAATATAATATAATATAATATATAATATAATATATGTATATATATAATATAATATAATATATATATAATATAATATATAATATATATAATATATAATATAATATATGTATAATGTATATATATAATATAATATATGTATATGTATAATATATGATATAATATATGTATAATATATGATATAATATATGTATAATGTATAATATATGATATAATAGATGTATAATATATAATATCATATATGTATAAAATATAATATATAATATAATAATATAAATATATATGTATAATATATAATATAATATAATAATATAAATATATATATTTATATATAATATGATACATATATATTAGAATATATTATATTATTAATTATATTTATATCTTAATTTTGCTTTATATCTGCATGTTGTTTGCTATGATACAGAAGGAGCTATGATTCATTTATTCTTTATTCAAAAATCAAGTTTCCAAAATTAAGGAACAAAATAATTTTTTTAATAAAAAAAAATAATTGGACAACAAAATGTGAAATGTCTTACCAATATTTAGGGCTAGGACCCATGTTTTGAATTGCTGCTGCACATCAGCGTCCACAGGAATTCATTCCCCCTATGATTTTATAGGAAAATCATAGGGGGAATGAATGTGGATCTTCAATATTTGATGGGTTCCTAGCTATGACATTTTGTCCTAAATTCTTTAATAAATTTTCTGTGGGATTCATGTCAGGACTTTGCACTGGCCAATCCATAACATTTATTCCTTGGCCATTCAGATAAGTAATAATCCGCTTTACCTTATGACAGGGGAGCATTATCCTGTATAAACAGAGGATTTTTACACCCAGAATTTTGTTATATCAGGTCTTCTAGTAAATTCCTGTACAAAGCAGTATTAACCCTATCATGTAAGTGTACAAGAGGTAATGTAGCCACTCTTGAAAACCTGCTGAAAACCCTCCTGCTGTTCCTACCAAACTTGACTGTCTTCTTGATGCACTTTGAACTCAAATTCATCTTACCTACTGTTTTCCTTCTGAACAAAATACATTAAATCTACTTTGACCAATGTTGAAATATCCTATCTGCAGTGCCATATTGAAGTCAGTTAGTCTACTGTTGGTTTGAACAACAGCAACTAGCTAAGCACAACCGAAGCAGTGTCCAAGACAGTTGGTATTTATAGAAATCAAGAATGATCCATTCATGAATTTGGGTGATTCCATTCCTTGAGTTCTGATTGGCTGCTTGGTTTCAATGATATTGTGGAGTTTTATAAATACCCTGTCATTCTGCAGTAGAATTGCAACAAGACGGGTTTGTATTAAGTTACAACTGCTTGTTGCCGTGTCTTACCAATTCGACGGTAATTGGAACTTAGTTTGATTATTCTTCAGGAATTAAACAATTGGAAATGTGATGTGTACTGGGGTTTTGTTTATGTATTAAAAACTACTAAGTTTCAAGGAGTTTTTTTTTCCATTAAATTGAACCTTTAACATAAAACACTGACAGTTAACTGTTATCCTAATGTCACATATTA
>CM042179.1:23305751-23318251 GCA_023376005.1 Doryteuthis pealeii
TAACCAAATCAAAGAAGCTTGACTAATAGTCAAATATTAATTAGCTACAAGGATGTTTTTCACAGTTACTTTCATCCTTTCTATATGTAGATAATATTGTGAGGATGATGGCAATAAACATGGAAATATTAACAAAATCAAGGAGACTTGATTGTTAATCAAATATTCATTAGCTACAAGGATGTTTTTCACAGTTACTTTCATCCTTTCTATATGTAGATAATATTGTGAGGATGATGGCAATAAACATGGAAATATTAACAAAATCAAGGAGACTTGATTGTTAATCAAATATTCATTAGCTACAAGGATGTTTTTCACAGTTACTTTCATCCTTTCTATATGTAGATAATATTGTGAGGATGATGGCAATAAACATGGAAATATTAACAAAATCAAGGAGACTTGATTGTTAATCAAATATTCATTAGCTACAAGGATGTTTTTCACAGTTACTTTCATCCTTTCTATATGTAGATAATATTGTGAGGATGATGGCAATAAACATGGAAATATTAACAAAATCAAGGAGACTTGATTGTTAATCAAATATTCATTAGCTACAAGGATGTTTTTCACAGTTACTTTCATCCTTTCTATATGTAGATAATATTGTGAGGATGATGGCAATAACATGGAAATATTAACAAAATCAAGGAGACTTGATTGTTAATCAAATATTCATTAGCTACAAGGATGTTTTTCACAGTTACTTTCATCCTTTCTATATGTAGATAATATTGTGAGGATGATGGCAATAAACATAGGTATATTAAAAGAACAAAACAAAATTTGATTGTTTGTAAATCAAATACCAAGTAAGGTGTTTTGAGTGAAGATCTTGATGTAAATATCTTTTGGTTGTGTGATATGCAGTTGTGAGTATTTACTATTTATCCCTACTTCCAAATTTTTTAAATCCTATTTTGTGAAAATACTTATATATATATATTGTTGGGCTAGAAACCCAAGTTTCCTAGTTCGATACTGGTCCTTGCCAACTCAGCGTATGAGTAGCACAGGGATCTGTGTGGTAAAGTAAGGAGCTGATGGTAGGTGTGGCGCTCCACCTCAGACGCCAAAACAATCCCCTTGGTCTAGCGCTATTGAAAAGGGGGATAGACTCCCTCGCTGACTTGCTGATACCGACTTTAGGCCGCCCTAACGACTTACGTATATAAGTCATCTACAGACACTGTGTTTTGACATTTCATGTCTCATCAGTGTGGCTAGACACAGCAAAATCGCTCTGGCTAGACCAGGAGCGAAACTCGACTGACTTTTCATCCGCTCAATTTAAATTTTGTGTAGTCATGTAAAAAAAAAAAAAAATTGGGATTTTTACTTTTACTCAAAAAATGAAAAATTCACTATGGTGTAAGTCAACTTTCCAACTCAATCATTTTTTATTATACTTGAAAGAAATGATATTAGCCTTTGGATTTGTTATTTTTTTTAATAATCATTTTGATTACTCAAAAGAATTTCTCTAATTATTTTCAGTGATATTTTAGTTTAGGTTATAATAATGACAATACAGAAAAAACCTTTTTTAAAACTATAGCTTTATGTTTAAAAAAAAATCTTATGACAATGCATCATGTAAAGCATTACAATTTCTCTCTGTCCCCATTTCTCACTTTCTCTCTCTCTCCTCATCTTTCTCTCTCTCTCTCTCCTCTGATATATATATATATATATATATATATATATATATATATATCCTGTGGTCTCTCACTATCTCTCTCTTTCCTCTGGTATCTCTCTCTCTCTCTCCTGTGACCTCTCTCTCTCTTGTGATCTCTCTCTTCTCTCTCTCTCTCTGTGACCTCTCTCTTGTGATCTCTCTCTCTCTCTCTCTCTCAATGTCATAAGCAATAGGTAATCTTATCCTAAAAATAAAAATTCTTTCCTTATAATCTCTATCATTCCATTTATCTATTTACTGGCAGCGGCTACCTGGCATCACCTTGGTAGAGGGGGATTTTTAAAAGTTAGTCCCGCAGATCCATTATTACTGAATCATGAGTTGAATCCTCATGGGATTCCCCATTTAAATCCCTATGTAAAAATAGACCTTGCATTGATCCAGCTACTCTGAAAAGAAATGTTAATGTCTACTATCTAAAATATTAAATGAAAAAAAAATCCATGCTGTTATCATTTAAATTTTATTTTTTAATCATCTTCATGAATATAAATCAAATCTCTATTATTTTTGCTGAAAACCAAGCGCTGGTGATATTTAATGTGTATATATATTTACTTTGTCGTTAATTGTTTTATTTTTGAAATTACCTCCGGACTTACATATACACACAACTGCCCTTTATATATGTATAGATGTTATCCGGACATACATACACACAACTGGTCATATGGACCGAAAAGTTTATAGGCTGACATCATATCAGATGTCAATGGTTATATTCCACGGAAGCATCTTGGTCAGTCTATGAACTTTTCAACTAACCCTCATATAACCTCTATTTTATTTATCTATTAGCTCAGTTGTTAGAGCATCCACCTAGGTTCAATACTGGCCCTTGCCAACTCAGCACATGAGTAGCACAGCTTGAATCTTTGTGGTAAAGTGGGGAGCTGATGGTAGGTATACATACACACAACTGCCCTTTATATATGTATAGATGTCATCCAGACATACATACACACAACTGCCCTTTATATATGTATAGATGTCATCCGGACATGCATACACACACTGCCCTTTATATATGTATAGATGTCATCCGGACATACATACACACAACTGCCCTTTATATATGTATAGATGTCATCCGGACATACATACACACAACTGCCCTTTATATATGTATAGATTTCATCCAGACATACATACACACAAACTGCCCTTTATATATAGATGGAAACAAGGATTTATAAAGTCACACAAACTGCCCTTTATATATGTATAGATGTCATCTGGACATACATACATACACACAACTGCCCTTTATATATGTATAGATGTCATCCGGACATACATACACACAACTGCCCTTTATATATGTATAGATGTCATCCGGACATACATACACACAACTGCCCTTTATATATGTATAGATTTCATCAGACATACATACACACAACTGCCCTTTATATGTGTATAGATGGAAACAAGGATTTATAAAGTCCCATACACATAACTGCCCTTTATATATGTATAGATGTCATCCGGACATACATACACACACTGCCCTTTATACATGTATAGATGTCATCCGGACATACATACACACAACTGCCCTTTATATATGTATAGATGTCATCTGGACATACATACACACAACTGCCCTTTATATATGTATAGATGTCATCCGGACATACATACACACACTGCCCTTTATATATGTATAGATTTCATCCAGACATACATACACACAACTGCCCTTTATATATGTATAGATGGAAACAAGGATTTATAAAGTCCCATACACACAACTGCCCTTTATATATGTATAGATGTCATCTGGACATACATACATACACACAACTGCCCTTTATATATGTATAGATGTCATCCGGACATACATACACACAACTGCCCTTTATATATGTATAGATGTCATCCGGACATACATACACACAACTGCCCTTTATATATATATGTATAGATTTCATCCAGACATACATACACACAACTGCCCTTTATATGTGTATAGATGGAAACAAGGATTTATAAAGTCCCATACACATAACTGCCCTTTATATATGTATAGATGTCATCCGGACATACATACACACAACTGCCCTTTATACATGTATAGATGTCATCCGGACATACATACACACAACTGCCCTTTATATATGTATAGATTTCATCCGTATAGATGTCATCCAGACATACATACACACAACTGCCCTTTATATATGTATAGATAACTTATATGTATTTCTTACAAGATTCTTTATTCACAAAAACAAAGAAATTTTTCTTGTTTATATATCCTAAATTCCTTCTTTTTTTTTTTTAATTTATTTTATGTTCTCTTTTTACCTTCATCCTGCATTGAACTGTTAAAAGTTCTTGTTTATAGCACTTTTGATGACTCATCAAGACAGGTACAAAACTATTTATTTCTAGTCACATATTAGTCTCTTAGTATGTTAATTAGATTGTCTCCAGAAAATGCTTCCTCTTTGAAGTTGAAGTCATGACCATGAATCATTATAGGCATACCTAATTCTTTAGTCATGCTCTAGTTTACAGATGACACCAGCATTTAGTTGTTGTCCAAAATGGACTCCAGATATATATATACTATTTGCTAGACACAGGGTTGCTTAGTTGAATTTTTTTTTACTGAATTGCTTGTAAAGAGTAAAACTATTTTCATTCAACTTTTATGCAACGGTGGGAATTGGAATTTGAAAAGTTGGACCATATGACATTTAGGCACCCCTTCCGCGATCTCAATTCGTGGGGACATTTTTTCCATTTACACCATCAAGATCCGGTTGTTTGTTAACCGACGATTTTTAGAGTTTTTTTTTAAATTATAAAACTAACCCCTAACACTAACCCCTAACAAACAACGAGATTTTGATGGTGTAAATGGAAAAAATGTCCCCAAGAATCAAGATCACAGAAGGGGTGCCTAAATAGTTTTACTCAAAATCTGGTTGTTTGTTAGGGGTTAGTTTTATAATTTAAAAAAAAATCTCTAAAAAATCGTCTGTTAACAATTTACTGAATTTTGACGGTGTAAATGGAAAAATTGTCCCCACGAATCCAGATTGCAAAATGGGTGCCTAAAGGTCATATGGACCGAAAAGTTTATAGTCTGACATCTGATGTCAATGGTCATATTCCACGGAAGGAAAGTGGGGAGCTGATGGTAGGTATGGCACTCCACCTCAGATGCAAAAACAATCTCTCTAGTGCTTGTGAAAAGGAAATACTCATTTACTGTCTGGCTGATACCAACAATAGGTCATTCCACCAACTTTACTAATACATATTTTACTAATTGATTTGATCATTTTTGTGTAAAAAAATATAAGAATATATGAGAAAATAATATTCTTAATATTACCATTTTTTAATTAGGTAGCAGTTATATATATATATTTACCAACCCCTCCGTAAGAGCAGGATTCGACACAAGGTCAATTTCTTAAGCAGAGTTTAACAGGTTTAAATTCAGAGATTTCCTTCTCCTAGACTGGTTACATAGCCATGGTAAAAGAACCCAGTCTGCCCTACTATTTACCCAGAGCTGGATGGATAATTGGATTCATACCTTTCCAAGAGTATTAGCACCATGTGAAATGCAAACAGTTTTGTCCAGGAATTTGGTAGCAATTATAATTGTACTAACTGTAGACAATTTTTCTTGATTGTTTTTTTTTTGGAGGGGCGTTTTTTTTTGTTTTTTGTTTGTCTTCTTCATAAGATAAAGAATGGGCAATATTGACTTCATTTAAAAGATTATTTTATTTTAATACTTGAAAAGTGTCTTTAAGTGAATGTACTTACAAATCAGAAGCAGCTTTATTAAAATTCTTCTATTTTTTTGCTGCTTAAAATTTCAATTCAAAATAAAAAATAAAGAAAAATAGATGTCTGGACATTCCTGTCTGCAAGATTTTTTTTTAATTCAAAAGAAGACATATACAGTACTGACTATAGTTAAGTACACAACAAGCAATTCTTTTAACAAAGTGTTGTAACCCAACAAAGGTTACTAAATGATGTATAATCAAATGGAGGTTGGAAATGAAATAGAATCTTTATAACATTAACAAAATACAATACTTGCCAGCAATGCGGAGAAACATAAACCACTGCTAGTGGTATAAGACTACCCAGTCAGTATGATACTTCCATATTTATGAGGATATGGACATAGCCATTAATGTTCATAGGTAGGGTATATGAGGATTGGGACATAGCCATTAATGTTCATAGGTAGGGTATATGAGGATTGGGACATAGCCATTAATGTTCATAGGTAGGGTATATGAGGATTGGGACATAGCTTTAATGTTCATAGGTAAGGGTATATGAGGATATGGACATAGCCATTAATGTTCATAGGTAGGGTATATGAGGATTGGGACATAGCCATTAATGTTCATAGTAGGGTATATGAGGATTGGACATAGCCATTAATGTTCATAGGTAGGGTATGTGAGGATTGGGGACATACCCATTAATGTTCATAGGTAGGGTATATGAGGATTGGGACATACCATTAATGTTCATAGGTAGGGTATATGAGGATTGGGACATACCATTAATGTTCATAGGTAGGGTATATGAGGATTGGACATAGCCATTAATGTTCATAGGTAGGGTATATGAGGATTGGGACATAGCCATTAATGTTCATAGGTAGGGTATATGAGGATTGGGACATAGCCATTAATGTTCATAGGTAGGGTATATGAGGATTGGGACATAGCCATTAATGTTCATAGTAGGGTATATGAGGATTGGGACATAGCCATTAATGTTCATAGGTATAGGTAGGGTATAATTATGTTCATAGGTAGGGTATATGAGGATTGGGACATAGCCATTAATGTTCATAGGTAGGGTATATGAGGATTGGGATATAGCCATTAATGTTCATAGGTAGGGTATATGAGGATTGGGACATAGCCATTAATGTTCATAGGTAGGGTATATGAGGATTGGGACATAGCCATTAATGTTTATAGGTAGGGTAGATGAGATTGGGACATAGCCATTAATGTTCATAGGTAGGGTATATGAGGATTGGGACATAGCCATTAATGTTCATAGGTAGGGTATATGAGGATTGGGACATAGCCATTAATGTTCATAGGTAGGGTATATGAGGATTGGGACATTAATGTTCCTATGTAGGGTATATGAGGATTGGGACATAGCCATTAATGTTCATAGGTAGGGTATATGAGGATAGGGATATACACATTAATGTTCATAGGTAGGGTATATAGCATTAGGTTAATTTTCTTCTTAACTAAATGTACCCTGGGTATGACATTAATCTGCATCTCCTGGGGAGGTTTGTGTTTTAAATCTCTGGGGTGTGTGGAGTCATATAAATCTATTTGAGATAATGCTTAAAATGATTTTTATCACATTTACTCTTAAAACATTAATATTGCCATTACTTACCTGGTCATTTTTTTACCTGAAGTGGTAAGTTCTGTTCTGAACCCATCTCCAAAATGGAACAACCATTTAAATCTTTTTTAAATGATCTACACTACCTGTCAAATAATAGATACAGGTAATCTATTATTTAACAACTGTAGTCACATAAAATAAACACTTTTGATAGAGCAGGTGAAACCAATGTCACTGAAAATGTAAAATATCTAAAATCTTTTTAAACTGTGTCTTTAAGTGTTAAATATTTGTAGCCATTTGTACTAGGTCAGTGTTTCTAGATTCCATAAAAGATACATATTTGTTTATCTGAAGAATTAGTCTCTGGAATGAAAAGCTGAAACACATGTAACTAATGAAAACTATGTATATCTATATATTTATATACGTGGTGTACTGGTTATTGTCGTAGGAAATGGACACAGCGAGACAAGTTCAAATCCTGGACAAGGCTTAGTGTATTCAATATAGCCTTGAGAAAAGGGTATGAATACAACTATTCCCCTTCTACCTATGGGTAAATAGAAGAGCAGACTAGACTCTTTAACCTTGGTATGGCAACCAGTCTAAGAGAAGGAAAACTCAAAAAAATTACTGGTTCTTCAGATTGAGATTAAAGTGTGGTATCAGTTCAAATCTGTCAATCATGTTTTTCATACTGGATATGGCAAAAAAAGGAAAAAAAATAACCTGGTATCAGGGATTCCAATTCTGTGGGAGCTTTTCACCCTTTGGGCCACAAAACTTAACTAAGGAAGATCCATGGATCTTACAGAAATTGATGATGTGCTAAACTAGAAATTTGGACTTCAAATCTCCTGAACACTGAAGAGCAATGATTTCTATATACAATTTTTATGGACCTTCTTCAGTCAATCTCAAAATGCGAAGAGAAAATTTTGAAAGTTGGGTGTAGGACTGCACTGATTGACCTCAAGGGCCACATTTTAATGACGTTCCATTATATATCTAGAAACTATTTTTAAAACATATTTTATCCATATGGCAGGCTCACTGTAGAGGACTGTTCATGTCAGAAGTCACCCTGACACAACACCATAAAGCCACATGGTACAGAAGAAAGCAGCAGCAATAAAGCACCGGCACATCAATATCTTCAGGGACAGCCTTCAAATGTGACATCTGTGGTCAAGAATGTTTTTCAAGCATTGGACTTCACAGTCACAGGAGGCACTGTAACTTCAGGGGTGCAAAAACTATATTATAGTCTTCTGAGACTGAAATGCCAATAAGGTGATCAAAATATTGACTAAGGTTCCTTCAACAATTAATCACAATAGTAGGGCAATCATTGAAGATCAAAATCCCTACACTCTCAATTTGAACATAGAGACTAGCATGCTAAATTTCACTTAATAATGAATGATCTCATACATTCCTATAATGATAAAAGTAATTGGTAATTTGCTTGAAGCATTGTTAAGTATGTTATAATATATTAATAATTTGAAGGCAATTACAATGCGTATAAAAAATAAAAACAAAAAGATATTATTTTTGTCTTATCGATTTCGAAGTATAAACTTCATAATCAGAGGTTCATATCAGAAATTTCTAATATGAACCTCTGATGATGAAGTTTATACTTCGAAATCGATAAGACAAAAATAACATCTTTTTGTTTTTATTTTTTATACGCATTGTAATTGCCTTCAAATTATTAATATATTATTTCTATAATGCTTTGAAAAAGCATTAATATGTATTCTATATATTATTGCTCTCTTTTCTTCACATTTTTATAATATCACCCATGAGTAAATGACCTTGTGTTATACTATCCTCCAGATTAAATGACACACACATACACACATAAACACACACACACAAGAAAGATAATTCCGAAAAATACTGATAGGTAATCAGCATGTGTCAAATCACACACACCCAACACTGGAATAACAACATCCACAATAAACTCTCCCTAATCAAACCAACTTTGGGAGGCTGGAGACCAACTTTAAGGAAGTCTAGAAAGGAACAAGTCATTGTATCTCGATTACGCATTGGTCATACAAGACTAACACACTCCAATATACTCAAACAAGAACAACAACTACAATGTGGAACATGTCAAACACCTTTGACAGTTAAACACTTATTCATGGAATGCAGGTTTCTTGCTCACATCAGAAACCGTTATTTTAAAGCAAACAATATGAAAGATCTATTTGAAAACGTCAACATGGAGGATATTCTCTCTTTTTTGAGGGAAATAAAATTATACCATAGAATATAGACCTGAAACAAATCAATACCATACAACATAATCCCCAATAATGCTAATACATTTTTAAAACCAATTACAAAAAGTATAAATATAAATACACGATATGTATAACTTCCTAACCATTAGGCATGGCACAACCCCAGACGGGTTGATATGCCATTAAAATCAATAAATAAACAATAATAATAATAATAATAAACACATGTATTCTTGTAATTAGATATTAATCTTAAGTATAATGCAATGGTGGCAAAAATGTTCTTATTCAAACACAATTTTGCTGATCAATAATAGATACATCATCATTTTACTGATTGAATATTCTATGAACTTTAAAAATGAGTTATACAAGAGTGAGTTAAAAGTTTTGCAATATTTTGGTCCAGGAGGATGGATAAGTAAAAACAGAAACAAAAAAAATGGATACTACATTATGGAGTAGGAGGAGGATAAGATTAAAATACATCTCTACTAATTTAATGGTTTGTCAATAAAACTGTAACCACATTAAATCATCATCTGAAATCTTCACTGTATAATGTTTGATCTATAACGAAACATTGGGTTAAATGCATTGACAAGGAAGGAAATTATGTTAAAAAAATAATAATTTTCATTTTTTACAAATCAATCAAATTTTGGCATTAAATAACCTACAAATGACCTATATTTGACAATAAATAGCCTACAAATGACCTATATTTGACCATAAATAGCCTACAAATGACCTATATTTGGCAATAAATAGCCTACAAATGACATATATTTGGCAATAAATAGCCTATAAATTACCTATATTTGGCAATAAATAACCTTCAAATATCCTATATTTGGCAATAAATAGCCTACAAATAACCTATATTTGGCAGTAAATAGCCTATAAATGATCTATATTTGGCATTAAATAACCTACAAATAACCTATATTTGGCAATAAATAACCTGTTAAAAAAATAAAACAAGCATTCATTGCCTTTATTCCCTAGTTTACTCTGACCTTTGGTTTATTTAGCTCAGTCGGTAGAGCACTTGCCCAGGAATCACAAGGTTCCTAGTTCGATACTTGCCCTTGTCAACTCAGCATAGGGATCTGTGCGGTAAAGTGAGCAGCTGATGGTAGGTGTGGCGCTCCACTTTAGATGCAAAATCAATCTCCTTGGTCTAGCGCTAGTGAAAAGGGGATAGACTCCTTCACTGTCTGACTGGTAGCAACATTAGCCACCCCCCCCCCCCCGTTGAATTTAATTTGACTTTTTACTTGTAGAAGAATAGTAAGTGGTTTATTGTCGGTATCAGTAAGTGAGTCTATCCCCTTTTCACTAGCACTGGACCAGTGAGATTGTTTTTTGCTTCTGTGGTGGAGCGCCACACCTACTGTCAACTCCCCATTTTACTACACAGATGCAAGTTATTCTACTTATATGCTAAGTTGGTGAGGGCAGGTATGAAACCCAGACCTTTGTGGGTTCCTAGGCAGATGCTCTACTGACTGAGCTAAACCAAACTAGTGGTACTATTTAACCTATAGCTGGGGGATGATGGTGTCAATACTTTTCCTAAGACTATTAGTCTAAAAGTAAACATCATAGCTCAAACTCACTTTCTACAATGTCATAGTCCAGTATTTTAGTCACTATACCACAGGGACTCACACTCACTCTGACCTGGAGTGGTAGTATCTCTCAAGGTTCCATCTACAATGTCATAGTCCAGTATTTTAGCCACTATACCACATGTACTCACCCTCACTCTGACCTGGAGTGGTAGTATCTCTCAAGGTTCCATCTACAATGTCATAGTCCAGCATTTTAGCCACTATACACAGGGACTCACCCTCACTCTGACCTAGAGTGGTAGTATCTCTCAAGGTTCCATCTACAATGTCATAGTCCAGCATTTTAGCCACTATACAGGGACTCACCCTCACTCTGACCTGGAGTGGTAGTATCTCTCAAGGTTCCATCTACAATGTCATAGTCCAGTATTTTAGCCACTATACCACATTCACTCTGACCTGGAGTGGTAGTATCTCTCAAGGTTCCATCTACAATGTCATAGTCCAGCATTTTAGCCACTATACACAGGGACTCACACTCACTCTGACCTGGAGTGGTAGTATCTCTCAAGGTTCCATCTACAATGTCATAGTCCAGCATTTTAGCCACTATAGCACAGGGACTCACCCTCACTCTGACCTGGAGTGGTAGTATCTCTCAAGGTTCCATCTACAATGTCATAGTCCAGTATTTTAGCCACTATACCACATGTACTCACCCTCACTCTGACCTGGAGTGGTAGTATCTCTCAAGGTTCCATCTACAATGTCATAGTCCAGCATTTTAGCCACTATACCACAGGGACTCACCCTCACTCTGACCTGGAGTGGTAGTATCTCTCAAGGTTCCATCTACAATGTCATAGTCCAGCATTTTAGCCACTATAGCACAGGGACTCACCCTCACTCTGACCTGGAGTGGTAGTATCTCTCAAGGTTCCATCTACAATGTCATAGTCCAGTATTTTAGCCACTATACCACATGTACTCACCCTCACTCTGACCTGGAGTGGTAGTATCTCTCAAGGTTCCATCTACAATGTCATAGTCCAGCATTTTAGCCACTATAGCACATGTACTCACCCTCACTCTGACCTGGAGTGGTAGTATCTCTCAAGGTTCCATCTACAATGTCATAGTCCAGTATTTTAGCCACTATACCACATGTACTCACCCTCACTCTGACCTGGAGTGGTAGTATCTCTCAAGGTTCCATCTACAATGTCATAGTCCAGCATTTTAGCCACTATACCACAGGGACTCACCCTCACTCTGACCTGGAGTGGTAGTATCTCTCAAGGTTCCATCTACAATGTCATAGTCCAGCATTTTAGCCACTATAGCACAGGGACTCACCCTCACTCTGACCTGGAGTGGTAGTATCTCTCAAGGTTCCATCTACAATGTCATAGTCCAGTATTTTAGCCACTATACCACATGTACTCTCACTCTGACCTGGAGTGGTAGTATCTCTCAAGGTTCCATCTACAATGTCATAGTCCAGCATTTTAGCCACTATACCACAGGGACTCACACTCACTCTGACCTGGAGTGGTAGTATCTCTCAAG
>CM042179.1:23323251-23483251 GCA_023376005.1 Doryteuthis pealeii
AGAATAATAATCTCAAAAGGCTTGCTATACAGTTTTTCTCATTAATACATATGGAAACTGCATGTCTGCTTAATTATTTATTTATTTGTACATGCCTTGGGGTCAACGAAGGGGGTCGGTGGTTTCACTTATTCTCTGTGTGGTAAATATTGCTAAGAATGAGCTAGTTTATTTGCCACCATGGTTGTTGTTTTTGTTTAGTGTTTTTTTAGGGACTGATATTATGACGGCAACCTCAAGGCAAGGAATGAGTAAAACAGAGTCGACTGGTGAAGACCTTTTATTTTATAAAAGACGGGAGTTGTCACTTGTTCTCCTCTTTTCCACAATTTGTCTTCAACGTAAAACTACAATAAACACAAAAGATTATATAGTTTCTCTAATATGCTAATACTAAATTTGGACAGAGGAGGAAAAATTTGCATGTTGACACTTTCCTGCCTGTGAAATGATTTAACTTTAGCGCCACACGCTGATGTGACCTTTATCAGTGTCAAACTGTGTGTGTACCTACACAATAAGATAACCGGGCTAAGTAAGGGAGATAATTCTCTTGAATTTACAGAAATTTTCTTTAAAAAGTAAATACTTATGGATTATTGATCTAAAGAATAAATGATCCAAAAGATTATGATCACAAAAAAAAAAAATTATCAGTTGTCTAAACAACTTTTGGAATGATAACAACTCTTTTCAAAATTACCAAAAGGTATCTTTCATATTGCATTGTATACCTGAAGAAGGCAGTAGAATGGATAGGCCAAAACATTATCATAATAACAAAAGCCCAACAATTTAAAAAAATAAAATTTAAATGATAACAGCATGGATTTTTTTTCATTTAATATTTTAGATAGTAGATATTAATATTTCTTTTCAGAGTAGCTGGATCAATGCAAGGTCGATTTTTTTTTTACATAGGGATTTAAATGGGTTATCCCACGAGGATTTGACTCCTGATTCAGTAATAATGGATCTGCAGGACTAACTTAATATCAGCATTAAGCGTTTTAATTGAAACTGACATGCATGCATGAGCCACAATAATTTATCTATTCATTTGTCTAAGAAAACAAAATTGTTACAGATACTTTCTGTAATTTTCATGTGAAAGTTGATTGAACTGTAAATCTAATTCATATGGATTGTATACCTAAAGAACTTGATTATAATGTCCGATCTGAAATACTGTAGTAACAAAAATAGTAAGTTCAATAGTCTAAACAACTTTTGGAATGATAACAACTCTTTTCAAAATTACCAAAAGGTATCTTTCATATTGCATTGTATACCTGAAGAAGGCAGTAGAATGGATAGGCCAAAACATTGGTTAACCAATGAATAAATTGCTGGAAGTGTGAATGAAATATTTCTGCTTAACCAATTAATAAATTGCAGGCACTATAAATAAAATAATCGATAAATTGCCGGAAGTATAAATAAAATATTTCTGGTTAACCAATTGATAAATTGCTGGGACTATAAATCAAATAATTGATAAGAATGAATCCAAATGTGGGAATGACTCTTCTCAAAATTAAAATAGCTATCTTCCATATTGCATTGTACACTTGAAGAAGGCCATAGAATGGATAGGCCAAAACATTATCATAATAACAAAAGCCCAAACAACTGTTGGAATGATAATGACTCTCAAAATTAAAATAGCTATCTTCCATATTGCATTGTACACTTGAAGAAGGCCATAGAATGGATAGGCCAAAACATTATCATAATAACAAAAGCCCAAACAACTGTTGGAATGATAATGACTCTTCTCAAAATTAAAATAGCTATCTTCCATATTGCATTGTACACTTGAAGAGGCCATAGAATGGATAGGCCAAAACATTATCATAATAACAAAAGCCCAAACAACTGTTGGAATGATAATGACTCTTCTCAAAATTAAAAGCTATCTTCCATATTGCATTGTACACTTGAAGAAGGCCATAGAATGGATAGGCCAAAACATTATCATAATAACAAAAGCCCAAACAACTGTTGGAATGATAATGACTCTTCTCAAAATTAAAATAGCTATCTTCCATATTGCATTGTATTGAAGAAGGCCATAGAATGGATAGGCCAAAACATTATCATAATAACAAAAGCCCAAGTTGGAAATCTTCCATATTGCATTGTACACTTGAAGAAGGCCATAGAATGGATAGGCCAAAACATTATTATAATAACAAAAGCCCAAACAACTGTTGGAATGATAATGACTCTTTTCAAAATTAAAATAGCTATCTTCCATATTGCATTGTACACTTGAAGAAGGCCATAGAATGAACTGACCAAAAGATTGTGATAGCAACAAAAGAAAGAAAGAAAACCAAAAACTCCCAATTAACTATTGAACAAGCTCATCACTGCTTAACTTTAGGGATCTAGCTGGAACCGCTACATATTTATTTCATACTATTTTTGGTTGTTCTAGTTTATGACATATTAACTCACTTTCAGCTCATTTAATGCTGAATCATCATTTTTGATAGAGGACTCAGGCTGAACCAGTGCCAAGACAGTTGGTACTTATTGAAATCAAGAATAGTCTATTCTTGCATTTGGCTGATTCCATTCCCTAGGTCCTGATTGGCTGCTTGGTTTCTATGATGTTATGAGGCTTCATAAATAACCTGGTATTTTGCATTAGTCTTTGCAGCAAGACAGATTTGTATTAAGTTACGACTTCTTACTGCCTTGTCTTACCAATTCGACAGTATTTGGAACTAGTATAATTATTCTATATCTCACCTTCCTCCCCCTCTCCTATTGTGCAAGCATATTGGCCTTTGTCGAATAATATGCAAATGAACGGCTTTCAATATCGGCGATTAAATAGTTAACTAACCATGTATTTGAGCTGTTGATTGAGTGGGGTTTAATCCATGTTACCATGCTGAGTCTATAAGTTTAAGTGGTGGTTTCCTGCACACCTTATATACAAAAGATATTCCAGCAAGTACCCTTTCATCACCATTACTCACAGGTCAACCCTGACTCAGATTGGTAGTACCTGTTAGGGTTCCATCTATGGGCTGAAAAGATTTTAAAAATGAGTTTTAAAAAAATGTGTTTAAAAAAAAATTGAATACTCAACAAGAACGAATAAAACAAAATGTCTTCAGCATAAAATAATCCTAGATGAGTTGACATGCCTTAAAATCCAACCAAACAACCAAGAATTAAAAAATTGAATACTCAACAAGAACGAATAAAACAAAATGACTTCAGCATAAAATAATCCTAGATGAGTTGACATGCCTTAAAATCCAACCAAACAACCAAGTATTAAGCAGGTTCATCACTACTTAACTTTGGTGATCTAGTGGGAACCGGTGCTTTCAGCGTGTGAACAGGTGGAGACTATTTGAAATCATATCAGCATAAATGTACTTCCATGAAACTATTAACATTTTTTTTAATTACCATATATATTTTAGCTATTTATTTCATTCAAATTTTTTTATTCAATATTTATTTATTTTATTTTAATTTCATTTTTCTATTACAACTTTGAGCCGGAGGATACGGCAGCATAAATGTTGGGGTTTTTTTTGGGTTTTTAAAAAAAAAATAGTATTTTTTTAAAAATAAAGAAAAAATGTCTGAATGAAACAAAATACAAGGCCTGCCTAAAAAAAAATTCAGACAGAAATAATTTCTTCAGTGAGGCTTGAACAAGTTTTATTTTATTTCATTTTTTTTTTCTTCTTTTATTTCATTTTTTTTTTTTCTTTCTTTAAACAATGTTGTGGAAGTTTATAATTTTTGCTAAATCACTTTCTCCTCCTTCTCACTCACATGAACACTTCACCCACCTCAGACACATACACCGAAATTTGTACCCATTCAGAAATTGGTGAGATATCAGTTTCATTCCTTATGGCTTTTTTCTTTGCTTAGCATTAAAAAGTTTTGAAGGTTTAAATGTGAAACTTAAAATGTTTAAAGAGAAAACTAAGTCAATTTATAATGTAAATATTATTCAACTTCTACAAAAAGAAGATGTAAAATTAACATCTTCTCATTTATTATTGTTAGTTTTGTTAAATAAAACTGTATATTCTATTAAAAAGGGATTGAATAGATCATAGGGAAATTGTTTATTTATATATATATATATATATACATACAGGTGGCCCCATTGGTGGGGGATCTTATCCCTTTGCAGAGGTGTAGTTGGGATATTCTACATCCCCAGACAATGTTGAGGCATATGGTGTAATGATTATCATTGTAGGAAATGGACACGGCAAGAGAAGTTCAAATCCTGGACAAGGCTGTTTGCATTTCACGTTCTGCTAATACTCTTAGGAAAAATATGCATCTAACTATTCTCCCTCCAGCTATGGGCAAATAGTAGGGCTGACTGAGCTCTTTAACCTTGGTTAGGCAACCAGTCTAGGAGAAGGAAAACTCTGAATTCAAACCTGGTCACTACTAGAATAGGCTCAGGCCTACTTAGTGATCTATTTCACTGGGCTCTTTAACCTTGGTTAGGCAGCCAGTCTAGGAGAAGAAAACTCTGAATTCAAACCTGGTCACTACTAGAATAGACTCAGGCCTACTTAGTGATCTATTTCACTGGGCTCTTTAACCTTGGTTAGGCAACCAGTCTAGGAGAAGAAAAACTCTGAATTCAAACCTGGTCACTACTAGAATAGACTCAGGCCTACTTAGTGATCTGTTTCACTGGGCTCTTTAACCTTGGTTAGGCAACCAGTCAAGGAAAAGGAAAACTCTGAATTCAAACCTGTTAAACTCTACTTAAAAAATTGACTTTCTATCACATCCTGCTCATGTGGAGAGGTTAGTAATTACATACAGCCCTAGACAACCGGTGCAACCATGTGGTATTTTCAGATTTTTCACATGAGCATGCAAATATAGTATCTATCTGCCTCATGAAGAATAGATTTGACTTCATAGATTCTCCTGATTATAATAAAATAAAAAATAAAAAATTAGACACGAGGAGTAAAAGAAGAATTATAATGAGTATAGTAAGTCATTTATCTCTTATTAATGAAAATTTCAAAACAGCTCTAGAAATTCTTTATTCAGAATTTCTAGATGATGAATATATTGTAAATAACATTTTCCCACCCTGTCAGCTGAGGCATTAGAATGCACCTCTGCAGAGGGGTAAGACTACCCCAATGGGGCCACCTGTTGGCCATGGGTGGCAACCCGTGATGCTTAAGGATAGAGCAATACTCCACTTTGATCCTATCTTGGGCTAGACGGGCGGTCAGAGAGGCCCCCTCCGATCAATCAGGTGGTCACGTCAAGCCCTAGCACTTATATGATTTTCCCAACCCTATTGCCCTTATGGCAAGCCCAATCCCTTTTTATCATATGGATGCTAGAAGGCGGTGACTGAGGGTCTACATGTCCTAAGAATGACGTTAAACTCTATCTGATGGTGAGGTTCCAGTTTTGGAGGTTTGGGGAATGTGGAGCACCCTTTCATCACCATTGCTCCCTGGTCCACTCTGACCCAGAGTGGTAGTACCTGTTAGGGTCCCATCTATGGGTTAAATAGAAAAATGTATTTATAAAAAAATTGTATTATCCATTAAGAATTGATTTATTTCAAAACTTTATCGGCATTAAATGAACCACTGAGGTTGATATGCCGTAAAACAAAACAAAACAAACAAACAAAAAATAACATTTTCAAATCCCTTACTTATACTTAAAATCTTAAGGAAACCGATTTGGAAGCTGTTAAAGTATTTCGAACAAGTTTAAAAACTCAGTTGTTTGAGTTAAAAAACACATTCCATTTGGACTTTTTTTAATGCAGAATCTGCTGGGAACAAATTAATTAATTTCTTAGTATTTGAGAAACTTCCCCTATTGTTTAAAAAAGAAATGATTAGGACAGTAGGTAAAAATTATCCAACTATCAATGACATCTTTGAACATTATAATGACATTATAAAAATGCTAAACATAACACACCCTTTTTAAAACAAAAATGATTTGTGAAAATTTTGAAATGAACCTAAGATTTATATTATATCTATTTATTTAAAGGCTGCCTATGGCGGTTATTAAGTTTTTGCGGATTACATCACTGACGACAACCCCCAGCACCCCAAATGTAGGAGCGTATATTTAAAGCAAGTTATACTAATCCATATGTTATAACCAAATGTGAATAATTTCTCTTTAAAAAGGTGGGGAGATTCCCATTGCATTATGGGTAATGTACTAGACTTTGACATCATAGCAAGTGAGTTGGAAATTCAGTCATGCTATTATATTCACTTTTAGATTAACACCCTCATCACCCCAGCTATGGGCTAAATAGTGCCACTACTGTTCTTCTACAAGTATGATGTTGGCATTAAATAACCCACAAAGCTTTATATGCCATTAAACAAAGAAACAAAATCTTTAAAAGGTTACAGAAATATGAGGAACTACAGGGTGTCCCCCAAATTTTTTTTCATCATTTTATGAAAAAAAAAAGAAAGAAAAATGGGGGGGGGGCTGTATGTGCCAAGTGTTTTTCAACACACATACACATACCTATGAGTAAAATGGACAACAGTAGAAGGAGAAAGAGAAAAGAATTGAATAGCTCCTGTAATTATACTAATTCATATGTTATAACCAAGATGGAAACATCTTCACAGTAGATGGTAAGCTCCTGTAATTAGTAAACCAGTTCATAAATCTAAGTAGTAATTGGTGTCAATAATTGGAACAAGAATTGCATGGACTGCTATAGAAAGATTATTGATCATATGAAAATCTGCTCTTTCTGATAAGATAGTCTTCAAAGCTGTAGCTATGTCAATGCTACTGTACAGCTGCTCCAAAGGGGTAAGAACCCCCCCCCAACGGAAAAACCTGTTGGCTGTGGGTGGCAACCTGTGATGTTTAAGGACAGAATCCTAGTGGATGAGCAGTCCATGACATGCAATACTCCACTTAGACCCTTACTTAGGCTAGACGGCCGGCCCTAGCATCTACAGGATTGCCACAACCCTATTGCCCTTATGGCAAGCCCCAACTCTTTTTAAACTCTACCTGATGGTGAGGTTCCAGTTCTAGAGTATTGGGGAATGTGGAACACCCCTTCATTGAAGTCAGTAAGTCTACTGTTAGTTTGAGTAACAGCAGCTAACTACAACTTAAGCAGTGTCCAAGACAGTTGGTATATATAGAAATCAAGAATGACTCATTCATGAATTTGGGGGATTTGGGTCATTCCATTGGCTGCTTGACTGCTTGATTTGAATGACATTGTGGAGTCTTATATATATCCTGTCATTCTGCAGTAGACTTTGTGACATTCGGGTTTGTATTTAAGTTACAACTGTTTGTTGCCTTGTCTTCCCAGTTTGACAGTAACTGGAACTTTAATTATTCTTCATCTCCCCTTCCCCCCCCCCATTTCGCGGGCATAGTGGCCTTTGAGGGGGAATTATTTCCTTTCGACCCAGCCGATTACAGGGAAGTAATCTTGATAATGCATGGGGTATTTTTGATGGCATTGGCTTAGGGGTTGGAGTGACACTAATTATTCATCACCATTTCTCCCTGTTCCACTCTGATCCGGAGTGGTAGTACCTGGTAGGGTCTCATCTATGGGTTAAATAGAAAAATGTGTTTATAAAAAAAATTGAGTGTCCATTAAGAATGAATTTATTTCAAAACTTTATCGGCATTAAATGACCCACTGAAGTTGATATGCCATAAAACAAAACAAATCAAACAGCTACTTCACTTGGACTCTAATGAAACACTGAGAGAAAAAGCTAGGTGGAAACTGTACAAAGAATTTGCATGCTGCCTTGAACAAATCCTGGCAGTAGCACCCTACAAAACAGCAGCTGTATGGCCACTTGCCTCCTGTCACACAATTAAAATAAGGCTAAAAACACTTGAAAAAGACGTCAAAATATGCCATTTTTTACTATGTTTTGACACATGTAAAAAAACCTTAAAAACGCTTGTAGAACATTAACATTCCAACTGTTGTTTCTAGCAAGGTGCCATGTCCGTACACCTTACCTGATAGTTGGTACGGTGGAAACATTTGGGGAAATTTTCCAAATCGGGGTTTGAAAGCCTTTTTTTTACTTCCAAACACGCTATTAAAAAACAAAAAAACCTGTGTAGCAATATTGAAAATTAATAAAATAACATTGAATTTGGTATTTTTAGCAAGCCTTCAACGGGTCTAATCATGCCTATTAAACTTTAGTGAAATAAATTTAGGGTAAAGATTGTACAACGGCGCACACCTAAAAAGGCCGAAATCACACTTTACCCAAAACACAACACATCTTAAAACACATTTTTACAACCTTTACCTTAAATCTCTTTCACTAATATCTAATGATATTAACTTAAATGAAATTCTGGACATCTTCCGTCATAATAGACAGAAAGAAATAAAATGAAAGAGAGAGAGAGAGAGAGAGAGAGAGAGAGAGAGAGAGAGAGAGATAATTAGAGAAAGAGAGGAAGAAAGAGAGAGAGAGTTAAAGAGAGAGAGAAAATTAGAGAGAGACAGATAGGGTTAGGAAGAGAGAGAGTGAAAGAAAGAGAGAGAGAGATAATTAGAGAGAGAGTGAGAGAAAGAAAGAGAGAGTTAAAGAGAGAGAGAGAGAGAAAAGTGAGAGAGAAAGAAAGAGAGAGTTAGAGAGAGATATGGTTAGAAAGAGAGAGAGAGAAAGAGAGAGATGGGGTTAGAAAGAGAGAGAGAGAAAGAGAGATTCTATAGAGAATACACACTTTTTACCATTCCAGGTAAAGTAATTTAAATTTTATTTTTTAATTATCTTCATGAATATAAATAAAATCTCTATTATTTTTGCTCAAAAAACCAAGCCCTGGAGATATTTAATGTGTATATATATTTATATTGTCATTAATTGTTTTATTTTTGAAGTTTCCTCCGGACATACATATACACACAACTGCTCTTTATATATGTATAGAAAACCAAGCCCGGTGATATTTAATGTGTATATATATTTACTTTGTCGTTAATTGTTTTATTTTCCAAATTTCCTCCTTTATATATGTATAGATATAGATAGATGGTTCAGAACTCATGTCAGGCGAAATGTTCTCTTATGGACTCTTACACATGGACACATCAGTGTTCACTAATCAGCAAAAACTTACATTCATTAGCTCTGTGCAAACAGGACTCAGTTTGTTTACAGTACCTGCTCTTGCTTAAATGGTCACCCAACTAAGTATTGAACAGGCTCATCACTGCTTAACTTTGGTGATCTAGCGGAAACCCAATGCTTTCAACATGACTTAACCATAAGCAACAATACTTTCGATCACTCAATTTATTTCCAATCTCTTACTTTCAAAAGCATGGAGATTGAAAAAAAAGGATAATAATCTTTTATAGGTTAAAAAGGGTAATAATCTTTTATAGGGTAAAAAGGGTAATAATCCTTTACAGTGTTGTGGATTATTCCAACTAAATGGAAAATAATCAGAATTAGATTTTTTTTTAAATAAAAGAAAAGTATTTCTTACAAGAAAAGAAAAAAAATCTTAAAATGTACACAGACATTTTTTTTTCTTTTTTGTTATTTATAAAAATGAGACAGCTAATAAAAAATTACAATTATAAATCATGGAGTGGGGGAGACAGAAAACTTCTATGCCAAAAATATTGTTAAACTAAAAAATAAAGATTTTTTTTTAAATCATTTAGGAAGATACTTTTCCATCCTTTCTGTCATATCTATTTAATCAGTGTTATATATAAAAAAAAAAAAAATTTTTAAGTAAGAAAAACTCAGTTCATAACTTTCAATTTAAAAAAAATTATTTTGATTTTTCCCAAAACACCCCTCATTTATTGAATTAATTTAAAAAAAAAATGATTAAATTAAGTTGTAGGTGGAGGTTGACTCGCAGAGAGGGTGGGTGTCACATGGGGGAAAGGACTGTCTCATAAATTTTAATGCTTCTTTTATTACTGAAATGCTTAATATGTGATTGTCATTTTTTAAAATTCAGCACATTTTAGACATCTACAAAGATATGCATTGTTGTTCATATAAATATATATATATATATATATATATATATATATATATATATATATATATATATATATAGACAAACATTGGGTCACCCATTCAGCTTTGGGTAGATAATTGAGATTAGGGAAAAGGAGTTAGCAAAGCGAATAAAAGATTTTAAAAATAAATACGGACAAAACTTTAAATTCATTTTGTAATCTTTCTAAGAAAGTAAATGTTTGATCTCATTTAATCTACAGGTTGCTGGTTGTGAAATTTAACATAGAAATACATTTCAAATTCTCCTGGCTCTCTATCTAACATTATATAATAAGGAGGTAGTCAAGAGATACATAGAGGGGAAGAAAGAGATAGACACAGAGTAAAGTAAGAGATTGGTCAGTTTTTGAATTAATTGCAAATTATGACTAATTAGAACCAATTAAAACAGAATTTTTTTTTAAATAATTCAATCCTAAAAAAAATAAGGAATAATTTAGTATACTTTTTGTGTAATTAAACTAAACAGTAAAAATGCCTTTAGGAAGCAAAAGTTGATTAACTCCACTTTAGTTTAATAATATATATATATAAGTAAAATGAAATTGGAAGTGAATCTGGTGGTATGTTGAAAGAATGAATAAAGGAAATAAAGTATAAAATGGATAGTATAAGATAGTTTAATCAGTATTACTTACATGTGTTTCGGTCATGTGTACATTATTCAAACTATTATTATTTTTAAATAGTCAAATAAAATGAAATAATAATAATAGAAAAAATGTAGAAATGTGCACACAAAGAAAATTCGACCTTCATCAGAGTAAATCCTTATTTGAAATATATATATATATATATATATATATATATCCTTATTTGAAAATATTTGAAATATATATATATATATATATATATATATATATATATATATATATATATGATCATCAGCAACATGGCTTAGTTTCACGAACAAAGATTAAAGGGATGGTCCATGTTGACTGGAAGCATGTTTGTGACTGATAAAGCCAATGCTCTTTAAACATCGATATTGCAATTAAGCATTTACCTGTTTAAAAGGCTTGAAAAGAAGATAGATTTTTGCATTGTATAGAATTAAAAACCTTAATTGGTCAATGGATTTCAGTATAAAATAACCCATGCCATAAAACCAACTGTTTAGTAATCACTTTAGACTTATAGTCTGAGAAGTTTAACTGAAAAGCCACTGAAATTAAGATTCAAGAAATTATGATTAAATGTGTTGAATTATAAAATTCATAATAATATTACTACAGTTGCCTGACAAATATCTATATATAAGATAAACAAAAACTTATAAGACAAACAGGAATATTTATTTTATGTTATTTATTTTTGAATTGTTCTTAACTAATTTTGACCTTTGGTCATCATCAGGAGAACATTTCTTGTAAGAGAAATTGTTTTTAGAAAGATTTTTTTTTAAAAGTTTTCAAAGTGTTTGACAAGCAACAAAAGATATTGTTGAAAAATTTACTTGTAAAGTGGCAAGTCCATCTGTTTAATCAAATCATCTTCTGGTTAAATTTGCTTAGATATTATATATATATATATATATATATATATATATATATATATATAATATAATGAATGGGAAAATGAGAAAAGTATTGGCATGAAAAGGTGCTCAATGCTAATAAAGCAGAGCAGATTTATAATCAATAGTAATGGTATTATGGATGATTTGGACTCATAACTTAAAGTTTCATGGTTATGCAATCATCAGATGAGTCAAATGGCTGAGATCTTAAAAACCAGTAGTCAAATGGTTGAGATTTAAAAAATATATGTATATTATATATATATATATGTATATATATATATATATATATATATATATATATATATGTGTGTGTGTGTGTATATATATGTATATATATATATATATATATATATATATATACACACACAATAGATACTCAATGCCTACATTCATATGCATTACAAATAATTTTACTTGAGAAATATATCCCTGAGATTTTTACATTAGAAATGCATTTCAAATAATTTTATAATAGAAATGCATTTCAAATAATTTTATAATAGAAATGCATTGCTAATTTTATTTTATACATTTTATATTGGTACAATATTTTAACTGTTAGAAAGAGAAACTTCTATTTAAAAATGACATCTTCTATATGTCATTTTATATTGGTACAATATTTTAACTGTTAGAAAGAGAAACTTCTGTTTAAAAATGACATCTTCTATATGACATTTTATATTGGTACAATATTTTAACTGTTAGAAAGAGAAACTTCTATTTAAAAATGACATCTTCTATATGTCATTTGATATGTTCTAGGTTTAACATTTACTCAGTAAATAATTTAATTTTCATTCAACTTATTTTAGATTTCATTTTTTCAAACCTATCAAAGTTTCCTTAGCTGTTTTGATGCTAATTATAATTGCATTGAAGGGGGAAAAAAAGAAAGAAATGAGAAAGAAATAAAAGCTACTTGTAAATATTCTTCTTTCTTTTTTTTTTTTTTGTTTTGTTTTGTTAGAATATTTTGTTGTGATGAATGACTAATCTCAGTTTCTTTTTTACAATCAGAATTTCAAAATAGCTGCCATCTTGAATCATTTGAGTCAGCTTTAAAAACTAACATTTAAAGGCTGCTAAATGTTTGGGTGGAATCTTTTAACATCAGTTCCACACAAAAAGTAAAGCATCTGGAATACACACTAGAGATGTCTTGTTAGTGATCACCCAATACAAAATAACACCACAAATCCAAAGCTTGAAAAACTCTTTTCTATGTATTATTCTTATTTTTTCTCTATTCTTTTTTTTTTTTTTTTTTTTTTTTAAGATGCCTACCTCTCTCTTGCCTTTTTGTCCATTTCTCAAAATATTCAGTTTACACTTGTGCTGGGAATTCTTCTACTTTGGGGACTTTTTATTTTACATACATATATATATATCTGTATCTATATTGGTGTATATGTATGTATGTGTGTATTCTTATTCTTTCCTTTTTTTCCCTTTTTTTTTTTAACTTATTTATTTTCTTCAACTTCTTTATCTGTTTTCTTCTTCCATCTTGAAAGAAAAAAAAAGACCCAAAGAAACAACAAAACAACTCATGACATCTTTTATTTTTCTTCTTTTGGCTTATTTTTTTTTCACTCCCACTTCAACTGTTAAAATCAGAATTATCCTATATTTAAAAAAAAAAAGGGAAAAAAAGCTATTTAGTGATGAAGAAATGATTGTTATCAATTTCTGAGTGTTACTTTATCTTTCTGAAGAAACTTGGTTCATTGCTAAGGACTTTAAACATTGTTTTATTTTACACTTAATTCATCTATAAAGCATTTGTGTTGGGAATATGATAACTTTGACTAAAACAAAGATATTTTTAATAAACACATTTGCTGGTTTATACTATACAGCTCTGAAAGGCAATATGATATATAAAAAAATAATTTTAGTACAGGTGTGTGAAATACAAGTTATATCTTATGTATACTTGTAAAGTTAATACCCCTGGGAAAGGTATGCATCCAACTATTCTTCCTCCAGTAAATATTAGGCCAGTCTGGACTATTTAACCTTGGTATGGCAACAGTTCTAAGATTAGGAAAACTCTGAATTCAAACCTGTTAAACTCCACTTAAAAATTGACCTTGCGTCACATCCTGCTCATGTGGTGGGGTTGGATAAATACCTATACTTGTAAAATTAAAATGAAGGTAGCCCTTGTGTAATGGACATGGTGACCAAAGGTCAAATCCAGGATGAGGCTGTTTGCTTTTCACATAGCAATAATACTATTGGGAAAGGTAAGAGTGTCCCATTGTGGTATAATGATTAGCAAGCTAGTCGTGCAGATCCATTACTTTGGATAAATAGTAGTGGGCTCTTTAATTTTGGTTAGGCAACCAGTCTTGGAAAACTCTGAATTCAAACCTCTTAAACTTTGCTTAAAAATTGACCTTGTGTTGCATTCTACTCATGTGTTAGGTAAATACATATTTGTAAAATTAAATCTTTTTTTTTTTTTTACTAAAAATGACAGTTCTGATATCCCAACTTCTTGTAGACCATTTCATTCAGAAGATCAATTTTCACAAAGTTTTTACCATCTATCATCTTGAATCAGAAATTGTTGTTGACAAAAATTACAAATGTTGAAGTTTATTAACAAAAATTACAACTATTAATCTTGCAATACCCTGTCACCAGGGTTTAGAATATGCTTGTATCCGCTACAGACAGGTAAGACCACCCACAAACAGGTATCCTAGGTATGACATTAGACTGCATCTGATGGGGAAAACTCAATTGTGTAGATTTGAAATAAATCTTAGATGGGTTGACATGGCATTAAAATCAATCACTCAAACATATTAGCCTAACAGTGAAATTAGTGTATGTAGATATATATATATATATTTCTCTGTATATAATCTAAAAAGATTATTATACATTGAGCTCTCTGTAGTGATTTAAAGATTCACTGTATTTATACATACTGGATCATGCAATGATAATACAGTGTGTCTTATAAATCACATATAGAATCATCCCTTACTACCAAGTTTTTGATACGTCACATCTATATATAAACACTAAAAAAACTACTGGTTTTTAAGATCTCAACCATTTGACTACTGGTTTTTAAGATCTCAACCATTTGATTCATCTGAGGATTGCATAACCATGAAACTTTAAGTTATGAGTCCAAATCATCCATAATTCCATTATTATTGATTATATATATATATATATATATATATATGTTGTAGAAGTTATCACCCTGATATTGTAGAAGCAATATGATACTTAACATTGCAGTAGGATTTCAACTAGCATCCAGTTGGCAGACAAGGAGGTAAGCTGTAACTCAATACAATCCTTGCATTGCTGGGAGTATAATGCAGAATGATGGATATTTATCTAGCAGCATATCAACACTGAGACCAGCTGTCAATCAGAACTCAAGGATTGAGATCATCCAGATGCAAGTATGGAATATTCCGGAGTGTTATTGCTCTGTGTACCAATTTGGTTATACTTAGTTATTGTGGCTCAATTTAACAAACACACACACACACACACACACACATATATATATATATATGAGTAAGAAAAGGTGGAATGAAAACATCACACAATGCTGTTAAAGAAGAAAACAATTTATAATATATTCATAGCTGATACTGATCAATATTTCGATTTTACAAAAATCATCATCAGAGCTCATTCACTCCCGTAGTTGTTTGGGTCGGAGAGGAAAGTCAAATGAGTTTACAAAACAAAAAAAAACAAACTTAATACTGCAAAAAACGAAAGACGTTACAATATTCACCAACGTGGGCATTTTGCGCCATATATATGTCGGTCATGTCTCATGTATATCTTTTGTCAACCAAATGTATATATATATGTATATATATATATATTATAAAAAAGAAGGTCCGCAAAATGTATTATGTTTTCAGAAAAAATTTTATTCTTTTTATCTTACATATGCAACACGTGTTTCAGATCTTCTGGTATCTTCTTCAGGCTTTGATCAATAATATGAAAATGAATTCTTACATGCGATATATATATATATATGAGTATTTAACTTCCCTCTTCCTGTTAGTCTTTTAAACAAGTGTTTTTGTTTTCTGGGTGGCTTGGTAATAAATTCATTAACTGAGCTTTTATAACTCTTTTATTAGAGTTTTTTTCTGATATAGTTCATCAGATGTTCATTTGATATGTCAGGTGTGTGTGTTTGTAATTTGTTTTTTGTTCTAGAGAATTTCTGTGTTTTTCTACTTAAATTTCTACTTTTTGGGTGTGTGTATGTGTGTGTTTATGTATATGTGTTTATGTTTACTTTTAATATATATATAAACACACACACACATATGTAATATAAGGGATCAGTTTAACCCAGTGACCATCCAAAGTAAGTTGTGATAAAATTGTCCTAGTTAACAGCAGTCTTCGTTAAAAAGGGCTCCTCGGGTATTCAGCAATAAACCTGACTCTTACCCTTTTAGATGATGGAGCTTGTTGCTGTCTGGGGAAGGACGATACCCCCCCCCACACACACACTTAAGATTAGATTCTTTGATTCCAGTCAAATATGTATGTATTTACACAACCTCTTTTCGCGCATGAATCTTTCTCTTCTTTCCCAGGCTATGCATAAATTGTAGGGCAGACTGGGCTCTTCAGCCTTATTAAGAAAACTTGTCTAGGAGAAAAAGAAAAAACAATTCAAAATCTAAAGAATATTGTCTGGGAGAATCACTACACCATTCTTCTGCTATCAGCTCATCCTAAAATGTGTAACTGGTCTTTAACCACGTATGGGTAAAATCACGAGCGTCAATCCCAGGGTGCCATCCCCCCAGGCAACACCTGCCCCCTCGATTTAAAGGGGCAGGGCTGGGTTTATTGCCCAGTGCCTTAGGCGCCCCCCTTGAGGGGGAATGCCGACAGGATCAACGCAATTTTTTAACCCGCCACCAATGAGTCTCGGCTTGTAGGTGGTCCCACGTTAATAGGGCCTTGTGCCTGACCTTGTACACGTGGGGTACAAGGATAATATCTGGTCTTACACAAGCTTCCTAAATGAGAGTAATCTCCCCTTGTTTGTTTCAATTCAAATATGATAAAATTGTGTTCTTAATTGTGCTTGCACATTATTTAAAATGAACTGAATTGTTATTAAGAACACAGTTTATGATATTTTTGTGTTAAAACATGCAGTTGTATTGATTCAAACAAATTTGTATTTTCAGTGTAGATTAACGGTGAAATGAAAATGGCTGACCAAAATGTAACGGCTTCCTCAAAGTGAAACAAACAAGGGGTGGTTACTCTTATTTATGTAGCTAATGTTCAGATTACCAAATTATACATGTATTTACTCAACCCCTCCACCATGAGTAGGATGTGACACAAGCTGAATTTTTAAGAAGAGCTTGAATTCAGTGTTTTCCTTCTCCTAGACAAGTTGCCTAACCAAGGTTAAAGAGCCAAATCTGCCCTATTATTTACCCATAGCTGGGCGGGAAATAGATGGATGCTTACCTTTTCCAAGAGTATCAGCACTAGGAAAAATGTAAAAGGCCTCATTCAGGATTTGAACTCTGGTAGCCGAGTCCATTTTCTATGACCTAAACCATTACACCACACATATCTAAGTAAAAACTACTTATAGACCACCTTGTACTTGTTGAGAAGATTTGATTTTTGATATTTTAAAAAGACTGCCAAGTACAATCAAAACTGACTTAATTTATTTACCACATTTTCTTTGCCAATTTAAAAACTAGAAATAAAGTTTGGTTATCAATTAAGAATTAAGAAAAGATTATAAATCTGATGGTGCTTAAACTAATGGTTATTCCAGGTTGTGTGGAAAACTACATAAGGGGAATATAGTGGTTAATATATTTAGAATTGTTTCATTGTGAAGTAATAATTAGAAAGCTGGTCTTTGATCATCACTAATGAATAGAGAGATTGATCCTCACTGGGTGACACACATCAATTACTGTGTGTCAATTCAGTTAGTAGAGAATCTGCCAAGGAACCACAAGATTCTGGGTTTGATACTGACCCTCACCAACTCGGTGCACGAGTAGCACATCTTGGATCTATGTGGTAAAGTTGGGAACTGATGCACTAGTGAAAAGGGGATAGACTCCCTTGCTGTCAGTCTGATACCAATAATAGGGTGCTCTGTCGACTTCTTACTTTTATATGTTCAATCAATCTATTCATTATTACTAAATTATTGATTGATTTTAATGGCATGTGAACCTGTCTAGGGTTATTTTATGCATTGTAAGTTCAAATTTACATTTTTTTATAGTTGTTTTTTAAGGGTTTCTCTCTTTTTTTTTTTTTTTTTTTTGGTCGACAGAGCAGAGAGAATACAAATAATTTTTAAAAAGATCTATTTGACTCATAGATGGAATACTAATGGGTACTACCACTCTGGATCAGAGTGGGCCTGGGAGTAATGGCAATGAAAAGGTGCTCCCCACTCCCCAAAAACTAGACCCTTAACATTAGATGCAATTTAGTGTCATACCTAGGATACCATTTTTTGGAAGGTCTTACTCCTCTACAGCAGAAACAGTTTGTGTATTCTAAGCCCTGCCAAATATTTTTAAAAAAATGCTGTGCTTAGGTTTTCATTTAAATCAATGAAATTAATCAACTCACTTGCAAATCATCATGTATATAACCAATAAAAGTTTCTTTTTTTTAAGGATTATGTAAATAATAAAATGCCAATAAGATCATCAATAATATTGTTAATCAAATGTTCATTAGCTACAAGGATGTTTTTCACAGTTACTTTCATCCTTTCTATATGTAGATAATATTGTGAGGATGATGGCAATAAACATGGAAATATTAACAAAATCAAGGAGACTTGATTGTTAATCAAATATTCATTAGCTACAAAGATGTTTTTCACAGTTACTTTTATCCTTTCTATATGTAGATAATATTGTGAGGATGATGGCAATAAACATGGAAATATTAACAAAATCAAGGAGACTTGATTGTTAATCAAATATTCATTAGCTACAAGGATGTTTTTCACAGTTACTTTCATCCTTTCTATATGTAGATAATATTGTGAGGATGATGGCAATATTAACAAAATCAAGGAGACTTGATTGTTAATCAAATATTCATTAGCTACAAGGATGTTTTTCACAGTTACTTTCATCCTTTCTATATGTAGATAATATTGTGAGGATGATGGCAATAAACATGTAAATATTAACAAAATCAAGGAGACTTGATTGTTAATCAAATATTCATTAGCTACAAGGATGTTTTTCACAGTTACTTTCATCCTTTCTATATGTAGATAATATTGTGAGGATGATGGCAATAAACATGGAAATATTAACAAAATCAAGAAGACTTGATTGTTAATCAAATATTCATTAGCAAAGCAATTACTTTTAAAGAATTTTCATTATTTTAAGACTGTTAAATGCTCCAAGTTTCTACAAGGAAGTTTTTTGTAGGACTTTTTTTTTCTTCTTTTTTTTTTTCATTTTTTTTTCAAAGTACTTTTAAAAGTGAATTTTAAAAAAATAATTTCTGTGGGAGCCATATTTGGTTCTTTATTTTGAATATTTATTAAAATATCAATAATGAATTGTGATCCCGTCCTCAGTTGGGATCCATTCCTCTATTTGTTACCATAGAATCAGTAAAACAAACTTAAAAAAAAATATCTTTGTCTCGATTTCTTTATTTTTAATTTTATAAAGTTAATTTAGAAAAAAAAAACAAAAAAACTGAATTTTCTTTAGTTTTAAAGTGGTTTGGGTTTGTATTTTAGGCGAATATTTTTTATGCATCTGCCTACTTCTAACTTCCACCCTCCAAAGTCCATATTTTTATACTCACACATCACTTTATTCTTAGTCATGCTATTTTAATTACATTGAATAATGTAATACATGCATGGTAGCTCTCTGGTTAGTAGTTGCTTTTTTTTTATTACCCTTTAACTCAGATCAAATTGAAACAAATTTTTATTATGAGATCCTTCTGCAACAGTGACTTGGACTAGTTCATAAGAAACAAGTGGGTTGTACTTAGACTAGAGACCCTACTGTAATTTTTCCTTGTGGCTCCAGTTGACAGTTATCAAGATGAAAATTAATAACATTTAAAAACACTCAGAACTGTGATACAATTTAAAAGCGCTCTCAAGGTTTTTCTTCAAATAGTTTTAAGATGTGCCACACTATGAAACAATTTGAAATATTTTGATTGCTTTCAGAAACAACAAAACTAAAACAAAGTAATTTTTTTTTTTTTTTTATGTATCTAAATTCATTTTTGGCTCGACTTTTAAAAAAATTATTTTTACTCTTTAAAAGTCAAGTGTTTCCATAAAAGACTAACTTTAACTATCAGAAGAGACTATTCACATATGTCAGTTGTTAATTTTGCATGAGGGTCAATTGAAAGGTTTGTGTCATACTACTAAAGAAATATGATACAGTGGTAAAAGAATGCATACATTAAGTTCAATTCTTCAACATGTTTACTAGCCATTTCTAACCTTCATGCTCTAATCATTTTTATTTTATACTGTTATCATTAATTTACCATATTTGGTGGGAGTTATCAAAAGTAACGGGCAAGGGAGATAATTTGTGGCTGAGATAGTTGCATATCTCCAAAAAGAGCCTATACCAGGTAAAAACCAGAGTTTCAATGTTACTTGAAAATTGACTTAAAAATCTCTTTCTGTCTTTCTCATATATATATATGTAGATAAAAGGATATGAAAACAATTGTTGAAAAAATATTTATTTTCTGAAAAAATCTGTTGCAGGCTGACCATGAACAGGTTAAATCTCTTCCTGTTTGAAAAAGAGAATTTATCTATTTTTGAATTTGAAATATGTCTTCTTCTTTCAAAAACTGTTACACTAAGATATACATTATGTCGCTGACCGAGAAACACATAGTGGATGTGCTAATGACGAAATGATCGCTTGACTTGTATGCTTTTTGAAACATCAATGTTTTCGTTTTGAATTCAAATTATTTTCAGCTTCTCTCTCGATGAGTCCAGAATAAAAAAACAAGCTCTGAAGATGATTTTTATAAATTGAAATATTGTTCAATATTAGCTATGAATATGATATAAAATATTTTCATTTTAACAGCATTGTGTGTTTTCATATCCTTTTATCTATACTTATACCGTCGGATTCATTTCCTTACTCTTAACTTGTATATATATGAGAAAGACAGAAAGAGATTTTTAAGTTAATTTTCACACTCATTCACATAATAATTAATAATACACACTTACTCTTGCACACACACACATATATCTTTCCCCTTTATATAAATCTAGGATTACAAAATAAATTTAATAAATATTATGATAATAATTGCAATATTAACTAATAAATTTTACGTACACATACACACACACTTGTCACATAATTAAAAACACTGTAAAAATATTACATCAATAAAACACACACGCACATACACTTGTCACGTATTTAAAATATTGTAAAAATATTATATTGATAAAACAAAATTTTAATTAAAAAATACAAAATAAATACCAAATAAAATCCATACATATTTCTCTACTCAATCCTGGGTATGCCGTTTCTTTTACTAAATAGGATATATACATATATTTTCATTAATTATATTTTATTGTGATACATACTCATGCTTATGCACACACACACTCACATAAACACTCACACATCTAGCAAAAGTAAGCGTCTGTTTAAATTTCCATACACACTCACAGACACACACACCCACTTACTCTTACCTTACTGCCGTCTTCTATTGCTAAATTTTCTTAATTTAACTATTTAGTTAACTAAATAGTTAAATTAAGAAAATTTAGCAATAGGAAGTAAAGAAAAATTACAGTTATTTCTTCTTGTTAATGGATTTCTTTTAAGATTCATCTCCGAGATTTTTGCTCGTATTCATTAAGATAATACCAATCAATTAGAAATCAATAATACTAAGCACATATTTATTAAAATCAAATTGTTAGTATCAGTATGCAAATTAGCCTTTCCGTTCACACTGTAAACCGCAATTTTGTTGTATATATAAATACAATTGCATGTTATTATTATGTAGATATCTTCAATAGTATTAATAATGTAAAACAATTTTATTAATAATTGAGGTTTAAATGAAAATATAAAATCACGGAGAATGTGACGTAAATAACTAAGGGAATTGTGACTTGAGTAGTAATATATTTTCAGTTACAGACAGAAAAACACCCAATCTCCATTATGATAAGAGATATTTATGAGCAAATAAATTTATACCAGTTTGTATATGTAGTTGTATAAGAGAATAATTCTACGCATACGTCTTGTCTACATCTTACAACCGTTGACTTAGCGTTCTCTGTATTTTCAAACACCCAAGAAAGCTAGTTTCTCATTCAACAATTTTTTTAGTTTTTTAAAAGATTGACCGACAAAACAAAAGACTCTCACAGTCTTCTTATTGTCTGTGATAAATTTATTTTTCTTCAAATTAACAAAAGCCCTGACGAAGATCTATTAAAACAGATCGAAACACAGCAGCATGGCAAAATAAACATCACTCGTTTTATGAACTTGTGGTTTTTCAATTTTTCACTATATATATATATATATATATATATATATATATATGTATGTCTGAGGCTTGTGATAAAAAGCAAGAAAATAAGATGAAAGACATTTTGAAAGCTTAAAAGTATTATTACTACATGTATAAGCAAGGGAAAGGAAATGAAAGAAATACTAGAGAAAAGTAAAAAATCAACTTACAAATCTCTTTCTCTCTCTCTTTCTCTCTAATATATATATATATATATATATATATATATATGGAAACACGGTGAGGAAATTAATCCGACATGAGAAGAAAATATTTTAAAAATATAACAAACACAGGATGTTATGATTAGGGGAAACAATTTTATGTGTCAATACTTAAGCATTTTGGTATATTGTACCATCTTCAGGACACTGTTAAGTAATGTTTATGTGAGGGACAAAATGAAAGATGTTAAGTGTATAGTAAATGTGTGAATATGATGTTAGTAACCGTTAATTTTTATATGTGCATTTGTTTACGAAAGCCAATGACGTAATCAATGCATGTGCATTATATATATAATTCAATTGTTGATTTTCAAATTACAAACACCAATACTATTAGGTTAATAATAATAGGCTATATAACTAGGTTATTAATATTAATAATATTAGGCTATATAACTAGGTTATTACTAACCTTGTACTGTGCTAAAAGGTCTCCCATAATAAAGCTAACTGCAAATCAATCATTATTATTATTAATTTTCTACTTTTCTTTTTGTTATGCAAATTCATATTTTCTTTCATCTCAGTGGTTTACAAGACCATTAAGATTATCATCTGTCTTAAAAGGAATTATCTAGCTAATCCATTGGAATGGTTTCAATCATCAAGCATTTTTATTTAGATTTAGTAACTGATCTTATAATCTAAACTCCATTCTTTCTTTTATGGTGAAGACAAGTGCGGTATATAATCACTCGATGGGGCATCTCATATGGTGTAATGGTTAGCAAGTAAGATTAGCAGACCATTGTTAGTGAATTTGATTCTCACTGGGTGCCCCATATATTTTGCCTTGTGCCACAGCTATGCTAAGCTTAGTAAATAACTATACTCACTCTGCACAGGGGAGATGACACCAGTCTTTTTTTTTTTAATGAGAGATCCAAAACAGATGTTGAGCGGTAAACAGAAATTGTGTAGATTACTTGGCATTTGACTTGTGTACCAAGGAATAATATTGACCTTATCAGTTTTAGTGCAATGGTTATGTGCCACCAAGAGGGAATGATTCTCTGGTGCTAAAAAGTAAAAATCTTGGTACTTGGTACAAATGACCAATGACTGTGATCGGACAATAGAAAGATGTTATATTTATGTCCTAAGTGTTTATCATTCCCTGGTCCTAAAAAATAAAAATCTTGGTACTTAGTACAAATGACCAATGACTGTGATCAGACAATAGGAAGATGTTATATTTATGTCCTAAATGTTTATCATTCCCTGGTCCTTAAAAGTAAAAATCTTGGTACTTGGTATAAATGACCAATGACTGTGATCAGACAAAAGGAAGATGTTATATTTATGTCCTAAATGTTTATCATTCCCTGGTCCTAAAAAGTAAAAATCTTGGTACTTGGTAGAAATGACCAATGACTGTGATCAGACAATAGGAAGATGTTATATTTATGTCCTAAATGTTTATCATTCCCTGGTCCTAAAAAGTAAAAATCTTGGTACTTGGTAGAAATGACCAATGACTGTGATCAGACAATAGGAAGTGGTACTTGGTAGAAATGACCAATGACTGTGATCAGACAATAGGAAGATGTTATATTTATGTCCTAAATGTTTATCATTCCCTGGTCCTAAAAAGTAAAAAATCTTGGTACTTGGTAGAAATGACCAATGACTGTGATCAGACAATAGGAAGATGTTATATTTATGTCCTAAGTGTTTATCATTCCTGGTCCTAAAAAGTAAAAATCTTGGTACTTGGTAGAAATGACCAATGACTGTGATCAGACAATAGGAAGATGTTATATTTATGTCCTAATTCCCTGATGCTAAAGAGTAAAAATCTTGGTACTTAGTACAAATGACCAATGACTGTGATCAGACAATAGGAAGATGTTATATTTATGTCCTAAGTGTTTATCATTCCCTGGTCGTAAAAAGTAAAAAAAAAGGAAGATGTTATATTTATGTCCTAATTCCCTGATGCTAAAGAGTAAAAATCTTGGTACTTAGTACAAATGACCAATGACTGTGATCAGACAATAGGAAGATGTTATATTTATGTCCTAATTCCCTGATGCTAAAAGTAAAATCTTGGTACTTAGTACAAATGACCAATGACTGTGATCAGACAATAGGAAGATGTTATATTTATGTCCTAATTCCCTGATGCTAAAGAGTAAAAATCTTGGTACTTAGTACAAATGACCAATGACTGTGATCAGACAATAGGAAGATGTTATATTTATGTCCTAATTCCCTGATGCTAAAGAGTAAAAATCTTGGTACTTAGTACAAATGACCAATGACTGTGATCAGACAATAGGAAGATGTTATATTTATGTCCTAATTCCCTGATGCTAAAGAGTAAAAATCTTGGTACTTAGTACAAATGACCAATGACTGTGATCAGACAATAGGAAGATGTTATATTTATGTCCTAAATGTTTATCATTCCCTGGTCCTAAAAAGTGAAAATGTTGTACTTAGTACAAATGACCAATGACTGTGATCAGACAATAGGAAGATGTTATATTTATGTCCTAAGTGTTTTTATTTGTAAGATTTTTTTTAATGGGAAGGCATTTAAATGAAATAACACCTGAAGTCAACTGGTGATTTTTTTTTTCAAAAAGTGTTTTGAGTATACCATATGTCAGCATTGTTGTCTAACTACCATTATTATTTGTCCATTGTTAATGCACATGATTTGTTGTCAAATGCCAAATAAAGTTGCCAACAGTGAAACTTAAACCACTTCATAAATCTTAGCAACATGACTTTACTTTTCTTTAGGATTGTTTATCGTTCAGTATAACAGTCTGACAGGAAGAAGCTTAATTTGTTTTTTATTTTCTTTCTTTTATTTTTTTAAACACAAACATAAATTAAATATATCATCATATAACATAATATTTACATTCTTATTTACCAAAATTTCAAGAATAATGATATATTTGATATTTTACAATTACCTAGATAGTTGTCAATTAACCTTCCAAAAATAATATACAACAATTTGACACTTTTGTTCCTTTAAACAAAAAAGTGAATATTTATTGTCATATCAAAATCCAGTTTATTTATTTTGTAATAAGGCTTCTATTTTTTCTTCTTTTTTTCTGGTTTTTTTTTTTTTTAAATAATTTCTTTGTCTGTATCTTCTGGTATTGTCTTGTCTTTTTTTTTTAATAATCTCTGTTTTTATCTTCTGATTATCATTTTGTCTTTATTTTTTTGTGATAATCTTTCTGTCGTCTTCATCTTTTTATATTGTTTTGTCTTTTTTGATAATATCTTTATCATTTAATAATCTCTTTATCTTCTTTTGATAATCTCTTTGTCTTTATCTTCTGTAATCTCTTTGTCTTTATCTTCTGGTAATCTCTTTGCTCTTTATCTTCTGGTAATCTCTTTGATCTTTATCTTCTGGTAATCTCTTTGTCTTTATCTTCTGGTAATCTCTTTGTCTTTATCTTCTGGTAATCTCTTTAATCTCTTTGTCTTTATCTCTTAATCTCTTTGTCTTTATCTTCTGGTAATCTTCTTTGTCTTTATCTTCTGGTAATCTCTTTCTGGTATCTCTTTATCTTCTGGTAATCTCTTTGTCTTTCTTCTGGTAATCTCTTTGTCTTTATCTTCTGGTAATCTCTTTTAATCTCTTTGTCTTTATCTTCTGGTAATCTCTTTGTCTTTATCTTCTGTAATCTCTTTGTCTTTATCTTCTGGTAATCTCTTTATCTTCTGGTAATCTCTTTGTCTTTATCTTTTGGTAATCTCTTTGTCTTATCTTCTGGTAATCTCTTTGTCTTTATCTTCTGGTAATCTCTTTATCTTTCTCTTGGTAATCTCTTTGTCTTTATCTTCTGGTAATCTCTTTGTCTTTATCTTCTAGTAATCTCTTTGTCTTTATCTTTTGATAATCTCTTTATCTTCTTTTGGTAATCTCTTTGTCTTTATCTTCTAGTAATCTCTTTGTCTTTTATCTTTTGATAATCTTTGTCTTTATCTTCTTAATCTCTTTGTCTTTATCTTTTTGATATATATTTTGTCTTTATCTTCTGATAATCTCTCTGTCTTCTTTTGATAATCTCTTTATCTTTATTTTCTGGTAATCTCTTTGTCTTTATCTTCTGGTAATCTCTTTGTCTTTATCTTTTGATAATATATTTGTCTTTATCTTCTGGTAATCTCTCTGTCTTCTTTTGATAATCTCTTTATCTTTATCTTCTAAATATCTTTGTGTTTTAAAATTCATAATATGGAGTTTCAACTCAAATTTCTTATTAATACTGTATATGTAAAAACATTGGTCATAACTAAGTTTATTAGATCATATTCATAAGTCTCTGAATTTCTAAAAAATCATTTGTATTTTATGCTGTACAAAAGAAAAACTCCAAAGAAACAACTACACAAAAATGAAAATATAAATGTACAGTAAATGCAATTTCGTAGGCATAAAATAACTCTGGATGGGTTGACATGCCATTAAATTCAATCAATGCCATTAAATTCAATCAATCTTATTTTTATTTCTATTGGATGGGTGACATGCCATTAAATTCAATCAATCTTATTTTTATTTTCTATTGGATGGGTTGACATGCCATTAAATTCAATCAATCTTATTTTTATTTTCTATTGGATGGGTTGACATGCCATTAAATTCAATCAATCTTATTTTTATTTCTATTGGATGGGTTGACATGCCATTAAATTCAATCAATCTTATTTTTATTTCTATTGGATGGGTTGACATGCCATTAAATTCAATCAATCTTATTTTTTATTTCTATTGGATGGGTTGACATGCCATTAAATTCAATCAATCTTATTTTTATTTCTATTGGATGGTTGACATGCCATTAAATTCAATCAATCTTATTTTTATTTTCTACTACATGTGTACAAACATTTGTAATATCTAAATTCATAAGATCAATTGTCAATTAATATTGATATTTGATTAGCATAGTCTTATGTTTCAGAATTTTTCAGGTGAAATATTTTATATTATTAACAACTTATATTATCACTTATTTGTATTACATACTAGAAGCGGCTACCCAGTCTCGCCTGGGTAGAGGAGATGTAACAAAAACAGTTAGTCTCGCAGATCCATTATTACTGAATCACGAGTTAGATCCTCACAGGATGCCCCATAAAAATCCCTATGTAAAAAAAGACCGTGTGTTGATTCAGCCACTCTGAAAAGAAAAATTATTGTCTACTATTTAAAATCTTAAATGCAAAAGAAATTCTATGCTGTTATCATTTAAATTTAATCTCTAATTATCATCACAAATATAAATCAAATCTCTATTATTTTTGCTCAAAAACCAAGCCCTGGTGATATTTAATGTGTATATATATTTACTTTGTCATTAATTGTTTTCTTTTCACAGTTTCATCCGGACATACATACACACAAACTGCTCTTTATATATGTATAGATGTCATCTGGACATACATACACACAAACTACCATTATATATGTATAGATGTCATCTGGACATACATACACACAAACTGCCCTTTATATATGTATAGATGTCATCTGGACATACATACACACAAACTGCTCTTTATATATGTATAGATGTCATCTGGACATACATACACACAAACTGCTCTTTATATATGTATAAATGTCATCTGGACATACATACACACAAACTGCCCTTTATATATTGTACAGATGGGTTTTAAGATAGCCATTCAAGTTCATCAAGTACTTTTATCTTAAAATCTTTTTCTTTCTTTTTTTTTACACCTAACATTCATGTCACTTTCAAAATCTGATATTACAAATATCTTCCTCCTGAAAACACTTCTGGATAGACAACATTGCTTATGATGTATTTTGTTCTTCTTGTTTGACCTTTTTGATGAGGATTCCCAGCTTTGCAGATGGCTACATAGAGCTGGCCCATGTGAGGAGGAGGAGGAGGAGGAGAAAAAGAAGTCACTATTCAAATGCAGATGTGTAACAGAGTTTGTCCCCATGCTTTGTTTACAGTCATTCTTGTAGAATAATCATACTAGTTCCAATTACCGTCGAATTGGTAAGACAAGGCAGCAAGCATTCGTAACCCAATACGATTCTGGTTTGCTGCAAAGACTACTGCAAAATGGCAGGTTATTTATAAAGCCTCAGAACTTCATAAAAACCAAGCAGCCAATCAGTAACCCAATACAAATCTGGTTTGCTGCAAAGACTACTGCAAAATGGCAGGTTATTTATGAAGCCTCAGAACTTCATACAAACCAAGCAGCCAATCAGGACTCAAGGAATGGAATCACCCAAATGCATGAGTGGACTATTCTAAATTTCCATAAGTACCAGTTGTCTTTGGCTAGTTGCTGTTGTTCAAACCAATAGTAGACTGACTGACTGACTTCAATAATTCTAAAGCAGATTCAAACTGCATTCAGCCTGTTGGCGGGGATTAGAATATGCTGACTCTATCTCAAATGACTATTATTAGATAGAAATAATTATGTGAAACTATATAATTATGAGTATTAGATGGGGATACTTGAAATCATACAACAGTGTGCAAATTATCTTTATTACACCGGAATACTTGAAACTGTACAACTGTGTGCAAATTATCTGTATTACACCAGAATACTTGAAACCATACGACTGTGTGCAAATTATTGGTATTAAATTGGATTACTTGGATTATAACTGTAAAAAAAAAACAACCTAAGAAACCTATGCACAGAAGATGTAAATATGAATGTATATATAAGCTCTAGGAATAAAATAACCCTAGTCAGGTTGACATGTCATTAAAATCTGTTAATCAAACTGCATGTCAAACAAAAAAAACATTTTCTCCCCCAAAGTGGTAGTACATGTTATGGTTACATCTATGCATCAAGTAGATCTGTTAAGAATTATTTGTCCTGGCTATGATATTAAGAGGCATCTGATGCTGAGAGTCCAGTTCCAGAGATCTGATGGGTGTGGAGTACACCGTCATTGCCATTACTCTAAGGTCCACTCTTAACTGGAGTAATATAGTACTTGTTAGGATGGCATATATGTGTCAAATAGATCTGTTTAAGAATTATTTGTCTTGGCTATGATATTAAGAGGCATCTGATGCTGAGAGTCCAGTTCCAGAGATCTGATGGGTGTGGAGTACACCGTCATTGCCATTACTCTAAGGTCCACTCTTAACTGGAGTAATATAGTACTTGTTAGGATGGCATCTATGCATCAAGTAGATCTGTTTAAGAATTATTTGTCTTGGCTATGATATTAAGAGGCATCTGATGCTGAGTGTCCAGTTCCAGAGATCTGATGGGTGTGGAGTACACCGTCATTGCCATTACTTTAAGGTCCACTTTTAACTGGAGTAATATAGTACTTGTTAGGATGGCATCTATGCATCAAGTAGATCTGTTTAAGAATTATTTGTCCTGGCTATGATATTAAGAGGCATCTGATGCTGAGAGTCCAGTTCCAGAGATCTGATGGGTGTGGAGTACACCGTCATTGCCATTACTCTAAGGTCCACTCTTAACTGGAGTAATATAGTACTTGTTAGGATGGCATCTATGTGTCAAATAGATCTGTTTAAGAATTATTTGTCTTGGCTATGATATTAAGAGGCATCTGATGCTGAGAGTCCAGTTCCAGAGATCTGATGGGTGTGGAATACACCTTCCTTGCCATCACAGCCAATAAGGAAGGATAAAAGTTACAGAGTATAATAGAACAATTTTTTTTATTTGTAAATACATATATATATATATATATATATATATATATATATATTTATTTACCTTGGTATCATTGATTTTGAAGAAAATTTACTTTTTTTATAAAAAATATTCTTAGTGTTGTACTTATTTATGGGCTATACTGTAAATAATACCAAATAATATCCATTTTGATTGTATAATGTTAAACCACAATGTTCCTAGTTCAATACCGGCCCTCGCCAACTCAGTGTATGACTAGCACAGGGATCTGTGCGGTAAAGTAAGGAGCTGATGGTAGGTGTGGTGCCCTACTTCAGATGCAAAAACAATCTCCTTGGTCTAGCACTAGTGAAAATGGGATAGACTCCCTCACTGATAGGCTGTTACGACTTTAGGCCACGCCGATGACTTTACTTACTTATCTTTGGTTTAGAAGAAAATTAACTTTTCTTTAAAAATTGTTGAGGGTGTACTTATTTATGGACTAGTAATATCCATTTTTATTATATAATATCCCACTAGAAATAATCAGATATTAGTTTAAGAGAAAATTAACTTTTTATAAAAAAATAAAAAATAAAAATAAAAAACTTAGGTGTGATTATTTATGGGCAATACTTATATGTTAAAAATTTCTTTTGCAAAAAACATTGACTGGGCACATCAACATGAGCTGAAAAAGTATGAATATCTGTGAGAACAATGTGTACAAAACAACTGGACTACTGATATATTTCCCATTGAATTCAGATGCCAAGTTTTTATTGCTAATTCAACCTTGGCATAACTGACTAAATTCTACTCATCACCCACCAGCAGAAAAATGGTCATATGCCAAAAACCTCCAAGATCAGACAGAAGCTGTATCTGCATAAATCTGGTATTGCCAAACTACGATGTAAAATATATATATATATATATATATATATATATATATATATGAATTAAACATTTTTCGGAAAAAACAAACAAATGATGTTATAGTTCGCTGACAGAAATCTGTTTCGACCTTTTATTAAAGCAGTCTTCATCAAGAGCGAAATATTTGTGATGGAAAGACGGTGTAAGTAAACCGTTAATTACAAATTACAAACATTACAAATCCTTTGAAAAATTTTCCACCTTCTTCAATTGTGCTGTGGACTTTTAACTTGCTTTTTTGTGACTGGAATCATGAACATTTTTGATACTTTTTGATACATTTTTTATATATTTTTACAACAAACTCTTTTGGGTTTTCTTGTGGATTATAATGCTTCTGATTTTAAAAAAATTAAATTAATTTTATTTTTTAAAACAGAATATGCATTTTCAAAATTTAAAAAATTCCGGTTCCGAACATGAACGTTTGTTTGTACCCCTCGTGTTTTGTAATGGTTTACTTACACCATCTTTCCATCACAAATATTTCGCTCCTGATGAAGACCGCTTTAATAAAAGGTCGAAACAGATTTCTGTCAGCGAACTATAACATCAGTTGTTTGTTTTTTCTAAAAATATTTAATTCATACTGTTGGATTCACTTGCATTTACTTTTCATTTATATATATATACACATGTTTAATTAGACAAAAGACACATCTCCTGTTTCACAATTTTATTTGTGATTTTTTCAAGTTTTCTGGCCAACTTTTTAATATTTGGGTGGAATTTGTGGATTAGTCCACCAAAGTTCATGTCCCGAGTAATTACGGCACTTTGAAGTGCCATCATCAGGGGTGAAAAAATCACAAATAAAATTGTTAAACAGGAGATGTGTCTTTTGTTTAATTCAACATGCATAAATGAAAAAATGCTGCCCAAATACACACACACACACACACACAAATACATATATATATATATATATATATATATATATATATATATATATATAATAAAGTAAGCCTAATTAGTCAGAATTATCCTGATGATCCATTAGGAGAAACCTAGGTAGATATTCTCTGACTCTTTAGGCTTACTTTATTATCTATTAGCTCATCTTCTTGTTTTGAGCACTTTAGTATATTTAACTTAGGCAACTCTTATAGTATTTTTTTCTTTTGGACATTTTTTTAGTACCATCTGATTATTTTCTGGAAGTGCATATGATTTGGTCTTTTCTTTTTTTAATATTTTTTTTTCTCCAGGTGAAAGTTTGTGTTGTGTTACAAACTGTAAAGCCGGAATTTTTTTTCATACTGTCAGAGTTTAGAAATAAATAAATAAATAAATATATATATATATATTATGGACTCTCTCATTGATTTTCGACGCATGAGGGTTCATACAATGAACACCCACACAGTGATTTGTTTATAGTGGTGAAGGCTGTGTTGGACCATTCCGCACTTTTTGGCACAGTCGATAGGAAAGAATTGGTGCACAAGGAATGCCACAAACTCAATCAATGACTGACCTCAGGATTTTTGAATTCAGAGTTTTCTCTCTCCTAGACTGGTTACCTATGCAAGGTTAAAGAGCCTAGTCTGCCCTACTATTTTACCCATAGCTGATATATATTATTTGGTTCAAATTAGTCGTAATTTACAATTAAGTCAAAAACTCACCTGTTTCTTATTCACATTCTACCTGTCACTTTCCCCCCTTTCTCTATATATATTAACTACTCCTTATATATTTTAGTTTTTGTTTTTCTTTGTGAAGTAAAGAGAGAGATCGGAGAGTGTGAGCAGTAGATTGAACTTCCCACTTTAGTTGTATGTTAATTTTCAGCAGCTAACAACTGGCTTATATATAAGACAGGTTAGTTTTTGACTTAATTGCAAATTTTGGCAAAATGGTTTTAATGGGGTTTTTTTTCTCTAGTCATATTTATTTTTTTAATTTAATTCCTTTTTCAAACTATCTTTCATCCTGATCACAATTATCTACCCAGAGCTCAATAGGTGACTCAATGGATCCTTTTTTTTTTTTTAGTATATATATATATAAATATTAAAAAAGATAGCACAGATGCCACATCTTCCAATGATGTAAAATTTGCCAAATATAAAATGATGACCTAGACGGAACCCTATCACTATTGATTGGTCATATCAAAGTGGGGAAAGTCTTTAAGAAATATATATATATATAATATTAGTGTGCAAAATGGAATTGACAAAATTTAGTATATTTGTATTCTAGCTGATCTTAACAATGATGTTGTCTGAATGGTCTTGATTCTTCCTCTGATTTCTAATTCCTCTAGTCTGTTTTCTAAACTCTTGGGGATTGTTCGATTGGCACTAACTATGTTGGTATCACTTTTACCCTCATACTCCACTGTTTTTTCACTTCTCTTGCAAAGTCCAGGTATTTGTCTATCTTTTTCGTTTCTTTTATCTTCACCCTGCAATTCTTTGTCCTGATCAGAAAAGACTATGAAATATAAGTCAAATTGTTATTATCAGCTCATATAAAAATGTGTGGATGTTATGTTTAATGGAAAAGCGTAAAGAAATTTTGAAAAAAATGAAATCTTTCTAATTTTAGTTAATGTAGCAATGCCTATTTTGCCTATGCATTTTTTTTTTTTTTTCATAAAGTAAATTTGGTTCAGAATTTTTTAGATCCAGCACATTTATAAGGATTTGAATTATGGAAAAAATTGTTGAGAATTTTCTTTGTTGATTTTTTTAACTTCTTTTAATTTTACTAATGGCCGAACAATTTGACCACCCCCACCCCCATCATTTAGTTCATTGTTTTTAGCCCTGCTCCAGAAATAAATTTTATATTATTATTACTAATTACTATTGAATACTTTAGTTTTTTAAACAACATTTGAAACTTTTATAGAATCAATTAAGATATTCAATCAATCTATGATATGATCAAAATATTAAGTGTTTTTTTAATTTACAGCCTAGGCAACAGTATTTATCATTTCTTATCTAAATTCTTTGTCCTCAGCAGAAAAGACTCTTTCACCATAACATTCCTATCTATAAATGAAATTTTTATTATCAACTTATCTAAAAATGTGTGCATGTTGTGATTGTCGTGAGACAAAAGTGTCCACGATTTGCATGCGCGTGTTGTGGAGCAGTTTGGAAGCGTGCTAGGCTGAGGTGCACTGATGCAAATCTGAAACTTTGCAGATTAACCAATCGACTGCCTCGCCGTAGCCTATAAAATGAGTGTGTCAGAGGCATGGGCAGTTGATCGTGAACCGTCTTGGAAGTCTGTTCAAGAAGTTTTTACTGCCCTGTCCGTGCAAAGGTTTCAGTCCTGGAAGTCTGTTCGAGAAGTTTTTACTGCCCTCTCCGTGCAAAGATTTCAGATGTCCTGTTTAATCGAAGAGCCTAAAGACATTTTTTTTAAAATTAAATCTTTCTAATTTTAGTGAGAGTAGCAATGTCTATTTTGCCTACACATATGGCATGTCCTTGAGAAAATTCTTATTTAAATCTGTCTTTGATGTTTTGATTGAGTATTTAAAATAAAGACAAATCATTTGCATTCTTTTTATTAATGTTGTTTATTGATGTTATCACTTTCTCTTTTTCTTTAGGTATCATCTCCTACACAGAATATCTCTTCCTTCTTTGTGTCCTTACAAGTAAGTAAATATTTTTGTCTGTTTTTTTCTTTTTAGTTTAATACAGTGGTTCTCAACCTGGGTCAACATGAGATTTATTTTTTGGTCCACACAACTGAAATAGTAAATTATAGGAAAGGAGATGGGCACTAGCAAGTAACCCCCATTACACTAACAGATGTCATCAGGGAGAATTACTCATACTGGCACACTGACAACTTAATGGGTTATGAAAAACATGATGTGCTTCACTATGTGATATATCCGGGTTAAGGGATATATTATGAAGTTGGTATTTGGTATATTATCGCAGTAGTAGTTGGTGCATCGAATAGCAAATCGTCTTCCGAGTAGTCTAGCAGGCTTAGGTGCCTGTACCATCACAGTGTCGAATATTTATACATGACACTGTCCAATCAGATTATAGTGAGGGGGTACGAAGGTATTTACATATTCATTACATCACCATGTAACCCCAAATGTCCCAAAAGATGTCATGAAGGTTTCCATAATAGTATTTTAGTGGTTAATATATTTAGGACTTATGTTACTAGTGAATATTCATTTTCCATAGAATTTCAATGTTAAATTTTATGTGCAATAAATTAGTTGTAGATGGTAGATTGTAGAAGGTGAGCTTCCAGTTTTGGAGGTTTGAGGAATGTGGAGCACCCCTTCATCATCATTGCATCAACTGGCCAAGCACAACTGAACCAGTGTCAAGACAATTGGTACTTATGAGAATTCAGAATAGTCCAATCATGCATTTGGGTGATTCCATTCCTTGAGTCCTGATTGGCTGCTTGGTTTCTATGATGTTCTGAGGTTTTATAAATAACCTGCCATTTTTCAGTAGTCTTTGCGGCAAATCAGGTTTGTATTAAGTTACGACTGCTTGCTGCCTTGTCTTACCAATTCGACGGTAATAGGAACTAGTATGATTATTCTACAGGTTGATTTTTTCCTCTGGTTGATATGACTTCTGTTGTTCTGGCTTTGGTTGTCTGTGCTCATCCTCTTTGTTTTTAAATGATGACGCCAGACTTTGTTTATTTTTCAAAGACATCTTTATTAAAACCGAAGCACAAAAGGGTCCAACTGCGCTGTAAGGAGATAGCTTACTCATGAACAGACAACCATCATGTCCATTTCCTTTGACTAACCTCCAAATTCTAACTACTCTAACTCAGTTCCCTTCTCACACTTTGCCTTTAGCCACTGAGAAATCAGCGGTTAGGTCAGTGAAAGGTGAACTGTTCGTCAATCACTTCTTATGATGGTTATAATGGTAACTTTCCATTTATAATACCATCATTCAAATTTTAATACACTTACAGTCATAATTTGTAGGCTACCCACTAATTAGGTAACAAACTTATTTGGTCATCATACCAAGTATTTCCCTTTATGGCATCTCTTAGGGCAATGGTAGTCATAATTCTTCTCAGGCTTATACCATCTACAACCCTTTCTTTCTTTCATACATGGTTATGCTTTCATTGGGTTTTATAATTTCTAGTCAAGTGACGGACTGGAGACTAATATCCAGAACAGTATTCTTTATTTGAATGTTGATAACCTTTTTTTCTTTATCTTTTCTGGTATTGTTTTTTGTTTTCATCTTCATCATCATAATCTTTTTTGTTGTCTTTATTTTTCAAATGTTGTCTTTTTCATTGTCATTTGTCCTGTTAGTCTTTCCATCACCTTCTTCCTTTTCATCATTGTCTTTTTTGCCATCTTCTTTGATGTCATCTTTTTCTTCTGCCTTGTCATCCTCTTTTCCTCTCCTTCATCTTTTTCATCATCATTGTCTTTTTTGTCATCTTCTTTGATGTCATCTTTGTCATCTCTTTCTTCTTCCTTGTCATCATCTTTTCCTCTCCTTCATCTTTTTAATCATCATTGTCTTTTTTGCCATCTTTTTTGATGTCATCTTTTTCTTCTGCCTTGTCATCATCTTTTCCTCTCCTTCATCTTTTTCATCATCATTGTCTTTTTTGTCATCTTCTTTGATGTCATCTTTGTCATCTCTTTCTTCTTCCTTGTCATCATCTTTTCCTCTCATCTTTTTAATCATCATTGTCTATTTTGCCATCTTCTTTGATATCATCTTTTTCTTCCTTGTCATCATTTTTTCTTCTTCCTTGTCATCATCTTTTCCTCTCCTTCATCTTTTTCATTAACATCTTTTTCTTTTTCATCATCATTGTCTTTTTTGCCATCATTTTATTTCTATCGTTGATGTCATCATTTTTCTCATCATCATCTTTTTTCTTCTTCATCATCATTGTCTTCTTTTCCATCATTGATCTTATTGTTTTTCTTTTTCTTCACTGTCCTCTTCAAACTAGTCAAAATTACTTATTTAAGGTACATAGAATATAAAAGTGATCTTAGCATTGGGGTAAAAAAAAAAAATGCAACAATAAGATGAAAGATAAACTAATCAAAATTAATAATAAGGAAAAATATAATTGCTGAATAATCATAAATTTATGATTTGCTGAATTTACAAACAAAATAAATAACAGAGAAGTTATGATTCAAAATTCTTTTTGTTTTCTATATAATGCTAAACAGTATATTAACTGGGAATAAAGACATTTGAATAAACAATTACAATGGACTTGGGGAAAGAAAGTTACTTTCATAGAAATAGTAAATCCTTTGGTAAATATATGTTCATATTTGTGTTGCAGTTAAAACAACATCCACCTCTTACACTTTAACCTTTCCTATGTGGTTGAGTACTAAATTTGTTGTTATACTCTCTTCTCTGAGTATGAATATGTATGGCCTGTTAGAACACTAAGGATGCACTCACACGATACCAAAAAATACTCATAGGCTAAAAAGATTTTAATATTTGGTAATATAGATTAGTATTACTAGCAACAGAAACCACCCTCTGGGCATCGTAAAAATGAATTTTTCAAAGACATTGCCTGAGAGGCTGGGATTTAAAAATTCAATGTCAGAGGGTTTGTATCATAAGTAAGACAAATCCTCATATTTATTAAAGGAGTAAAAAAAACAAAAAAAAAAACAATTTGAAATGAAAACTGAGCCCCGTCCCTCTCAAATAAAATGTTGTGTGCATGTAATAATCAAACAATTATTTTGAATATTTTCCACATCAATTTTGCACAAAATCGTAGGTATTTATTTATTTGTAAACTTTTTAGTTAACTTCTTGTTACTGTAAAAAAAAAAGGGACGAGAGTAAAAAACAATTTTAAAAATTGGTTACTCAAATTTTGGGTATGTAGCATAAGAATATTGTGACGTAATCTGTGACATAGAGCTATGACGTAGTTTTTGTTACAACAAGAAATACTTGAACAAGGCCAGAGGACACATCGGCTGAAATGTTATGTATATCTATTAATAATGAAGATTCGCTTCCATTTTTTGTCTGTAACAAAAACTACGTCACTGCTTACGTCACATTACCCAAAATCGTCATAACATCGAATAAATACACTCAAAATTTGAGCATGCAACATTAGACAGTCCTCATTGTTTTTTAAAACAAGTTTTAATAAATACATGACTGGTATTATATATCTATATATAGTTTGTTTTATTTTAATACATATTTAAAGTTTACATTTCAAATTGTTTTATTTTTTAATCCTTTAATGAATTTGATGATTTTACTTACTTAGGGTACAAACTCGCTGACATTGAATTTTTTACTCCCACCCCTCAGGCAATATGTTTCAAAAATCTATTTTTACATCGCCCGGAGTGCGTTTTTATTTTGTACTAGTAACAATAAAGATGAGAACAACAGTCTGAAAAATCTAAATGATACAAGAATAGTAGTCATTTCTTATCAATTATTTAAGCAAGGAGTACTAAAGTCTCCAGAAGTTAATGGATGTTAATGAGTAGAGAAAGTTAAGAGTACTGGTAAGAATATGCTCCCTCAGGGTGTAACTATTTAAGTTTTAATGTAATGTAATGTATTATATTAGAAAGACTAATGAAGTTAATTAAGAACACAAATAAAAAGATTAAACTTATTTTAATTATATTTTAATTGGTTTCGATATAAAAACCTATATAGGATTGATTTTAATATGTTAGAGAATAAAACAATAATATTATAGATCAATAACACCAAGTAATCATTTATTAAACATGGTTTTGTTAAAACCAGTATGCAAATTAATTGCACCATATCTTATGTAAACCTTTATTTCTTATTGATATATAAGACACATTGCAAGATTTTAAATGCACTAATAACAAGGGCTGTTTTGAGGCAAATCTAACTCAGATGTTCATAGATATTGTAGATAAATAAGATTTATTCTATGTATTAATGATTTTGATAATAGATTAAATACTCATTGATAAACTTACGCAATTCCTGAGTTTATTGTGACATAAATAGTGATGTAGTTTTGGTTTCAGACGGACACACACCGAATATCCATTATGATAAGATAACAAAAATTGCTTTTTTTTTTAATGGTTCTCATGCCTTGCTGGATCAATACTAATTTAACTAACCAAGACCAATAATGGTGGATAATGGAAGCGCATGGTGTAATGGTTAAAGTCATAGGAGATGAACTCGTCAACCCGAGTTCAAATCCTGGATGTGGTAATTACATTTCATTTAGTGCTAATACTCTTGGGAAAGGTATGAATCCTACTCTCCCTCCAGCTATGGATAAATAGTAGGGCAAACTGGGCTCTTTAACCTTGGTTAGGCAACCGATCTAGGAGACGGAAAACTCTTAATTCAAACCCATTGAACTCCGCTTAAGAAATTGACCTTGTGTCACATTCTGCTCGTGCAGAGGGGTTGGTAAATATATATATATATATAATGGTGGATAATCATTCAATTATCTCTGATTATAGTCTGAACTATTTTAATGAATTAATCTAAAAAAAAAAAATTAAAAAAACATTGCTTGGGTTATCTTGGATTAACTTTTTCACCGCTTCCTTTTTCTAATTTTTGGTAGTTCCCACTGCTGCATTTTCCAGCCCCCCCCCTCCTCTATCCTTAAAAAAAAAAAAACAATTCAAAAGAATGACACTTTACTTTTGAGGCATACTTAGTGTAATGGTTATTCTTATAGTAAATAGAATCAACAAACTAAGTTCTAATTCTGGACAAGGTTGTTTGCATTTTATTTTGTATTAATCCCCTTGGAAATAGCATGAATCCATCTGTTCTCCCACCAGCTATGGGTAAATGGTAGGGCAGACTGGGCTCTTTAACTTTAGTTAAGCAGCCAGTCAGTGAGAAGGAAAACTTTAAATTCAAATCAGCTGTACTCTCACAAAAATTGATAATGTAATTAGTAGGGCAAACTGGGCTCTTTAGTCTTGGTTTAGACAACCAGTCTAGGAAAATTCAAATCAGCTGAACTAGACTAAAAAATTATTATAGAAAAGCATTACAAATTTTTTTTACTATAAAAAAGCCTGGCAAATTATTTTAGTATAGAAAAGCTTTGCAATTTTTTTTTCTACTATAGAAATGCATGATGAATTATTTTACTTTGGAAACAAAGGCATGCTTAGCATGATGGTTAATGTTGTGGGAAAGGAAATTGCAAATTCTGGATGAGACTGTTTCGCTTTACACTAATGTCATTTTGAAAGGCATGAATCCATCTATTCTCCCTACAGCTATGGGTCAATGGTAGGGCAGACTGGGCTCTTTAATCTTAGTTAAGCAACCGGTCAAGGAGAAGGAACACTTTAAATTCAGATCAGCTGTACTCTCACAAAATGTTTCACTTTGTACTAATGTCATTTTGAAAGGCATGAATCCATCTATTCTCCCTACAGCTATGGGTAAATAGTAAGTCAGATTGGGCTCTTTAACCTTAGTTAAGCAACCAGTCAAGGAGAAGGACAACTTTAAATTCAAATCAGCTGTACTCTCACAAAAATTGATTTTGTGTCACATCCTCCCTGTGGTTGGAGGGCTTGGGTAAATACAGACTTTGAAATCTTTTAAATCATCACTAATCTCTGATATTTTCTCTTGATGCTTTGATCAGATTTTTAAACTAGAGAAAAAATATGAAAGCTTTTTAAAAGGCTTCTAAGAAAAAGAAAAAAAATATATTGTGTAACAGTCTTTAAAAAACTGGCAGACCCGTACTGGTTAGCAAAGGTTTTGATAGTTTGCTATATCTATATGTAAAGAGTGCTTAATATCATTGATAGAACATATATATTTAAGTTAGGGTAGCCAAGATATGAAGTCAATGGCATTTGGTAACTAACAGTTACAAAACACTGTTATCTCTTCACTATTCTTATATATATATATATATATATATATATATATATATATATATATATATATAAAGTAAAAAAGTCGCCAGGGCGGCCTAAAGTCAGTATCAGCCAGTCGGCGAGGGAGTCTATCCCCTTTTCAATAGCGCTAGACCAAGGAGATTGTTTTGGCGTCTGAGGTGGAGTGCCACACCTTCAGCTCCTTACTTTACCCTACATATCCCTGTGCTACTCATACGCTGAGTTGGCGAGGACCGGTATTGAACTAAGAACCTTGTGGTTTCTAGTCGAATATATGTATTATATATATATATAGAAATAATAATAATAATAAGTCATCCACAGACACGTGTTTCAGTGTTTCACGCCTCTTCAGTGTGGCTAGACACAACTATCTTTGGCTAGGGTTGAACTCAGACTGACTGTTTGGCAGCCTGATATCTAATCCCCTCGTCCACTGACAGCTGTAGCGGGGACTGGTGTTTTTAAACTATTAAGTACATAGGTTTGTTTATGCATTTTACGGTCACAGAGAGATCAAATTTCCAGGGAAACGATCATTGCTTATATGCTTAGTAGTGAGAGTTAATTTGAATTACCAATTAGAGAGCTCATACCAAATTTATGGGAGCATATATTAATAAGTCATATATATATATATATATATATATATATATATATGACTTATTAATATATGCTCCCATAAATTTGGTATGAGCTCTCTAATTGGTAATATATATATATATATATATATATATATATCCATTTAGGTGAAACATAGGTAGGTAGTTTCTGATTCATTCAGGTCTTTATATATACCACTGAAGAATCTAGACATTCACTGGGTTTTGTAAGACATAATGAGCATTAATTACCACATTGATTGGCAAGAGCTTTGATTTCAGAGTTGTCCTTCTCCTAGACTGGTTGCCTTACCAAGGCTACTGAGACTGATCAACCATAATATATAGAGGTGCACATTTCATTATGTACACATGAATATGTTTATTAAGTAATTAGATGCAAATAATTATAAAATGTTCAATATTTCTTTACTGCTTAATACTTTTGAATAATTTGTTTATTTTACTACAAAAATATTTACAAAAACCAGTCAAGGGAAAACTATTTAACTTTGTATATTACTTAATAATCCTCAGTACATACTGTGAGTTGACCACACAAAGTCAACAGTGTAGAGGAACTAACAGAATAATTGCTGTTGATATTTCTTTATACACTAAAAGTTTTGTTTTGAAAATATCTGAAAGTTATACAGGAAATATCCAATTTCTTCTTTAGTAATTGTCGTTGTAAATAAAAAGAGGATCTGTCATGAGAGAAATAAGTGCACAGGAATAAAACCTCCTTGCCTTTACAAACTAATTTGTAATTCTAACAGTAAATCGTAAGGCAACAGTTTGTAAAGTCATATATATATATATATATATATATATATATATATATATATATATATATATATATATATATATAAAGTTAAAAGTAAGGAAATGAATTAAACGGTATAAGTATAGATAAAAGGATATGAAAACACACAATGCTGTTAAAATGAAAAGATTTTATACCATATTCATAGCTAATATTGAACAATATTTCGATTTATAAAAATCATCTTCAGAGTTTGTTTTTAATCCGGACTAATCGAGAGAAAAGCAGAAAATAATTTAAATTCAAAACGGAATCATTGTTGTTCCAAAAAGCATGCAAAGCCATGCTTGCTTCTCTCTCGATGAGTCCGGATTAAAAACGAGCTCTGATGATGATTTTTATAAATCGAAATATTTGCACTAATGTCATTTTGAAAAGCATGAATCCATCTATTCTCCCTACAGTTTGTAAAGTCATGTATGAATATATATATATATATATATATATATATATATATATATATATATATATATATATATATGTGGAGGCGCATGTCATAATGGTTAGTCATGGGAAATGGACTTGTCAACTCAAGTTCAAATCTTAGACAAGGTTGTTTGCATTTCACATAGTGCTAATACCCTTGGGAAAGGTATGAATCCATATATTCTCTCTCCAGCTATGGGTAAAATAGTAGGACAGACTGGGCTCTTTAACCTTGGGTAGGTAACCAGTCTAGGAGAAGGAAACTCTGAATTCAAAATTCCTGAGGTCAGTCGTTGATTGGGTTTGTTGCATTCCTTGTGCACCAATTCTTTCCTATCGACTGTGTCAAAAAGTGCGGAATGTCCAACACAAGCCTTCACCACTATAAACAAATCACTGTGTTGGTAATTCATTGGATGAACCCTTATGCGTCAAAAATCGACGAGAGAGTCCATTTAAAATGTTTATATATATATATATATATATATATATATATATATATCTTTCTATCTATCTATCTATATAGAAGATACTCTATATATAAGATATGGTCAAAATTTTAGTACAACAGCCTATACTTTAAAATGTAAATTGTCACTTATTTTACTTATTTTTTCTTAAGAACTGAACCTAAACTTACATAGTAATTTTTTTCTATGAATTTATTGATTATAACAATGAAATAGATCATATCTACAAGAGGAAAAAAAAGGCAAAAATTTGCTATTTTGAGAGATATGGATTTTAGTTTATAAAATTCTCTTGTTTTAAATTAATTTTTGCATGTGATTTTTAAATTAATTTTTGCATGATTTTTGCATGTGATTTTTCAAAATTCCTTCCTCTTCATAATACAGCAAGAATTAAGTTTCACTCATTGACTTGACGATGATGATGATAGAAATGAAATGCATTACAAAAATATATTTATGAGCTGTTTATATAACCCTAGTATAAAAGGTAGGCTTTATTAAATACAAAGCGGGGACAGAAGTAATAGGATAGTCAGAAAGAATATGATGTAAAATATATTGTTAAAAATAACAATAGTTTTATTGACTTACCTATCACTTCTTCCCCACTCAGTATAAAAAAACTTTAATACATATAGTATAGCCCATAAATAAATACAGTTTTATTCTCAACCAAAGATACCAGAATTTTATTATTTCTAATGGAACATTATACTATCAAAATGAAATATTATTAGGTATTATTTACAGTATAGCCCATAAATATGTATGCAACTAAAAAAATTTATAGTCCATTATTTACCTGAGATGACTACACTTATAAGAAATAAAAATTTGGCGGATAAGCAACACCAGATAATCAGAATGTATCGACTGCACCTCTGCAGAAAGGTAAGACTCCCCCAATAGGGCCACCTGTTGGCCATGGGTGGTGACCCAGGATGCTTAAGGATGAGCAGGTGGATGAACAGTTCATGACTTGCAATACTCCACTTTGGCCCTATCTCGGGCTAGATGGGCGGCCCCCCCTCCAATCAATCGGCTGGTCACGTCAAGCTCTAGCACCTATATGATTTTCCCAACTCTATTGCCCTTATGGCAAGCCCCAACCCCTTTTCATCATATGGGTGTCTGAAGGTCTACATGTCCTGGGAATGACGTTAAATTCTATCTGATGGTGAGGTTCCAGTCTTGGAAGTTTGGGGAATGTGGAGGGCCCCTTCATTACCATTGCTCCCTGGTTCATTCTGACCTGTAGTGGTAGTACCTGTTAGGGTCCCATCTATGGGTTAAATAGAAAAACATGAGTTGATAAACAAAATTGTATTATGCATTAAGAATTGATTTATTTCACAACTTTATCGGCATTAAATGACCCACTGAGGTTGATATGCCATAAAACAAATCCAAACCAAACCAAACTATAAATTTAACTATGCTTAGTTCTTATTTATTTTTAGTTTCTTTATTTCCTTTTCTTGGAGTGGATTTCTTATATTTTTTTGTTTTTGAACATCTTATGATGTAGTTACGTTTTATTTAGTTTTAATTTTTGTATTACCTACCTTTTATCTTATATTCATTTAAAAATACTCAACAGGATATCATAATAGAATTGAAAAATAACAAAAAATGCATTGTATTTAGGATGGAATAAAGTCTATCTGTACCAATATATATCTATCATATTGAAGTCAGATAGTCTACTGTTGGTTTGAATAACAGCCGCTAACTAAGTACAACTCAAGCAGTGTCAAAGACAGCTGGTATAAATAGGAATCAAGAATGATCCATCCATGAATCTGGGTGATTTGGGTGATTCCACTCCTTGAGTTCTGATTGGCTGCTTGACTGCTTGATTTGAATGACATTCTGCAGCAGACTTTGTGACTATTCGGGTTTGTATTTAAGTTACAACCGTTTGTTGCCTTATCTTCCCAGTTTGACGGTAATTGGAACTTTAATTATTCTTCATATCACTGATTGGTTTACATTTTGATCAAGAACTGGTACTTTTTTTAAAATATCAAATTCTCTCAAACATTGAAATTTGTACATCTATTAATAATGGAGATTCGCTTCCGTTTTTTGTCTGTAACAAAAATTACGTCACTGCTTACTTCACATTACCCAAAATTGTCATAACATAGAATAAATACACTCAAAATTTGAGCATGCAACATTAGACAATCCTCATTGTTTTTTAAAACAAGTTTTAATAAATACATTACTAGTATTATATATCTATATATAGTTTGTTTTATTTTAATACATATTTAAAATTTACATTTCAAATTGTTTTATTTTTTAATCCTTTAATGAATTTGATGATTTTACTTACTTAGGGTACAAACTCACTGACATTGAATTTTTTACTCCCACCCCTCAGGCAATATGTTTCAAAAATCTATTTTTACATCGCCCGGTGGGTATTTTTTTTATTTTGTACTAGTAATAATAATTTTTAAAAATGAACATCCTGAAGAATATAAAATTCTTTGAGTTTATTACATTGTGTTCCCAGTTACAAACAGATTCATAATCATATCAACATCTATTTACCCATAGCTAGGGGAAGAAAAAAATGGATTCATGTCTTTTCTTTCCCTGGGGCATTAGTTGAATAGCTGAAAGAATAATGTTTTGTAGCCGAAAACTTGCTCTATCCAACAATGTTATTGTGTTCTTGGTATCTATTTCAGTAAATAGGAAGCATTACATTCAGAGCACTGGGAGTTCCTGTGATGTAGTGGCTAAACAAGTTTTAATTAAAAACAAATTCTTATGCAGGGTCGTCTACAAAGCGTTTCTTTACTGACTGCAGTCTTGCGTAGGCCAACTGCTTCTCCCAGCGCTCCACTCACTTCAGTAGGGCATATTCCCCAACCATCCGGGCACATCAGTTGAACCTCGCGCTTGTGCAACGCACAATTCTCGTGCACTTGGATGGACGCGTGTAGGCCCCAACATCCAGGCACCTGAATTGCACCTCACGTCCATCCAGCGCCTAAATCGCATTTCTTTGCATTCGGGAGGGTGCGGGTTTGACTCTGGCAGGCAAGACAATGTCTTGCTCTTTTTCTAAATGAGTATGGTAGTACTCATTCTCTGTCACATCTAGTCATGCTATTATGTTCACTTTCACACTAATACCCTTGGGAAAGGTATGAACCCCCACATTTCCCCTCAGTTATGGGTTAAATATTACCATTACAAATCTTCTTCAAAGCTGGCTTTGGAAATGAAAAAATGGACACAGCAACAGAAGTTCAAACCCTGGACAAAGCTGGTTTCATTTCCAATGGCACTAATACCCTTGGGAAAGATATGAATCCAACTATTCTTCCTCAAGCTATTGATAAATAGTAGGGCAGATTGAGCTTATTGAAGTCAGTCAGTCAGTCAACAATTGGTTTGAACAATGTGACTGGCCAAGCACAACTGAACCAGTGTCAAGACAACTGGTACTTATGGGAATTCAGAACAGTCCACTCATGCATTTGGGTGATTCCATTCCCCAAGTCCTGATTGGCTGCTTGGTTTGTATGATCCTCTGAGGCTCAATAAATCCTGCCACTTTGTAGTGGTCTTTACAGCATACCAGAATCGTATTGAGTTACGACTGCTTGTCTTGTCTTGCCAATTCGACGGTAATTGGACTTGGTATGATTATTCTACAGAGCTCTTTAATCTTGGTATAACAGCCGGTTGAGGAGAAGTAAAACTCTGAATTAAATGGGATTGGTAAATACATACATGGTTTTGATATTAAATAACCCATGAAGGTTGATTAACAAAAAAAACCAATAGAACTTTCAGAGCACTTCTGTTTTTTGTGCATTATGCAGTTGTTTGATTTTTCACTTTTTTTAAATATCAAATTCTCTCAAACATTGAAATTTGTACATTGGTATAAGGAATACTGATACCAAAAACTAGATCTCTTACTTGCATCATTATTTGAGGAAATAACATCAAAGATCATCAGTTAAAATGCTCTAAAAAAATCATACATTTAGCCCAGAAATTGGTTAGAAAAGTTATTTGTTTGTTTGTTTATTGATTTTAATGGCATATCAACCCATCTGGGGTTATGTCATGCCTTACAGTTAGGAAGTTATACATATCATGTATTTATATTTATACTATTTAGTAATTGGTTTTAACAATGTGTTAGCATTATTGGGGATTATGTTGTATGGTATTGATTTGTTTCATGCCTATATTCTATGGTGTAATTTTATAACAGAAAAAGCTGTCATTTTATTTTATTAAGTTGAATGAACACTTATTATATTATTATTATAACTAGAATTAAAATTGAAAATATCCCCTCCATCATTACCAACACCTCTGCTATGCTGCTTTTTACCTCATTAATTAAGCTGTAACAGTGATAACATTTTAAAAGATTGAAATCTATTTCCTCAAACGAAGATAAGGTTTTCAAGGAAAGTATTTTGTGTGGTAATTCTTTATGTTCATTTGCAACTTTTGCTATATGGGCGACATTACAGTTCCAAAATTGACCTACCCTATTGTGCAGGCTCTTTCTTGTTCATCATTTTCTCATAAACATGTATCTTTGTTGCCTTATGTGAACATTTTGAAAATTCTCACTCATTCTTTTTGTTCTTTAAAGCAAAGCAATTAACACCTGCTTTTACAATCAACAAAGATGTGCCAATAATGACATAATTGATATGCTGATGTTATGATTCATCATCAAGTATAAAGTGTCTACAAAAAAGTATAGTTTAACAATTAAAAAAAAATAAATAAAATATTAACACTCATAATACAGTTTTGTAGGAAAAAGAGTATAAAGTGTCTACAAAAAAGTACAGTTTAACAATTAAAAAAACAAACAGCTAAAATATTAACATTCATAATACAGTTTTGTAGGAAAAAGAGTATAAAGTGTCTACAAAAAAAGTACAGTTTAACAATTAAAAAAACAAACAGCTAAAATATTAACACTCATAATACAGTTTTGTAGGAAAGAGTATAAAGTGTCTACAAAAAAAGTACAGTTTAACAATTAAAAAAACAAACAGCTAAAATATTAACACTCATAATACAGCTTTGTAGGAAAGAGTATATAGTGTCTACAAAAAAAGTACAGTTTAACAATTAAAAAAAATAGATAAAATATTAACACTCATGATACAGTTTTGTTGGCTTCTCACTTTCAGAAATCTACATATTCACTGATACACAAATGCAAAATATACCGTATCCCCAGCCTCAATTCTTTTTCAGGAACTCTGATAGTAGTAAGATTGGTGTACTTACTACTCATATAAATCCCCAAAGGGGTTTGAATGGGCTCTTTAGCCTTGGTCGGCAACCCATCAACTCAAGGAGAAGTCTGACACAAAACCTCTGCTGCCTTTGAAGGAAAAGCTAGGGGAGTAAACCCCGAAAATAAATCAGGAGCTGGAGTCCCTAAGGTGGTGTGATGCTGAAATCCAGTATTACCCATCAACTCCTGCGACACTACCGTTGCCAAATTGCATTGGTCCCTTACCTTTCTTTTGGATCACAGCGGCAGTGTGGAGAGGGGGGGATTTGCTGCATGGGCAACAGCTCATCCTCCATATGAACCCACCCAGGCTATGTAGTTCAAGTTAACAAAAAAAAATGAATAAAAAACCTTGACACTACTCCATCATCTTTTGTAGATGGAAGGATGCCAATCAATACAGTTTTGTAGAGAAAAAAATGAAATTTCATTTTCCTTTCTTTTCACTTTTCTCAAAAATTCAGACAAATAATAATTTTCTCATCCTTTAAAAAAAAAAAAGCAAGTTAATGTATAGTTTCAATTTGACTTTCGTGCATTGTAGGGACATAGTCTTTTTGCAGCTATATTAAAAACATCAGTTCTTTGGGGGATCTGTGCTCTCTCTCTTTACATAGTATATAATGTGGATAATTTCACATAATATATAGTGTGGATAATTTGCATACTGGTTTTAACAGAACCGAGTTTAATAAATAATTGTGGTGCCTGCTGAAAAAAATCAGCGCTTAAGGCGTCTTTTTTTCGAAAAGTTAATGCGATATTTTACTCACTCCAGTCTTTTTTCAACAAGTAAATGTAAATATTTTAACCCTCCTCCTTTATTGAAATATTTTAGAGGGGCTATTTACATAAATATTTACATTTACTTGTCGATACAAATATGGCTTACTTTTAACGCCATAAAACCACTAAAAATAATTTGTCGATATTAATGACTTTAATCTGCTAAAAAGTCTTTTTTTTTCCAGTTTTTCATTTTATTATAATATATTCATTTCCAACAAATAAAAAAAATCAATATTTAGATACGCTTTTTTATTTTAACTAAAAAGACATTAAACAAACATAAATAAAAAAAAATCTGAAGATTTAGATTTTCTTTTATATTTTAATAGAAAAATGTCAGACCAATTTTAATTTCTTATTGATTTCTGATATGATTGTTTTATCCTGAAACATATTAAAAGTAATTCTATGTATATTTTTATATAAAAATCAATTAAAATAGAATAAAAATAAGTGTGATATTTTCATATGCATTCTTATGTAGTTTGGTTAGTTTTTCTAATTTAATATAATATTTTATTTCATTAAAACTTAAATACTCGTGCCCAGTGGAGGATGTATATTTTTGCTAGTATTTAGGAAATATGTCACATATTTTAAATGTCATCACTTGTACCAATCACATCACAATTTGGAGGAAAAAAAGAAAATGAATGCTGTCCTAAGTGGAACCCACTTAGGACAGATTCTACATAATTTCATCTCATTCTGAGTAGCTACTGCTCAAATTCCATAAGATACACTGATTGCTTTTTGGTAATACTACATTGATCAGTACTTAGATCTGACAACTTCTTTTAATACTGCCCTCATCTCCCTTAAATAACTCAAATACACATAACCCACTTAGGACAGATTCTAGATAATTTCATCTCCTTCTGGGTAGCTACTGCCCAAATTCCATAAGATACACTGATTGCTTTTTAGTAATACTACATTGGTCAGTACTTAGATCTGACAACTTCTTTTAATACTGCCCTCATCTCCCTTAAATAACTCAAATACACATAACCCACTTAGGACAGATTCTAGATAATTTCATCTCCTTCTGGGTAGCTACTGCCCAAATTCCATAAGATACACTGATTGCTTTTTAGTAATACTACATTGGTCAGTACTTAGATCTGACAACTTCTTTTAATACTGCCCTCATCTCCCTTAAATAACTCAAATACACATAACTCATGGTTACCCGTTACATAGATTGGACTTAGAGAAGTGCAGGTACCCAGTGCATCGGTTTTGTATTTGTTAGCCTCCCATCTGAGAACATCATAAAATACACTTTCCCATCTTGTTATTTTGGAGAAAAAAAACAAAAAACATCTATCATTGTTCAGACAACACTTTTTCCACCTTAATGTTCTGATGAAGGTTTGATAAAACCAAAACGTTTTAACGTCAACTTCACTATATAGAATTATTTTTTTAGAATACTTTGTTTTTCTATTTTCAACTTACTACAACTTACAATAAAAACAGAAACTATTAATTAGATATTACTTATTGCCAGACTCCACAACATCAAAATTTTGTAAGTAAAATAAAATTGCATGTATATCTACCAACCCCTCCACACGAGCAGGATGCGACACAAGGTCAATTTCTTAAGCGGAGTTTAACAGGTTTCCCTTCTCCTAGACTGGTTACCTTGACATGGTTAAAGAGCCCAGTCTGCACAGCTATTTACCCATAGCTGGAGGGAGAATTGGATTCATACCTTTCCCAAGGGTAATAGTGCCATGTGAAATGCACACAGCTTCATCCAGGAATTGAACTCGGGTCGACGAGTCCATTTCCTACGACTCTAACCATTAGACCATGCACCTCCACTTATATATATGCAAAAAGTAGAGGTGCTAATTTCATGCCTATCTTTTTTGACAATCATCTGGACGAATCTGCCTGATGATTGTTGAAAAAGACGGGCATGAAACCTGAGGTCACAGATAAAATATCCATGTAATTGTATATATATACACAAAATAATATTTATTTATTATTATTATTATTATATAATAGCTCTATCACAGATATTGTGCACTCTCCTAATAATCTTGCAAATAATGGCCCATGACTGACTCACCAAGTGAGATAGATAATTATAAAAAAAATTAGCATTAGATAACCCACAGGGTTGGTATGACATTAACTAAACCAAACCAAACCAAGTGAGATAGTGATAATCTTATACTGTTGTAATATATATATATATATATATATATATATAAACAACTTTTAGCTATTTTCATCCGACAGTGTATTTGGGAGGAAAAAAAAAAAAAAGCATATATATATATATATATATATGTGTGTGTGTGTGTGTGTGAGAGAGAGGTATCCAAAACTTGGTAGTAAGGGATGATTTTATATGTGATATCTAAGACACACTGTATTATTATTGTATGATCCAGTATGTATAAATACAGTGAATCTTTAAATCACTACAGAGAGCTCAATGTATAATAATCTTTTTAGATTATATACAGAGCAATAGTTATCTTTGAAAGGAAGGAAAACTCAACACCATTATTCCATAATGAATTTATTTTGGTCGAAATAAATTTATCATGGAATAACAGTGTTGAGTTTTTCCTTCCTTCAAAGATATATATATATATATATATATATATATAATTATTATTATTATTATTATTATTATACAAAAGCTGAGTTAATCAACTTTTGCTTCCTAAAGGCTTTTTTACTGTTTAGTATAATGACACGAAAATTATACTAAATTATTCCTTACTTTTAGGATTAAATCATATTTGAAAGAAATTCTGTTTTAATTGGTTCTAATTAGTCATGATTTTTAATTTAGTCAAAAACTGGCCAAACTCTTATCAAAATGATTTTAAGGTTTCGTCCGGCCGTATATATTTTTTTTCAAATTTTATTCACTTTGCTAACTCCCTTAATATCAATTATCTACCCAGAGCTGAATGGGGGACCCAATGGGTTATGTTTTGTCTAGTATATATATATATATATATATATATATATATATATATATGTAATATATCAAGGAAAATGAAAAAACACAGGTTTAAATGGGTTAAATGGTGAGTTTATTGGCCGACGCTGCAGTGTTTCGATCTATTAATTAGATCATCTTCAGGGCATAAGATAAGAAATTATTTATCACAGAATAATGAGAAAAGCGAGTGGTAATCCGTCATTCAGTCTGTTTAAAAAATTTTAAACAGACTGAATGACGGATTACCACTCGCTTTTCTTATTATTCTGTGATAAATAATTTCTTATCTTATGCCCTGAAGATGATCTAATTAATAGATCGAAACACTGCAGTGTCGGCCAATAAACTCACCACTTAACCCATTTAAACCTGTGTTTTTTCATTTTCCTTGATATATTACATACTGTCGGATTCACTTCCTTTCTTCACATATATATATGAAAGAGAGTTTGCTATATTTCTGAATAAAGAGTTCTCAATATCAGTGATAGAGTATATGGTCCAATAATTTCATAGGTGATAAACTTTAGATAAAGTTAAAAAGTGTCATTGACTCATGTCTAGGCTGTACTAACTAATAATATCCATTTTGATTGTATAATATTTTACTAATTGTAATATTGCACCAATAGTCACATGACACATATTAAAGTGGTACTCAATTTCTAGACAAACACATTAACAAACACATTAACATATCTTCAGTGTCTTAGTTATGACACTAAACTATATCCAGTGGTGAAACTATATAACTGTGTGAAAGTATTTGTATTAAGAATATCTACTTGAAGTTATAATTGCTTACAAATGATGATTATCATAAGGTACTTGAAACCATATTGTTGTTTGAAAAAAAAAAAATGTATGACTGACTTCAGCATTAAATAACCCAGCAACGGTTGAGATATCATAAAAACAACCAACCAAATGTATTTGCAGACTTTGGGAATTTAATAAGAGTTGCACTACTGGGTAGGAATACTTGATACCATATAACTGTGCAAACGAATGCTTATTATTATAGACATTAATTAATAAGAGAAAGATGAACTTAGTGAATACTTAAAAGTATTTAAGTTTAATTTGGTTTATTTAATGGTTTATCAACACCTTATTTAATTTATTTGATAGTTATTTAATACTGAAATTTAATTAATTTGTAAATATCTAATTATAATCATAACTATTTATATCTATATCTATATGGAAATACAATGAGGAAATTAATCCGACAATATGTGAAGAAAATGTTTTCAAAAATATAACAAACACAGGATGTTATGATCAAAGGAAAAAATTTATATGTCTATACTTAAGTATTTTGGTTTATGATAAACCATCATCAGGACAACGCAAAAGAAATTTTGTAAGGGAGAAAAATGAAAAATAATATCATAAACCGAAATACTTAAGTATAGACATATAAAATTTTTCCTTTGATCATAACATCCTGTGTCTGTTCTATATCTATATATAAATTTTGTTATGAATATATATAAAAACATGGATTTTTCTTTTCATTTCTTTTATTTTTATTTTTTACTTTTAAACAACTGGAGTAATAAATGAAATACTAACAGGTCCTGTGGATATACCACAATATGATATTTTAATTATCACAATGTTTGATGTTTACTTAAGAGCTATTGCTAAATAGTTCAATATGTAAAAAGTATAATAATCTTGATTTAACTCTCTCACACACTTTTTTCTTTTTCTTTCTTTCCTTCTTTTATATTTCCTTTTTTTTATTATTCACACATACCTGTTTGCACTTCACATAGCGCTTATACCCTTGGGAAAGTTATGAATCAAATTATTCTCCCGCCAGATATGGGCAAATAGTACGGAAGAGCTGGTATGATATGAGCATAAAAAAACATACAGTACAATAGAAAAAAATATAGTAAAATACAACATTAAATATATAATAGTTATGATTATGATTTACAAATAAATCAGGACAATGACAAAACAACATGTGCAGCTATTTTAAATTTAACATTTTTTAAGAAAAGCTCTCCCAAATGAAAGTTACATTTTTTCAGCTGAAACCTGTGCAATAGATCTAGCACTTGATATAATCTATGAAAATAACCCAAAAAAATACATCATCTTCTCAGACTCGCTCTCTGTCCTACTATCATTAAGAAATAAAAAACTGGAAGACCCTCTCATCATTAAACTCCTGAATAGATTAGACTTGATGTCTAAGGAGATTATGATATGCTGGATCTGAAGTCATATAGAAGTGAGGGGGAATGAAAGAGCAAACTCTGCAGCTAAATCGGCTCTAGATTTGATCCCCGACAATTTCAAGATACCATATACTGATTTGAAACCTAAAATTAATAGATTCCTTCATACAAAATGGCAACAACACTGGAATAACAACATCCACAATAAACTCTTCCTAATCAAACCCACTTTGGGAGGCTTCAGACCAACTTTAAGGAAGTCTAGAAAGGAACAAGTCATTGTGTCCCGATTACACATTGGTCATACAAGACTAACACACTCCTATATACTCGAACAAGAACAATAACCACAATGTGGAACATGTCAAAAACCTTTGACAGTTAAACACTTTCTCATGAAATGCAGGTTTTTTTGCTCACATCAAAAACAAACGGTGATGCTTGCTGAAGTTGCTGTTTCTCATTTCCGTGGCTGCTACTTTCCTCTCTTTTTCACTCCTTTTCGTTCCTTGTCTGACGAGGAGGCGCCAGGTCACACGGTCTTTTGCACAAGCCTCCCATGTGTTGGTGTCGATGTGGCATGTCTTCATGCTCCTCTTGCAGATATCTTTAAAGCACAGGCCTGGCCTCCCTACCGGTCGGGTGCCCTCTACTAATTCACCATACAGTAGGTCTTTGAGGATGCAGCCTTTGTCCATCCTCCTGACGCAACCAAGCCAACGCAGGCATCTCTCGCAGATGATGGCGGGCATGCTGTTCATGTTTGCTTATTCCAGCACATCTATGTTGGTCACTTTGTCCTGCCAGCATATGCATAGAATGCAACATAGGCATCTGAGGTGGAAATTGTCCAGTTTCTTCACATGGCAGGAGTATATGATCCAGGCTATGTAAGGGCACTGTGGCATTGAATAAAATCACCATGGCATTTTACTAAGGTGCCCAATCTAAGCTCATCCCTGAATGTCTGTTGTTGTATGGTTTACTTGACCAAGAGAATGAAGATGAACATGTGGAATCACTCAACCAATGACGCAGGTGTAAACTAATTTAATCGCCCGGTATAGCTTAGTCGGTAGAGCATCGGACTAGGAACCACAAGATTCCAGGTTCAAAACTGGCCCTTGCCCACTCAGCATATGAGTAGCACAGAGGTCTGTGTTGTAAAGTGAGGAGCTGATGGTAGTGTGGTGCTCCACCTCAGATGCCAAAACAATCTCCTTGGTCTAGCGCTAGTGAAAAAGGGATAAACTCCTTCGCTGTCTGGCTGATACCGACTATAGGCCACCCCGATGGCATTACTTTTTACTTATTTTTATTACTTAAAAAAATAAAGTTACAACACTAGTAATAATTGAAGCAGATTTTTTAATGCACCCAGGCATCAACTAAATTCTAATTTTATTTTCCTAGCATTGCCTGGTCACATGATCCTCTAAGCCAATGAGCCCATTCTAGATGATGATGGATCCAATGCTGTTGCCATTCAAAGTAAATGACAGTGATTTTCCACTGTTTACCGTATTACACTCAAGTAGACATCTAGACCCGCAGCCACCGCCTTCTAGCACCCATATGATAAAAAGGAGTTGGGGCTTGCCATAAGGGCAATAGGGTTGGGAAAATCATATAGGTGCTAGGGCTTGACCAGCCGATTTTGATTCTTTGATATACGAAAACTCTTATGTTTGCTGCCTAAAATCACCCAGGTTCAGGGGGGGGGGAATTTCTAGCTAAGAGATAATCTGTATTAGATAAAAAGATTCATTTTTATTTTATTTATTTAGATAAACTATGTCTGAACTATGTTGCTATTAATACAATTAAATACAGAAATGAAAATAAAAAATGTACCAATCCAATTTTGTACTGTGAACCTTCAGCCCTGGACCTTACAAGTTAATATCGTTGATCCCAGGGGGTCATCCCCTCCCAGGCAACACCTGCCCCCTTGATTTAAAGGGGCATGGCTGAGTTTATTGCCCAGTGCCTGGGGCATGTCCCTTGAGGGGAATTGCTGATGGGATCAACGCATTTTTTGCACCCACCACTCATGTGGCCCTACATTAATAGGGCCTTGTGCCTAACCCGTATACCAGTTCCCACTAAATCACCAGTTAAGCAGCGATAAGCCTGTTCAATACTTAATTAGGTGACCACTTAAGCAAGAGCAAGTACTGTAAGCAACCTGAGTTCTTTGTTTATCAAAAATGGCTTGACTCTGCATTAAATGAACTGTAAAAGAAAACAACCAACCATTATTTTAAATTACTCTACTTGCTAAAAATGATAGGCTATGCCTATGCATTATGTAACAAAAGGTACAACTGTAAACAGTGTTTTCTATTGCCAACTCCTTATGTAATATTCCACCTTATTTGTTGAATGATCCCAGTATATATAAAGAAAAAAGTGCAATTGTAAACAGTTCCTTTTATTGCCAACCCCTTAAGCAAAATTCAATTTATTTGTTGAGTTATTCTCCTAGACTGGTTGCCCACCAAAGCCAGTACTAGTCTAATAGTCCCTAATCTCATTCTAGCAACCTCTGAACATTATATTGACCAAAGCAGTTAAATGATGCTGTGTTTGAAAATACTGCTTTGAGAACCAAGACTATAAAATATTATTTTTATATGTAATATACACTACACACTATAACAAACATGACTTCTCTTTCTATCTTCTCTTGTTGAATTAAATAATTAATTGATTTTATAAGAACCTTGTATCATACCCTAGGCTAAATCATTCTAACATTCTGGTATTAAATATAAATTTATGTTTGAGACCTTGCCTGTGACAAACTCTATTGCTAATATTGAGCACACCACTAATGATACTGCAAAAACTTGAACCACCACTAACTCCCCAAGTGAGCTAGTGATAACCATATACTATTGCACTATATATATATATATATATATATATATATATATATACTTGCATCTGCTAGTCCAGAATTGGACTATGAATCACCAGAGGGTTCACAGCTGATGATATGGAGTGACGTCATCGTCGTCTGCAATGGACTTCCAACAGAAAAGAATTATATATATATATATAACAGATTAGGAAAAGTCTAACAAAATGTGAGGGAAAGTATTGGAAAGATGAATAACAAACATAAAGAATCAAATTTTGCTCCAGTGGGTTTCAAAATGAAGTTTCTGAAACAACCACAGGCGAAATATTAACTGAATTTAATTTTTTGTGTTTGTTATTCATTTTTCCAATACATTTCTTACCATGTATATTATTAACCTTACATTGAATATATAATATATATATATATATATTCTGTCCAAAGAGAAGAACACAAATGAGATTTTTTGTATCATTTGAATTATTCATACTATTTTCCTCATCTTTATTGTTATCTGTACACTGTTTCGGCTGATGTGCACTCTGGCCTTCTTCAGGTATTTCTTGTTGGATTCAAGCACCTTCTCAGTCTAATTGGACACTTGTTGTAGTGGATGTAGGTGTTGAGTTAATACAGTTTTAAGTGACAAGTTCAATCCTGGTCAAGAGCAACAGTAACATAGAAGAATTAACACAGCTTAACACTTGTACCCCGTCATGGTTAATGGAACAAGAACAGTCTAGCTCTGTGGATTGAATAAAGGGTTAGGTTCAAAGTTCCATGAAGGTTCCTGAGTTCAAAGAGAAGGTTCCTGAGTTCAACAAGAAATACCTGAAGAAGGCCGGAGAGCATATCAGCTGAAACATTGTACAGACAACAATAAAGATGAGGATAATAGTCAAAATAATACAAATTATTACAAGCCTCATCTCAAAAATTCAGATAAATAACAACTGAGATTGTTGATCAGCTACTACACTTTAATTTCAGACTGTAGTCTGTCTTCTACCTGTTCTACTAATAACTGAACCAGACACCCGAAACTTGTTTCTTTCTTCAAAGTATTGTAATTTTTACAAATGAACAATGAAGGTTCTATTATTCCAAAGTCATTGCCCAGGGGGCGGGGGAAGACAAAGAAAAAAATGCTGTACTAGTGTTGATATGAAAACACTATATGAAATGACCTACCCCACCTCTATTTTTTTGTCCTTTTTTTGTTTTGTTTTGTTATTATTTTTACATACACTGAGACATAGAGAGATTATGAGTTTATGTCATCAAGAGTCTGTGATATGTTGTTGCAATTTTGCTAGATCAAACAGCTGTGTCAATATTTCCAATAGAATCTTGCAGAAGTTTTCTGCCCCTAACATGATGTCATGAACATATGGTAGAACAAGAACAAACTCAATAAGATTGGTCCACTTATCAAATGTCATTCACTGCTGTTGACATTGCCCAACAACATGGCGACTAGAAACTACATCCTCCTGGGGAATGATGAAAAAAAACAAAACCTACACACACCTTCTATCTTCTTAAACATCAACACTACACACTTCACTTTCACTCGCTATCATTATAGTCTTTAAATTATACTAGAATAGATCTTTGAAAAAAAAAGGATTCGATTATTAATATTATAAATCAGTATTTATCTTTAAGATCAAATTATCTGTAGGATCATCTATGTGATTATCAGACCAGTGTTGATATTGATAATGTAGAGTGTTATATTTCTAAGTAAATAGTACTCAATATTATGGATAGAGTATATATATCTAAGTTAGGCTAGTGTAGACATGAAGTCAACAGCGATGGGGTATTGACAGTTTCTTGCCTATGTGATTCTCAAACAAAGTTTACTTTGGTTTGAGAATTACATAGGCGAGAAACTGTAATTAAACCAGTCCATTGACTTTGTGTCCATGCTACCCTAACTTTTATATATGTATATATTTATATACTAGAATAGAACTTGTAAAAACATAACTGGATTATTAATATACAAATCAGTATTTATCCATAAGATCAAAATAGCTGTATAATCTGTAGGATTGCCTATACAATCATCAGATGGTTACATAGGCGAGAAAATGACAGTCTCCAAGTTGTATTGACTCTGTGTCTATATTATTAAAACTTTTATCTATACATGGTCTGTCACTGATATTGAGTACTCTTTCAGTATTTATCTTTAAGATAAAAATATCTGCCTAAGATCAAAGTGTTGCTTCCCAAAATTTATGTCTAGGCTCAGGTTGTAGTATCTATAAGCTCTATGAAAATTATTATACACACAGGATATATATATATATAGGGGGGTATTATGTTGGAAGACACGAAACCCCCCTATGAAGCCAGCCAATAACATAACTGATGACGTCATCCTGCACTAAGTCTAGCGTATATTAAACATATATATATATATATATATATATATATATATATATATACACACACACACACACACACAGAGGATATATATATATATGTGTGTGTGTGTGTGTGTACTCATGTTCCATAACTCTCTGGGTAATGAGAGGATTACTTGATGGTGCCAATTTCTCTAAAAAAAAAATACATGTGACAGGTGGTACTGGGTTACAGGGTACCAGTAGCAAGGAACAATCACTGACATAAGTTATGCAGCTAAATTAAAAGCCAGTCCACCCTATCGGTTGTGGCGTTAGAATGCACCGACTGCACTTCTGCAGAAGGGTAAGACTCCTCCAATGAGGCCACCTGTTGGCCATGGGTGGCGACCCGTGATGCTTAAGGATAGAGCCCAGGTGGATGAGCAGTTCATGACTTCCAATATTCCACTTTGGTCCTATCTTGGGCTAGACAGGCGGTCTGAGAGGCCCCCTCCAATTAATCGGCTGGCCACATCAAGCCCTAGCACCTATATGATTGCCCCAACCCTATTGCCCTTATAGCAACCCCCAATCCTTCTTATCATATGGGTGCTAGAAGGTGGTGGCTGAGGGTCTACATGTCCTGGGAATGACATTAAACTCTATCTGATGGTGAGGTTCCAGTTCTGGAGATTTGGGGAATGTGGAGCACCCCTTCATCACCATTGCTCCCAGGTCCACTCTGACCCGGAGTAGTAGTACATTTCTATATGTAGATAATATTGTGAGAATGATGGCATTAAACATGGAAATATTAACAAAATCAAGGAGACTTGATTGTTAATCAAATATTCATTAGCTACAAGGATGTTTTTCCCAGTTACTTTCATCCTTTCTATATGTAGATAATATTGTGAGGATGATGGCAATAAACATGGAAATATTAACAAAATCAAGGAGACTTGATTGTTAATCAAATATTCATTAGCTACAAGGATGTTTTTCACAGTTACTTTCATCCTTTCTATATGTAGATAATGTGAGGATGATGGCAATAAACATGGAAATATTAACAAAATCAAGGAGACTTGATTGTTAATCAAATATTCATTAGCTACAAGGATGTTTTCACAGTTACTTTCATCCTTTCTATATGTAGATAATATTGTGAGGATGATGGCAATAAACATGGAAATATTAACAAAATCAAGGAGACTTGATTGTTAATCAAATATTCATTAGCTACAAGGATGTTTTTCACAGTTACTTTCATCCTTTCTATATGTAGATAATATTGTGAGGATGATGGCAATAAACATGGAAATATTAACAAAATCAAGGAGACTTGATTGTTAATCAAATATTCATTAGCTACAAGGATGTTTTTCACAGTTACTTTCATCCTTTCTATATGTAGATAATATTGTGAGGATGATGGCAATAAACATGGAAATATTAACAAAATCAAGGAGACTTGATTGTTAATCAAATATTCATTAGCTACAAGGATGTTTTTCACAGTTACTTTCATCCTTTCTATATGTAGATAATATTGTGAGGATGATGGCAATAAACATGGAAATATTAACAAAATCAAGGAGACTTGATTGTTAATCAAATATTCATTAGCTACAAGGATGTTTTCACAGTTACTTTCATCCTTTCTATATGTAGATAATATTGTGAGGATGATGGCAATAAACTTGGAAATATTAACAAAATCAAGGACTTGATTGTTAATCAAATATTCATTAGCTACAAGGATGTTTTTCACAGTTACTTTCATCCTTTCTATATGTAGATAATATTGTGAGGATGATGGCAATAAACATGGAAATATTAACAAAATCAAGGAGACTTGATTGTTAATCAAATATTCATTAGCTACAAGGATGTTTTTCACAGTTACTTTCATCCTTTCTATATGTAGATAATATTGTGAGGATGATGGCAATAAACTTGGAAATATTAGCAAAATCAAGGAGACTTGATTGTTTGTTAATCAAATATTGATTTGCCACAAGCATATTTTTTTCGTAGTTATTATCTTGCATTAGAATTCTAAAATCCTAGGATTAATGGAATTAATGATCCTATTTTAATTTCATGGTAATTATGAAAGAGATTTACATTTATTTAGATCAATTTTATTAAAAATTGTCTTTAATTTGATTAAATAATTGCTGCTATTAATTTTGTTTTAGAATTTCTTTTCAAATTTTTTGTCATTATGAAGGTGTTGATGCATCAGTCTGGCATTGGTGGAGGTGGTGGAAATGGTCAAGATGGTCAGATTGTGGGATCCAGACCAAATTTTCTAACTTTCCTTTTTATTTATTTACTAAATCTAAATGATTCTACCACAAGGTCATTGTAGTGAGACAGGCAATGAGAACTGAACTTAAGACCAATAGTCTTTGAAACCAATTCTTGTTAACCAATTCTACTCTACAGAAAAGAACCTTTCGTTAACTCGTTTTAAATAGCATTTTTTTTTTCTTAGTATACATCTTTTTGTTAACTAAAAACTGAAATTAAACAAACGTCTTGTATTTTTAGTCAAAACTTTTCCCACGTTTGTCAACCCTTCTTTTAATTTTGAGATATTTCTTCACTTCACATCTAGAGTTTCAAGTATTTTAGGTTTTTTTTTTAGTTTTTAGTAGAATCATTTAATACTATCATTATTATCATTCAGATAAATACTTTTGTTTATGTGGAGATGCAATGAAAGATATATATATATATATGGAAGCGCGTGGCATAATGGTTAGATTCGTGGGAAATGGACTTGTCGACCCGAGTTCAAATCCCAGACAAGGCTGTTTGCATTTCACATAGCGCTAATACCCTTGGGAAAGGTATGAATCCATATATTCTCCCTCCAGCTATGTTTAAATAGTACGAAGACTGGGCTCTTTAAACTTGGGTAGGTAACCAGTCTAGGAGAAGGAAAACTCTGAAATCAGAATTCCTGAGGTCAGTTGTTGATTGGGTTTGTGGCATTCCTTGTGCACCAATTCTTTCCTATCGACTGTGCCAAAAAGTGCGGATGGTCCAACACAAGCCTTCACCACTATAAACAAATCACTGTGTGGGTTGTTCATTGTATGAACCCTCATGCATTGAAAATCGATAAGAGAGTACATAATAATATATATATACCGCAAAGATGCTGATAGGTATGCGTACTGCGTCCCTGGTGCATAAAAATCATATCCATGCATCCCAATGTTTTTTTTTTCTTTCCCCAATATTCTCTTGGAAATGAATTACACTGTATGGCGTACAAAGTAGGGGTTAAACAGATTTAGTTGTTCATAGATATAGGTATTTAATCAATCTAGTCTGGCACAAGATTATAGTAGTGGGAGGATCTAGTGATAAAAATTACTACTCAAGTGAATGGGCTCTGAAAATAGTTTGCCACTATGAGTGGGAGTCCCTGTGATATAATAGCTAATGTGCTGGGGTCTGACATTGTAGTAAGCAAGTTCAAACCCCAGTCATGCCATTAGGTTCATTTTTGGACTAATGCCATTGTAGGAATAGCTGCCTACAGTCTATGAGGAAAAAGATATGTTCACAGAATGTAAAGACGAAAGGGAAAGCACATGTACTTTTAACCTTATTTACTGTTAAAAGGGGAGGGTGCCCCAGTGTGCCCAACATGCAAAGTACAACTTACAACCAAGCATATCCTTCTAAATTGTAACAGACTTAAACATATCCGCGCAAACTATCAAGCTAGAAACCTGAAAGACATCTTCAAGAATACAAACCCTGAAAACATTTAAGAACATAACCAATTATCTCCATAGTACTTAAGTCTGAAATCCAAAATAACCTTTTGGCATTAAATGACCCACAGGGGTTGATATGCCGTTAAACAAAACTCAAACTCAAACTTAACCTTATTATTCACATATAAACTCAACAACAGTCAATATAACTAAGTACTTAGGGGCAGTACTTACAGTTCATATATCTCCCTCGTTGAGGGGGGTGTCAGGTTGGGTCTGAGTTGTTAGTTCCTCACTGAGGGGAAAGTTCCTTCAGTCACAAGAGACTGAGACAAGAGCTTGTTTCTACGAGGCTCACACATTGGTACCAAAACCGTAAAGAGGCTTCTTCCCCCAACCTGACAAGGACCTAATCATCCCCAAGCTATGGGTTAAACTGTACCACTACTGTTCTTCTACAAGGATGGCTTTGGCATTAGATAACCCACAAAAGTTGATATGCCATTAAACAAAGAAATCAAAACTAAACCACCACACTATCGTAGATTCTTCTTTCTTTTCCTGTGGATGCTATAAAGAGATATAATTTACTAACAATAGTCTGCAAGATTTATATCCTATTGTTCTGTACTATATGCTCTGTTAAGCTTTGTTTGACATAAGGCTACACTAATTGATGTTAAAAAAAGATCTCTACAGTTAGCTTCCAACATATTTACTGGGCTTAGCTTAAGGTTTAAATTTTGATTAAACTCCGCCCTTTCGGCCGGGGTATTAGAATGCACTGACTCCACCTCTGCAGAGGGGTAAGACTCCCCCAAATGAGGCCACCTGTTGACCATGGGTGGCAACCCATGATGCTTAAGGACAGAGTCTTGGTGGATGAGCAGTCCATGACCTGCAACACTTCACTTAGACCCTTACTTAGGCTAGACGGGCAGTCGGAGAGGCCTCCTCTGATCAATTGGCTGGTCACGTCAAACCTATATGATTGCCCCAACCCTATTCCCCGTATGACAAGCCCCAATCCTTTTTATCATATGGGTGCTAGAAGGCAGTGGCTGAGGTCTACATGTCCTGGGAATGACATTAAACTCTATCTGATGGTGAGGTTCCAGTTCTGGAGGTGTGTGGAATGTGGTGTACCCCTTCATCACCATTGCTCCCTGATCCACTCTGACCCAGAGTAGTAGTACCTGTTAGCGTCCCATTTAAATATAAAATATAAAATATAATATAAATAGAAAAATGTATTAATAAAAAAAAATTATGTATCCATTAAGAATGACTTTATTTGAAAACTTTATCGGCATTAAATGACCCATTGAGGTTGATATGCCGTAAAACAAACCAAACCAAAACCAAATTTGATTAAACTGTCTTGTGAGCAACTAGTCTATGAAAGTGAAAACTCTAAATTCAAACCAATTTTACTCAACTTAAAAATTGACCTTGTGTCACATCCTACCCATCGCAGAGTAATTGGCATTTCATAAATTTTTTAACCCCTTAAAATAGAACATTTTTTTAGGTGTCATTCCTTTCTTGGTTGGGTCAAGAACTTTTCAGCAACTATTTTGTGTAATTTATTTCATTTGATTTAAAAAAGAATTTTTTAACAGAAGCCCTCAACCATGGCTACTACATTTATCACATCTGAAAAGTATGAACATAATCTGCTGAAATTTATTCATTTTTTAAAAGTCACAAGGTCATATTGCTCTAAAAGTTCTTCAAACAAGAAAGGAATGACATATAAAAAAATGTTCTTTTTATTAATCAACTTTTTGATTTAAAAAAAAGATTGTTGGGGTGTACTTGTTCATGGGTGATACTGTAAATAATACCTAATGATATCCATTTTTGATTGTATAATATTCCAATAGAAATAATAAAATCTAAGATAAAAATCACTAGGAATAAGATAAACCATTTAAAGACATTTAACCTTACTAGATGACCTGTTGGTTCTAGGTAAATTCCACTACAGTAAATTAAAAAAACAAAAAAAATGCCGGACCATATTACCTTTAAGCACGCTATCTGTGATCTCGATTCATAAAGACATTTTTAACATTTACACCGTCAAAATCTAGTTGTTTGTTAGTGGTTAGGGTTAGGGTTGGGGGTTAGTTTTATAATTTTTTTAAAAACTCTAAAAATCATCTGTTAGCAAACAACCGGATTTTGGCGGTGTAAATGAAAAAAAATGTCCTTATGAATTGAGATCGCAGATGGGGTACTTTAAAGTAATATGGACCAAAACTCCCACCACAAAATTTTTAGATATAATATAGTTTGGCAGAAAGAAAGAAAGAAAGAAAAAAAATTTCAGCAGTTTATGTTTGTTCTTCTCAGATGGGATAAATATGGCCATGGTGGCCGATGGCTTCTTGGTTGGTTTATTGATTTTATTGATTTTAATGGCATATCAAACCGTTTGGGGTTATGTCATGCCTAATGGCTAGGAATTAATATATGTTGTGTATTTATATTTATACTTTTTAGTAATTGGTTTTAACAATGTGTTAGCACCATTGGGATCATGTTGTATGGTATTCATTAAGTTCATGTCTATATTCTATGGTATAATTTTATTTCCTTCAAAAAGGACAGAATGTCTTCTATGTTGACTTTTTTTAACTAGATCTTTCATATTGTTTGCATTAAAATAACGGTTTCTGATGTGAGCAAAAAACCTGCATTCCATGAATAAGTGTTTAACAGTCAAAGGTGTTTGACATGTTCAACATTGTGGTTGTTGTTCTTGTTTGAGTATATAGGAGTGTGTTAGTCTTGTGTGACCAATGCATAATCAGGACTCAATTTAAAAAAAGATTAAGTGAAATAAATTAAACTAGATGCAGTTTCACATCATACCCAGGACGTCAGCCATCTCATTCTAGCACATATATAACAAAAAAGTTTAGGGGTTTGCCATAAGATCAATACGGTCGGAACAATCATATAGATGCTAGAGACCAGATGATTGATCGGAAGGGGCCTCTCCAACCACCTGTTTAGACCAAGTAAGGGCCAAAGGGGAGTGTTGCATATAATGGACTACTCATCCACCAGGATTCCATCCTTAAGCATCACGTGTTGATACCCACGACCAACAGGTAGCCTCACTCCTGCAGAGTGTGAAGTCTGTGTATAATTGCTAAAAATTTCTTGGCCTAACAAAGAAAGTAATGACATCTGAAAATATGTTTTTAATAATGTTTCATAACTTTGGACAGAATATCCATATCTAATATTATATATATATATATATATATATATATATATAAGTAAAGTCATTCGGATGACCTATTGTCAGTATCACCTAAACAGCAAAGGAGTCTATCCCCTTTTCATTAGCGCTAGACCAAGGAGATTGTTTGGGCATCTGAGGTGGAGTGCCGCACTTACCATCAGCTCCTCACTTTACCGCACAGATCCCTATGCTACTCATACGCTGAGATGGCAAGGGTTGGTATCGATCCAGGAACCTTGTGGTTTCTATTCGAATGCTCTATCAACTGTGCTAAACCGGCCCTAACTATATATTATATATATATATATATATATATATATATATATATAAGAAAGATTTTGTATGTCTATATGTTTGTTTGTACAATGACTTGAGTGCATGTCCTTTTATAAATGAAAATTGGTGGAGACCATTAAAGACCAAAGTTCAATAAAATCCATACTCTATTTTTGTCCGAGAAGTGATTACAAAAATTTTTACTCCTCATTTTCCATAAGAAAAGCTAAATAAAATCATAATAAGGGTGTCAATCAATGATATATTCAAAAATTAATTAAAAAAATGATTAAAAAATAAAACAAATTAATAAAGGATAAAACATAATAAAAAGCAAAATCAAAGACAAATAAAAGAAAAAAATTCAAACAAGAATAATCAAATAAGCAACTTAAAAACAAGAATATATAAAGAATAAAAGATAATAACACAAATATATAGAAAAATAATTTTTATTGATCTATATATAAATATAGATAAGAGATTTATTTTTAACATTTTAAATCCTGCAAAGTTATGGGTCAATATAAGGACAGGCTTGGCTTGTTATGGCAACCAACCATGTAGAAGAAAATTGAGTAGAAATTGGATTAAGAATTTGTAAAATTGTATAGTTTTAAGTAATTTCTGTCTCCCTTGTTGGTTAGAGCAAACTATTTAAAAAAAAAAAGACATTTTTTAATATTAGTCATGTTTTCTATTTTATTAAAACATCTTTATCATATTTAAATCTTGTATTTATAACTTTTGATAATACCCTATCTACTTCAGAAAACATATTTTAATTTCAGATTAAGCGCAGCTATTTATTTATATTTAACTTTTAATGTCCTATACCGCCTCATTCCACCCAGCCAGAAGTCACATTTATTTTCCTAATCCACCCCAAATGATAGCCTTTGTTTAAATGTAATATTAAACATATCTAGAAGTCTTTGATTTAAGGGAAATAACAGGTAACTTTAAATGAAAAGGACATTTTTAGCCATTTATTGATAAATCCTTATAGGAATGGGGATCTGGACTTTGTTTAAATGTAATATTAAACATATTTAGAAGTCTTTGATTTAAGGGAAATAACAGGTAACTTTAAATGAAAAGGCCATTTTTAGCCATTTTTTTATAAATCCTTATAGGAATGGGGATCTGGACTTTGTTTAAATGTAATATTAAACATATTTAGAAGTCTTTGATTTATAAGAAATAACAGGTAACTTTAAATGAAAAGGCCATTTTTAGCCATTTATTGATAAATCCTTATAGGAATGGGGATGTGGACTTTGTTTAAATGTAATATTAAACATATTTAGAAGTCTTTGATTTAAGGGAAATAACAGGTAACTTTAAATGAAAAGGACATTTTTAGCCATTTTTTGATCTATAGGAATGGGGCTCTGGACTTAGAAAATTCTCAACAGGATGTAAAGAAAAATTAATAGTGAATTCTGTCAGTTTAGATTTTCTTGCTACTGATAACATTCTTTGAAGAAAAATCAGTCCAAAGAAGAGGTCTTAACCTGTTTTTTTTTTTTTAATTTGTCAGTATTAATACCTTTCAGTACACCTAATTTTCATGCCTGTAAAAACGACAATGAAATCTTCTGTCCTACTATTTACCCATAGGTGAAAGGAGAATAATTAGATTCATACCATTCCCAAGGATATTAGTGCTATGTAAAATGCAAACAGCCTCATCCAGGATTTATACTCACACTGTTTCTATTTCCTATGATAATAACCATTACACCATAAACACCTCTGTATATGTGTATATATATATATATATATATATATATATATATTGCAGGCCGGGTTAGCTCAGTCGGTAGAGCGTTCACCTAGAAACCATAAGGTTCCTAGTTCGATACCGGTCCTCACCAACTCAGCGAATGAGTAGCACAGGGATCTGTGGGTAAAGTAAGGAGCTGATGGTAGGTGTGGCGCTCCGCCTCAGATGCTAAAACAATCTCCTTGGTCTAGCACTATTGAAAAGGGGGTTAGACTCCCTCGCTGACTGGCTGATACCGACTTTAGGCCGCCCGACGACTTTTTTTACTTTTATATATATATATATATATATATATATATATATATATAACTTTCAAAGAAAGAAAAATTTCAGAAACAATCATCTCATTATAATTTATTTCAACCAGAAACTCAAAAAATTTTAAAGAAATTTTTTGAGCTCCAGTCTCATCAGACGGGTTTTACAAAAGAATTTGATAAAAAAAATCCTTGTATGAGTATATGTTTGCACCTACAAGAGCATGCAGTATGGTTGTACAGTGAGATTTCGAAGATCCCAAATAGAATCATCCCTTACTACCAGTCATTTGGATTACCTTACATTTATATATATATATATATATATATATATATATATATATATATATAGTTGCTTGTGTGTATTTATTCTATGTTGTATTTTGAATATTTTTCTTTACTTTTTTTATGTAAATTAAAAAAAAAATTTAAACAAAATATAAAAGAATCAAAGAAGGCAAAATAAATTGTAGCAGTTAAGTAGTATTACTATGTATGTAAGTTGTATTTTGGTATTAATTTTTAACTTGTGAACAGGTTAATAACTATAGACATTTGGTCTGTATAGAAGATTTGGTTTAATAGATTTTTTTTTCTATTTAAACCTTTGAACTCTGAACTCCTGATCCTAAATATACCATATGCTGTTTGAATGTGATCTTTGCACTGGTAAACCGGTGCTAGATTTTTTCGTGGGGTGGAGGGTGGATATCACAGGTATATGAGGTTCAAAGGGTTAAACAAGACAATAAATATTTGATTCAAGCATTTATTAAAATTTTCTGCTTTTATTTTCATTTTTTTAATCAAGTTTGACATATTAAACAGCAATACATAAAATAAACTTGTAAACTGACAAATAGTTGAAATAAGTATATATATTTTTACCAACCCCTCCATATGAGCAGGATGTGACACAAGGTCAATTTCTTAATTGGAGTTCAATAGGTTTGAATTCAGAGTTTTCTTTCTCTTAGACCAGTTGCCTAACCAAAGTTAAAGATCCCAGTCTGTCCTACTATTTACCCATAGCTGGAGGGCAATACTGTAGATAATACCTAATAATATCCCTTTTTGATTATATAACGTTCCAGTAGAAGTGATAAAATCCTGATATCTTTGGTTTAGAAGAAAATTAACTTTTCATTAAAAAAACTTGGTAGTGTTGTACTTATTTATGGGCATACTTCTAGTTTTCAGCCCAGCAACATTCAAAGTGGAGAAGTTCCAACATGTAGTTTATATGGAAGAGTATGTCTTTCTAGGGCTGGCCTGGTGAGTCATCTGAGAAAACACAAGGATAGAATGTCAAATGCTACTGGCACCCAACTATGACAAAAAAAAAACAAACAGGAAATGGTCTTACTTGAACACGAGTTGACAGCCAACAACATTTATGGGCAATACTGTGGATAATACCTAATAATAACCGTTTTGATTATATAATTATCTATATTGATTGTATAATGTTCTAGTAGAAATGATAAAATCATGGTATCTTTTGTTTAGAAGAAAATTCACTATTTATTTTATAAAATTGGTAAGGGGTTTGATTATTTATAGAGGATACTGTATATTATAGAAAATATTTGTGCCATTTACAAATATCTATTAATAATTGAGATCAAAAAGGGGTGCCTAAAGGTCATATGGTCTGTTTAATCGTAAATCTATTAATAATGGAGATTTGCTTCCAGTTTTTGTCTGTAACAAAAATTACGTCACTGCTTACGTCACATTACCCAAAATTGTCATAACATAGAATAAATACACTAAAAATTTGAACATGCAATATTCGACAGTCCTCATTGTTTTTTAAAACAAGTTTTAATAAATACATGACTGGTATTATATATCTATATATAGTTTGTTTTATTTTGATACATATTTAAAGTTTACATTTCAAATTGTTTTATTTTTTTAATCCTTTAATGAATTTGATGATTTTACTTACTTAGGGTACGAACTCGCTGACATTGAATTTTTTACTCCCAGGCAATATGTTTCAAAAATCTATTTATCTAGTTTTTTTTTATTTTGTACTTGTTTGTCTAATATTGATAGAAATAAAATGGTATTTTATACAATATTGATTAATATCAACATTTATGATTCTTTTGTTTGGATTAGTATTTTACTTAGAAATTGGCCTTGTGTCATATTCTGCTTGTGGTTGGTTGGACACCCCTTAATTACCATTACTTGAAGGTCAACCCTGACCCAGAGTGGTAATACCTGTTAGGGTCATATATATGGTTTTAAATAGAAAAGTTTAAAATAATGTTTTAAAAATTTTTGAAAACCCATCAAGAAAGAAAAAGAACGTATTTGGCATAAAATAGTCCGACAAGGGTTGACATGCCATAAAACCCAAAAGAAACATCTGTGTCATCATAATATGCTTCTAAGTACAGCACCTCATAATCAACCAGATTAGCTCGGTCAGTCGAGAATCTGCCTTGGAAAACCACAAAGTTCCATGATTGATACCAGCCCTCCCCAACACAGCGCATGAGTAGCACAGCTTGGATCTGCACAGTAAAGTGTGAAGCTGAATGCAATTGGATTAGTGTTTTGATATTAATGCAATTGATAAAATATGTTTCAAAAATCTATTTTTACATCGCCCAGAGTGCGTTTTTTTATTTTTTACTCGTTTGTCTGATATTGATAGAAATAAAAATATTGATTAATATCAACTTTTATGATTCTTTTGTATGGATTAGTGTTTTGATATTAATGCAATTGGTAAAATGATTTTGTTCAGAACTCGTATGAATGCCAATACTTGTTTTGCACCAAAAAGTAATGTTTTTCTCTTACAGTTTATTTATTTTTCATGACAAATTTCTCAGAAAATACCAAGAACTCTTGCTGATTATGCAGTATAATTTCCTTCACTTTTAAAAATGACAGTCTCCAAAAAGTGACATTTTTAGGTTTCTCTTTCTCCCCCTCTCTATCTGCTTAACCTTTTCTTAAGGTTGATTTATCAAAAGTGTAAATATATTTTTGTTGTGTCAAAGGCTATCCAGTTTCCACCGTTACACCAATTTTATTTTCATTTCAGGGTGTGAATTTATGTCGAGTTTGGATCTAGTTTCCTTCTTACTTAATCCACTTAAAGAAGAATTTTTTGTAGACAATAGTCGAATAATAAACAAGATGTTGTCCCTGTATGCTGATCCGAACAATTTTGAATATATATATATATATATATATAATTCAAAAGTCCAGAGAAGAAATCTTCCTTACAACATAGAAGTTTTTTTAAACAGTGTTGAAATTTGCAGAGCTCAATGTGGGCTCCTATTGTCAGAGTCACAGAACAAAATTATATAAGTAAAAAATATAACAGAAGATTTAGATTTTTTGCATTTAGCCTATTTCAGGAAGCCTATACCAAGTGTCTAAGGATCACAATCATCTGATCATTGGGATCCTTAGACATTTGGTCTAGGCTTCCTGAAATAGGCTATAAAGCAAAGAATCTAAGTCTTCTGTTATATTTTTTACTTATATATATATATATATATATATATATATATATATATACAGTGGTACCTAGTCTTATGAGTGACTCAACTTACGAGTTTTCCGAGTTATTAGCTGTCACTCGGTCAATTTTTTGTTTTGTGTTAAGTGTTAAAATTTGAGGTATGAGGGAGCTTCAGATACAATGTTAATAAGTTCACTAAAACATTTGTTTTCAATTAGTTCAGTCAGTAGACCATTTGTCTTGGAACAACAAGGTTCTGGGTTCAATACTAGCCCTCGCCAACTATGAAGTGCTGAAAGTACTAGGGATGAAAGTTTTAGTGGACTTATCAACTGATTCCACCCTGATGTTAAAAAAGCTGGCCAGAAAACTAGAAAAGATTGAGAAGAAACCTGTCAGACATGAAATGTCCATCATGTTTAACACAACATATATATAATTTCAAAACCATACTCTGATTTTAGAATTATATGAATTATTATTTCACTCTTAGTGAGTTTTTCACAGCATAAGCTGATAGTCTTTGACTAAAGTCTGAGTGACAGCAAGTCTATCCAGATCTACAGGCCTCTTCTGAGTATTCTATCCAATCTTAACAATGCTGTTGGCTGGATGGTCTTGATTCTTCATCTGATTTCCAATTCCTCTGTGATGGTCAATCACTGTAGTCTGAGTGACAAGTCTCCTCAGATCCCTGATCTCTTCTGAGTATTCTATCCAATCTTAATGCTGTTGGCTGGATGGTCTTGATTCTTCACTGATTTCCAATTCCTGTAGTCTTTTTTCTAAACTCTTTGGGATTGTTCCAAGGATACCAACTACATTTGGTATCACCTGCACCCTCATTTATATAAATCATCATTATTATTATTATTATTATTATTATCATTATTATTAATTATATATATTTGTCATATGTTATCAATTTCATTACTATTATCAGGCTTATTTAACTCTTAACATCCTGTTGAGAATTTCTTAAGTCCAGGGCCCAATTCCTATAACCATTTATCAAAAATGGGTAAAAATGTCCATTTCATTAAAAATTGCCAGTTATTTCCCTTAAATTAAAGACTTCTAAATATGTTTAATATTATATTTAAACAAAAGCTATCATCTGGGGTAGATTAGGAAAATGAATGTGACTTCCTGACGGGTGGAATGGGGTGGTATAGGACATTAAGAGTTATATATTCATGTTAATTTTCAATTGTATAAAACTGTAATTTTATTATTTTCTTTATCTAATTTCAGAGCCTCACTCTGGTTTTAGGATTGCGTTTAATATGTTTGATGCTGATGGCAATCAAATTGTAGACAAAAAAGAATTTTTGGTGGTAAGTATAAGCTTTTCTTTATCTTTGTCTTCTTAAAATATTAATCATCTGATTTTTCTTTTTACAGAAATTATAATTTCTCATTCTTTAAATTGTCAATCTCTCTCTCTCTTTTTCTCTCTCTTTCTTTCTTTCTCTCACAATCATTTACCTATTTTCTTTAAAGTAGCAATCAATCTCAACAGGTAGGCTATTTGGTTTTTTTTTATTTTTTTTAAATTTTTCCTCCCGGCAAAGGAAGTGGGTAGGGGAGGGGAATGAACTGAGCAGAATTTGTTTTTAGTTCTCTTTGTAGTGAAATGTACCAAAAATTACTCCGAAAAAGCAATTGCTAGGTAGATGGAATTTACTTCTTCCCAAGTATGACCTCAGCAAATGGTAGACACCTTTCTCTTCAGACCCCCCCCCCTTATCTTATTTTGCAAGTGACAAAAGTGTGGAAACATGATGGGAAAAGGTGACCCAATGTTAATTTTCAGGTTAAAATGTATATCATTCATAGTTCATAATCAAGGCCATACACTCACACTCACACACACACACTCACTCACACTCTCACTCACTCACACACATACACACATTCACACTCACTCACACTCACTCACATTTATTCACACACTCACACACACACATTCATACACACTCACACTCACTCACACATATACACACATCCACTTACACACTCACTCACACTCACTCACATTCACACTCACACTCACTCACACACACACACACACACAGGCACACATATTATTAAAGATGACAGTCAAGGATTTAAAGTTGATTTTTTTTTATTAACCTTTTCATGTTTGCTAGGGAGATCAGGATGAAGGCTGTATAATAAGTAAAGTACAGTAGTCAGGGTGGCCTAAAGTCGGTATCAGCCAATCAGCAAGGAGTCTATCCCCCTTTCACTAGTGTTAGACCAAGGAGATTGTTTTTGCATCTGATGTGGAGTGACACACCTATCATTAGCACCTTACTTTACCGCACAGATCCCTGTGCAACTCATACACTGAGTTGGCGAGGGCCGGTATCAAACTAGAAACCTTGTGATTTCTAGCCGAACGCTCTACCGACTAATTGTCAAAAATTTTGGCCTTCGTGGGTCATTGTTGAGGATCTGCGTACTACTAAACTCTAAATTCTTGTCTATCATCTCTGATAAAATATGCCTACAAAGAAAATGTGTTGCCTTTGAAGTTGAAACCTGGATAGTTATTGTAGAATAATCATGCTAAGTTCCAATTACTGTTGAATTGGTAAGACAAGGCAACAAATACTCATAACTGAATACAAATTTAATCTTGTTACCTTGTCTTACCAATTCGATGGTAATTGGAACTTAGTATGATAAAGGAGCTAATTTCCCCTCAAAGGTGACTACGCCTGTGCAATGGGGAGGAGGAGGGGAGATGTAGAATAATCATACTAAGTTCCAATTACCATCGAATTGGTAAGACAAGGCAACAAGTAGTCAACTGAATATGAATCTAATCTTGTTGCAATACTACTGTAAAATGCTTGGGTATTTATGAAGCCTGATAACATCATAGAAATCAAGCAGCCAATCAAGACTCAAGGAATGGAATCACCCAAATACATGAATGGACTATTCTTGATTTCCATTAATGCCAGCTGTCTTGGGCACTGGTTCAGTTGTGCTTAGCCAGTTGCTGTTGTTTAAATCAACAGTATACTGACTGACTGACTTCAATAGTTATATAAAAACAACAACAAAAGTTATGTTTTTTAATACTTCTAAAAGCTTATTGAGAATGAACAAAGGAGACTGAAAAGGTGAACTTACGTTACCATTTGGAATAGTTGTTAAACTAGAGAATTACTTTGGCAACTCTATTGGTGAGGCTTAGATCATACCAACCTCCCATAAAAAAAAGAAAGACTATCCTGAATATAAGACTAAACTGCACCTGAGGCACTAGTTATATGGGAGTGTAGAGTACTCATTCATTGGTCCTCTCTGATTCAGAATGATAGGGTTCTTCCTATAGATCAAATAGATCTGTTTGAAATTATTAGTATTGGATAGAAATATTTAAACCTTATAACTAAGGTTAAAGAGCTCAATATGTCTTACTATTTCCCATGGCTAGAGGGAGAATAGTTGGATGCTTACCTTTCCTAAGGGTATTAGTACAATATGAAATGCAAACACCCTTGTCCAGGAATTGAATTCTGTTCACCATATCCATTTCCGAAGCAGATACCTATTTGACCATAAACCTCCAACACTTAATTATACACAATAAAAGGAAAAAAATAAGTTATTCTAGGATTTTTAATGTAAACTAGACTACCCATGATTTTGCTGGGTTCTCTTTTAAAATTCTTTTAATTTTCAATGTATTGCTTTAATAAAAATCTAACTATAATGTGCCATTTTTGTTGAGCTAAATGTACATGTATATAAACATGAGAATTCTAGTAATATATAGATACTAGCAAAAGTACCCGGTCCATGACCAGACTAAAAAAAAAATTAGGAACACCAGAGAGTGAATTAGTAGAAAACAGGAGTTAGGGAGAAAATAAGAGGAAAATGATTAATCAATTTATTTTTTTTAAATCGCCAAGAATCTGTATAATAGAATGTTTGTTTGTTTTAGGATATTTTTTCATTTTGTTTACAATTAAGATATTATTTTAAAAATACATTTGATTTTGTTTAATTAATTAATTATATCCCTTAATCAGTAGAGATCAATAACCAAATTCGGTGTGTTTCTTAGTTATAGAGTTATTAATGTGTATGCAAGATTTCTAATCTGAGTGACCTCCCGTTTTGGAATTATACACCGACACGTACATACCAAACATCCTTTTATATATATAGATGAAAACCAGAACTCCTTTTGGCTATTCCCTTCCATCAATTCTTTTTTCTTTAAATAAATTGTTGAGTTGGGATATCATCTGTCGTATAGATGGACAATTATCATCCTTATTATTAGCAACTTTTAAACTGGCTGTCAGCAAATATAAACCACTGACTTTTTCTTCTCCTTCTCCATGCATAATAAACTCCCACACATATATCTCTAAATATTTGATATATAACCCTACTTTTTATTTTATAAAAAAAAAAAAAAAAATAGTTAAAAAATATCTACTGGGTCTCATATTCTAAGTTGAGGTTTCTATTAGGGCAATAGTATAACTAGGGGAGGGCAGACCAGCCAAACAGCAAGGGAGTCTATTCCCTTTTCACTAGCGCTAGACCAAGGAGAATATTTTAGCATCTGAGGTGGAGTGTCACACTTACCATCAGCTTCTGACTTTACCACACAGATCCCTGTGCTACTCATCTGCTGAGTTGTCGAGGGCCAGTATCGAACCAGGAACCTTGTGGTTACTAGACCGACACTCTACCAACTGAGTTAAACTGGAGAACAACCATATTTGTATCTTGCACAACTCTATTGTAATATTAGATATAAAAGTAAAAAGTAAAGTCGACGGGACGGCCTAAAGTCGGTATCAGCCATACAGCGTGGGAGTCTATCCCCTTTTCAATAGCACTAGACCAAAGAGATTGTTTTAGCATCTGAGGTGGAGCGCCACACCTACCATCAGCTCCTTACTTTACCGCACAGATCCCTGTGCTACTCATACGCTGAGTTGGCAAGGACCGGTATCGAACTAGGAACCTTGTTGTTTCTAGCCGAACGCTCTACCGTGAGTTGTTAACATCAGTAATAACTGGTGGTTTTCACTTGAAGCCCAAGTTACAGCAAGTCTCCTCAGTTCTCCAGGACTCTTCTCAGTATTCAAACCAATATGAGCAATGCTGTGGCCAGGACAGTCCCAATTTGGATTTATTGTCCCAACCCACTCTTTTCTTTTTCTTGGTTATTGGGTAGTGTTTTGAGGGTTCCAACTGTGATTGGTATCACAGCAACCTTCATGTTCTGTAACATTTTTAGCTCTCTGGCAAGGTCCAAATATACAGTGAGTTTTTTGCTTTCTTTTATTATTGAGGGAGTCCTTGTTGTGTACTGGCTAACATGCTGGACTGCTCAAGTCTCCAGGACTCTTCTGAGTATTCTAGCCAATCCTAACAATGCTGTTGTCTGAATGGTCTCAATTCTTCCTCTGATTTCCAATTCCACCAGTCTCTTTTCAAAACCCTTGGCGACCATTCCAAGGGCACAAACTACAATTGGTATCATCTTCCCTCATATTCCACATTTTTTTAGTTCTCTGGCAAGATCCAAGTATTTATACCTCTTTTAGTTTTCTTTCATTTTCCCTTTGTGATCTGCCAAGACAGGAAAATCTACTAGTTGACTAGGTCTCTTTTTCTAGTTAATTAATACCAGGTTTGGTATCATTATTATTATTTCACTCTGTGCAAGTTCACACCAGTGTAATCTGATGGCCTTTCAATTAAATCTGAGTGACAGCAAGTCTCCTTAGATCTCCAGGACACTTCTGAGAATTCTAGCTGATCTTAACAATGCTGTTGTCTGGATGGTCTCAATTCTTCCTCTAATTTCCAATTCTTCAATTATCATTATTATTATCATTATTTCACTCCTTATGAGTTTTTTACACCAGTTTTAACTTGTGGTCTTCCACTGGAGTGACAGCTAGTCTCCTTAGATCTCCAGCATTCTTCTGAGTATTCTAGCTGATCTTAACAATGCTGTTGTCTGGATGGTCTCAATTCTTCTCCTGATTTCCAATTCTTTTCTGTTTTCTAAACTCTTGGGGAATGTTCTAAGGGCACCAACTACAATTGGTATCACTTTCACCCTCATATTCCACAATTTTTTGTAATTCCCTCACAAGATCTAGGTATTTGTCTAAAATGAAGAATCTGAAGAGAAGGGTGTTTTTCATGCTATCTTCCATGGTATCAAAGATTTTTGGGTAAGTATTTTCAATAGCAGAACATCAGTGATGAGGAATGACTTTCAAAAAGCCACTATACAAATATATATGCATAGATAGTATGTGATATGGAATAAAGGAATCTTAGATTGTTAGTTGGATAGGTTTTTAAAAATCAAAAAGGATAGTACAACTAAAAAAAAAAAGGTTAAGATGTCTTCAGATATTAACAATATTATTATAATGGTATACACAGGAATAACCTACTCGAGTTTCACCATAAGGATCTTCAGGGTTAAATCCACCAAATTAATCAATACATAGATTTTTGATCAATGGATAATGGTAATAGAAGTTCAATTAAAAAACTTATAATGTTACAAGAGTTGTTTGAACAACTGAACTCATGATTTTTTTTTTTTTTTTTTTTGGTTGCTGTAACCACAGTGTTTTCACTGATCGATTCTATGGCACATTTGGATTATACATCTGGGGAAGGCTGTAGAATTAATCAGCCTAAATATTGCAGTTAACAACAAGAGAGACAAAAAGAATGAGTTCAATAGTCTAAATAACTTTTGGAATAATAACGACTCTTCTCAAAATTACTAAAAGCATCTTCCATATTATATTGTACACCTGAAGAAGGCAGTAGAATGGATAGGCCAAAACATTGTGATAGCAACAAGAGAAACAAAAAGAATGAGTTCAATAGTCTAAATAATGTTTGGAATGATAATGACTCTTCTCAAAATTACTAAAAGCATCTTCCATATTATATTGTACACCTGAAGAAGGCAGTAGAATGGATAGGCCAAAATATTGTGATAGCAACAAGAGAAACGAAAAGAATGAGTTCAACAGTTGAAATAATAATAAGTCTTCTCTAAATTACAATATGTATATTCCATATTATATTGTATAACTGAAGAAGGCAGTAGAATGAATAAGCCAAAATATTGTGATAGCAACAATAAAAACAAAAAGAATGAATTCAGTAGTCTTAGACAACTTATACAGTTTATCTGTTTGGAACATATATATTATGTTATAATGTTATTACATATTGCGTAAATATTAAACACTCATGGATTGTCCATGCAAGTTGTTTGTCTTTCCCTACTGAATGTTTAGTGTTAGTGTATCTATGGATGCACTAATGCATTATAAGGAATTAGTGTTAGTTATATACTAATATGCACTATTCTTATGAACTGTTGGAATGATGATGGCTCTTCTCAAAATTACAATAGGTATCTTCCATATTGCATTGAAGAAGGCCATAGAATGGATAGGTCAAAACAATAGGAGAAATAAAGAATGAGTTCAGTTGTCTAAACAATTTTTGAAGTTAACTAATAATGTTTTGGGTTTTTCTTATTGAGTTTTTCTTAAAATAAAAGAACTCAAATTTAAAGAATAAAATATTATTTCTATTTTAAAACTATTTCTTTTTTCTTTCTTTCTGTCTTTACTGTTGTCCATTGTTGTTTTTAGTCTTTTAATATTTTTTTTTAAATTGTTGTAGTTTTAAATTATGCCTACTCCCTTTTTAATTTTAAATGTATATCAGTTACTGTAATACCTTCTTTTTTTTTCATCTCTTGCTCTCTTCTTTTACTTTCCATCTTTCTTATGACTGATTTGAAATATTTTTAATTGTAATCTTTCTTATTTCTTTTTATATAGTGAGCTTTTTGGTATTTCAAGTGTTGAAAAAGGATTGCTTTTGTTTATCTATTTTCAAGGAAAACATAGTTAAAAACATTAAAATCAATCAAAATTCTTTATATTATTTTGGCTTTCAAATTAAACATATGTTAGTATAAATGGAATATTGTAATAGAAATTCTAAATATTTATTTCGTAGATTCTCCTGATATTTTTTTAATATAATCTATTGGCAAAATTAAAGCCTGGACCATTTCTCCACCTAAGTTATTTACCCAAGTTAATTGTGACCGGAAAATACTTGTAGCCATAACCTCAAGAAGCAACATTCAAGAAACATTATACAACTAATACTAATGAATTATGAGCAATAATTACTATACAACCAATAATAATATTCACATAAATACGCATGCATTAGCATCCAAGGGAAGAACAACAAGTTTTCAAAAAACAGTAAACCAACCTGTCAACGCATCAAGATGGAAAAACCTACTTTACATATTGTCCTATACTTAAGTTATTCTTTATTACTCGTCAATCATACAGGCAAACTTAGCATCATCCTGGATGATGGTTTATCATAGAACCGAAATACTTAAAGTATAGACATTAAACACCAATTTTCCTTTGATACGTAACATTGTAGTGCTGTGTATATTTTTGAAAAAAAATCTTCTTCATATAAAGCATATATATTATAATAACAAATATGATATTACTGATACTATCTAATAGTATATAATAAATCTAACATCTATATGTTGATTCGATAATACTATATCAAATATTAGATCATTAAAATAATACCTGATGAGATAATATATATCTAGTAAATATAATGAATAAGTATGTTTTATATAATATCAACTATAACTAATAAAAATACTAGTTGACATCAATATATAATAATCTAAAATTATTATAGTGTGATATTATACTAACCTATACTATTATTAAAATATATGTTGATTTAAATAATTATATAAATATAAATATATGTGATGATATAACAGATCTTACACTTATAATCTTCCATAGATCCTATAATATAAACTATATCGTTGATTATTATCCTATATTGTGATGCTTGATATATTATATATAATATAAAATATGTTTTGTCTATTATAATAATATATATATAATATAAATATAATAATATGTATTAATAGAGTAATATATATAAATATACAATAATGTTGATTAGTATTCGATCATTATTATAGAAATATATATAATATCACCAAATATATGGTTTGATCTATAATATATATCCATAATAATAATAATTCTACAATAATTGTATGACTTAAGTATAATTATATATATATGTTATTAACCTATATGTGTTTGATTATAACGTATATTATAATATAAAATGTAATATAATTCAATATTGGAGTTCATATAAAATTGATCATAATTATAATATACAAACTATCTATAGTTGCTATCATAATTATATAACTATAATAATATTAAATATAATAACTATGTGATTTATGAATAAAATATATATAATGTACAATAATATGTATGCAATATATATATAACTCAATCCATAATAATATCATAATATAAATTATCAAAATTAATTGATCTATAATTAAATACCTACAAATAATAAAATATAACTATAATAGCAGAATTTTATAATACTATATATATTAATAAATATAAATCACTATTCATGACTTACCATTACTATATATTAATATTAATATTAAATATATGACATTGATTATAATATTAACCACTTCACATAAAAATATATCGTCTGAAATCTATACAAACCATACCTATCCATGAATAATAAACCTATATATAGTTGCCATTATAAATATATAATCATCAATATAAATATAAATAATATACTTATGTAATCCATACTAAACTTATAATATATATATAAATATATAATTATATGTTGATTATAATCTTATGAATATCATGTTGATTATATATCAGTACATATAAATACTATTCATAATAAACTCTATATCAATATATATAATATAAATCTATGCTATGATTAGTTACCAAAAACTTAGTATATATAACTAATAAATATCAAATATGATTTATAATATATAAAACTTATCAGATATCTAATGATAAATATATACGTATAAATATATAATCTATCGTGATCAATAATATATATATAATATAATATAATAATATGATTATAATATATAAACAATAATATAATATTTATATGTTGATTATAATAATATATAAATATCATAAACATATAAAGTACGATAATGACATATCATATACTATATATATAATATAAATATTATGGTGATTAGATCTACCATATCATAACTATATAATATAAACCTATAAAGACTAATATGACTAGTATTAATATATATCATAATGTACCAATATATGTTGTTATTATACATATTATATTATATAATATAAAATATCAAACTTAATATCCGTAAGCCACCATAGTATCTATAACTATATCAATTAAATAATATGTTCCATTATATATATATATATAATATAAAAATAATAATATGTTATAAATATATATATAATATAAATATATGTTGATTATCATAACTATATATAATATAAAATATGTTGATTATAAACACTATATTATACTATACTCATATATGTTTGAATATATACACTAATATATCAATAAATATATAATATAATATAAAATATAATACCATATATCTTTACAACATTATTATGATTCTATACATTATATAATATAAATATATTGTTGCATTATGCTTGATTTAAATATAAATATATGTATATGATATATATAATATATCATATACTCAATATAATATCTTATACTGTGTGATTTCCAACAATACTATATTATCATATTATAAATTATTAACGTTGATCTCTCATATATAGCTAATACATAATTATTAAATATATGTCGATACTACTATAAAATAAAATAATATTAAAATATATGTTGATGTATAAACTATATAATATAATATAAATTATATGTTGATTATAAAATAATATAAGACTCTAGTACTAAAAGATAAAATTACATTGATGACAAATACAAGTTTACAGGATTTTAGCTTGGTTTAACTAAAATAAAGCAATTAATTCAAGAATATGATGAATATAAGATAAAAGACATAATATTATAAAGTTTAAAGTGATATAAGGCAATTATACATTTGAGAATATACAAGAAAGGAGTATAATCATTATTTCAACATTAAAAGATAAACATAATATTCAACACCCATTATTATCTAAGTAATAACAACAATGAACTGTTGTGTGACATTAACATTTTGAAATATAATTTTTCTGACACTTGGAAATACTACCATTGCACTTTCTGCATGCTTTCAACTCAATAATTATTATAAAAAAATTCCACCTCCCTCACTTTAAAAAAAATCTACTATCTACTTTACCTGGGCACCTAGTGAGGTGTAACACTTACCAAGCTAAGCTAGCAGACCATTGTAAGTGGGTTTACTTCTAATTTCTGATCTACTGGTGTACTTGTTCTAGGCTTAGTAAATGACTTGGATACCTCTAATCCTGTAATGGTGTGCAAGCTAATCTAGCATACCATTGTTAGTGAGTTTGATTCTCACTGAGTGCTCTATATTTCTGACCTTCTACTGTACTAGTCTAAACTTAATAAATATCTTGGACACCTCTCTTCCTGTAATGGGTTGCAAGCTAATTTACAGAACCATTGTTAGTGAGTTTGATTCTCACTGAGTGTCCCATATTTCTAGCCTTCAGCTGCACTAATCTAAACTTAATAAATATCTTGGACACCTCTCATCCTGTAATGGTATTCAAGCTAATTTAGTTCACCATTGTAAGTGAGTTTGATTCTCACTGAGTGTCCCATATTTCTGGCCTTCGGCTGCACTAGTCTAAACTTAATAAATATCTTAGACACCTCTCATCCTGTAATGGTATTCAAGCTAATTTAGTTAACCATTCTAAGTGAGTTTGATTCTCACTGAGTGTCCCATATTTCTGGCCTTCAGCTGCACTAGTCTAAACTTAATAAATATCTTGGACACCTCTCATCCTGTAATGGTTTGTAAGGTAATTTAATGAACCATTGTAAGTGAGTTTGATTCTCACTGAGTGTCCCATATTTCTAGCCTTCAGCTGCACTAATCTAAGTTTAGTAAATTATTCTGGCAGCTTTAATGGCTAACAATCTAGGTTAGCAAACCATTTTTAGTGGATTTGATTCTCACTGGGTGCCTCATATTTTTTTCTTTGGACCAAATTAAGCTAACCTTAGTAAATAATTACTTTCTATGTCTCCTTATTTGTATTTAATTATTCCTGATATTCTAGAAATATTATTTTTCTTTATTTCAATAAAGGGATATATAAAATTAATTTCCTTCTTTTACAAAAAAGAAGTGAAGATCAAAAAAACGGTGAATTCTTTATCATAATCTCTTTATCTTTATCTTTTAAATTTTAAAATTTTAAATTGTTTTTTACTTAATTTGTTTCTTTGTTGTTTTTTAACATAATTTTTTAAATTGATTTTTTTTTTTCCTTTTTGATTTAAAAAAAGATGAAACTGAAACTTTTATACATTTGACTATATAATATTCTTGTTACTTATCTAAACAATAATTAAAGAGCTTTCAATATTCTTTAATAAAAAATTTCTTTTTGTTTTTGGAGTTTTTTGTATTATTATATTTTGAGGTACCACCGTTTTGATGCATGTTAATGATGTTCTATAAAGAATATAACTTTAGGGGCCGGTATAGCTCAGTTGGTAGAGCGTCGGACTAGGAACCACAATGTTCAGGTTCAATACCGGCCCCTCGTCCATTCAAGGTCAATTTCTTAAGCGGGGTTTAACAGGTTTGAATTCAGTTTTCATTCTGCAAAACTGGGTGCCTAACCAAGATTAAAGAGCCCAGTCTGCTCTACTATTTACCCATAGATGGAGGGAAATACTGGATGGATGCATATCCAAAGGGTACTAGTGCTATGTGAAATGCCAACAACTGCATCCAGGATTTGAACTCATCTTACCATGTCCATTTCTTACAAGAATAACCATTACACCATGTATGTCCATGTATGTATGTATGTATAAGTAAAGAAACCAGTTTATCAAAAGTCTGTACTAATGAGAAATTATGGTGATGAATGAATTTTAAAGAAATTTCAGTTTTTCTTGTGAAATTTTCAGATTAAGTAATTCCATTATTCCATAAAATATTCTGAATTTTATCCTATATAAAATATATTAGATGATTTTTATTTTTATCTATATGGGGGCCCATAAGATTTAATTTTATTCATATATATATTATATAACCCCTCCGCACGAGCAGGATGTGACACAAGGTCAATTCTTTAAGCAGAGTTTCACAGGTTTGAATTCAGAGTTTTCCTTCTCCTAGACCGGTTGCCTAACCAAGGTTAAAGAGCACTAGTCTGTCCATCTATTTATCCATAGCTGGAGAGCGAGTAGGATTCATACCTTTCCCAAGGGTATTAGCGCTAAGTGAAATGCAATTACCACATCCAGGATTTGAACTCAGGGAGATGAGTCCATTTCCCATGACTTTTAACCATTACACTACATGCTTCCATACATTTTATTCATATAGGGGTCCATGAGATTGACCCTGAAATAGAAATGAGTCCATGCTCAAAAAAGTAATTAAAATGTGAAATTAAATTCTTGATAGAGACTGGGCCTCAGGAAAACAATGGGCATTCACATTTTTAAAAACAGGTAATTAATTAGTAGAAATGTTGAATAATCAGGTATTTTTCCAAAGATTTTCTTCATGTGAGTACAAGACTAAAAAAAATTCTTGATGGCCTTAAAGGATTGCCAAGATAAGTAATATATGTATCTACTCACCCCTCACCCAATCAGGCAGGATGTGACTCAGGGTCAATTTTTAAGTGGAGTTTAACAGGTTTGACTTCAGAGTTTTCCTTCTCTAAGACATGTGCCATACCAAGGTTAAAGAGCCCAGTCTATCCTACTATTTTCTCATAGCCGGAGGGAGAGTAGTTGGATAGATACCTTTCCCAAGGTTATTAGCATTATGTAATGATATAGGTCAGTGGTTTTCAAACTGTGGCCCAGGACCACAGAGGTTCACAATATCCACAGCAGGGGTCTACTGATACTGCATCAGTAGAGCCCTTATTATTTATATTATCCAGTTAGAAATAGAACTGCAAATTCATATTTCCAGTTACTAGTACACACCTATGAAAATTTAGTTGGTTAGTAAATTTTGTTTAAACACCAATATTTTGACTTGGTGTGGCTTCTGAGTATCCATTGTTGTCTCAAAAGGCGGTAAAAATACTGCTACCTCTTGTAACAACATATCTATGCAAAACAGCATTTTCAGCACTTACCCATATAATGACCGAATACAGATCTAGACTTGTGCTGAGTAAATTGTGCGTATCCTTGTCAAAAATATGACCAAGAATTGACAATTTGTGCCAAGCAAGGCAAGAACATCCCTCTTATTAAATGTCATTACTCAGTGCAAATATTGGATGTAATTTTCATGAAATATATTTGATGATTTTTATTTATATTTATATGGGGGTCCATAAGATTTCATTTTTATTCATATAGGGGTCCATGAGATAACCCCTGAAATAGAAATGAGTCCTGGCTCAAAAAAAGTTTGAAAACTTTGTATTTACCTAATTTCTTTACCCACAGACAGTTGGTTTAGGGCCAGGTTAGCTCAGTCGGTAGAGCGTTCAGCTAGAAACAACAAGGTTCCTAGTTCAATACCGGCCCTCGCCAACTCAGTGTATGAGTAGCACAGGGATCTGTGTGGTAAAGTAAAGAGCTGATGGTAGGCGTGGCGCTCCACCTCAGACACAAAAACAATCTCCTTGGTCTAGTGCTAGTGAAAAGGGGATAGACTCTCTCGCTGATTGGCTGATACTGATTTTAGGCCACCCTAATGACTTTACTGTTGGGTTGAACTCAATTTTTTTTCCTTCTCCAAAATGAGTTTCCTTACTAAGGATTAAAAAAATACAGTCTGCTCTACTATTTACCCATAGCTGGGGAGAGAAGAGACAGATTCATGCTTTTCCCAATGGCATTAGTGCAAAGTTACATGTAAACAGCCTCATCCATGATTTGAACTCCAGTCACCATTTCCATTTCCTTGGATGATAACCATTACATGAAGTATGTCTCCTGAGGCAAGGTTGTATGCAAGACAAGCAGTTGCTTATGCAGCAGGTTTCCCTTTTCAACCCCATGCATTGTTGTTCAATGAAAAGGTAAGGATTAATGTACCTTGTAACAGGAATAGCTAGTATCAAGTTAAAGACAACATCAAACTGGCAAAGGGACTCCAGTTCCTGGTTTTAAATTCAGTTGTCTTTCTCCTAAACTGGTTGCCTTACCAAGGTTAAAGAACCCAGTCTGCCCTATATGTATATTATCATTATCAAAATCAAAGAACTTAGAACTAGAAGTAATATTCAGTTGCGAGATCAGAGAATATGGGATTACTGTCCACTGTATCCGATGATGACACCACGCGAATCCGTTTCCTCCAATTTATTTGATCTCTTGTTGCATCTTGCCAACTGCCTATGGGGATGTTAAAGTCCTTCAGGTTTCTCTTGATGTTGTCTTTGTACCTGAGCTTTGGTCTACCGATTCCATGTGATACCTCTCTCAGTTGAGAGTACAAAATCTGCTTTGGTAGTCTGTCATCCCCAAGTCTGTTAAAGTGGCCAGCCCATCTCAGGTTGTGTTGGACAAGTATTTTGTGCATGCCAGGGAGTCCAGTTTTCTTCAGGATGGTCCTGTTTGAAACATGTTGCCACCACTTGACATTTAATATACTGTGCAGAATATACAAGCCAAAATGCTATACTAAATAGAATATTTGTAGAGTATCAGTTATATGTGAAACATGGAAATGAACAAATCCATAGAATTGTACAGATAATCAAGTATAAGAGAAATGCTAGGAAAAAAGATAAAGAGATCAACATGGTTGAGAGAGAGAGAGAGAGAGAGAGAGAGAGAGAGAGAGAGAGAGAGAGAGAGAGAGAGAGAGAGAATCAAACTAAGCGATATAGAAATAGAAGTTGGCAGGACACATAGCTAGAATAACAGATGGCATAAAAGGTTTGTAGAATGGTGCTCAAGAAATAACAAGCATGGTAAAAAAAAGGTGATATAATATCATATATAAATATGATAGATAAATATATATATAAATATGATAGATGAATATATATATAAATACGATAGATAAATATATTTAATATCAATATATATATATATATATATATATATATAATATATATATAATATTCCTACCAATTCTCCTCCTTTCAGCCTCCACACCCCTTAATATAATTTCTACAAGTTCCCCTCTTATTACTCTCACTGCTACTAAGTTGAAAAAAAAAACTTGAACACAAATGCATCACCCCTGATAGTGCCAAAAGTACTTGGGATAAAAACTTTGGTGGACTAATCCACGGATTCCATCCAAATGTAAAAAAGTTGGCCAGAAAGCTCAAAAAGATTGTTAATAAAATTGTTAAACAGATGTGTCTTTTGTTTAATTCTACATGTATAAAGGAAATAATTCTGCCCAAATACATACATACATATAATATATATATATATATATATATATATATATATATATATATAAACAACAGATGGTGTGAAAGAATTGTAGAATGGTGCTTTAAAAAATAACAATCATAGTAAGAAATGACCTGAAAGAAGATAGAAAGATAAGACAGTGTTTTGTTTTGTTTTTTGTTTGTTTTTTTTTTCTAGTAAGAAATGGCAAAGGTTAGCTCAATGAAGGATTTTATGGAAAGAATTGTGAAAACCATTTTTGTCTTGTAGATGGAATTAATGAAAATTATTTCTACCAATTTATCAATATACATTAAGTTAAACAAATCATTCATATATATATATATGCATTTATATATATATATATATATATATATATATATATATGTATATATATATATATATATATGTATATATATATAATATATTAAAGCGAAAGATTTAAAACAAGCTGACTTGAGTTTCATGCGGATCATCTTCAGTGTATTTGTTGGTCCTTGTTCTACAATATAGATGTGGGTTGTTCCCATTTTCAGTGTGGTGGGTGTATTACTCACCCATCTTATATATATAGTGGGTCATAAATAGTCTGTAGATGTATACATGAAATAAGATTTGAAGTAATGGTCTGTAGAAAGAAAAAACAACTTTTTAAACATTAATAAAAGATGTATTGTCATGTAATCTCTGACTCTGTTATGGCTGGACTTTTTAGAAAACTGATTTTTGTAGTCCCTGAAGAAAATATTTAAACTTTCCTTTATCCCAACTGTTATTTTTAAATAATTTCTCATGTTTCTTTTCAAAAGCTTTAGCAAAAAAATATTTACACTCCAAATAAAAACGTTTTGCTAAGACATTTTTGGAAATACAAGTCATGTTAAAAACTGATTATTTAGTTTTAAAAGATAATCTAGTTTTTGTTTTATTTTTTAAATAGATTGACCGACAAAGCAAAAGACTCTCACAGTCATCTTATTCTCTGTTATAAATTTATTTTTTCCTCAAATTAACAAAAGCCCTGATGAAGATCTATTAAAATAGATTGAAACACTGCAGCATTGGCAAAATAAACATCACTCGTTTTTATGAACTTGTGTTTTTTCATTTTTTCACTATATTACATATTGTCGGATTCATTTCCACTTTTTCTTCACATATTCATATATTTGGTGTTACACCCTGTGTGTGTGGAGTTGATTAAATACAAATTTAGGTTCAAAGTTATGTGAAGGTTCCCAAGTTCGACAAGAAATACCTGAAGAAGGCCAGAGGGCACATCTGCCGAAATGTTGTGCAGATAACAATAAAGATGAGGACAATAGTCTGAATAATTCCAATAATAGTTTTGGTTTATTGTAATAAATGGAACAAGCCATTGGTTTGGCTTGAGAAGGAAACTACAACAATATTATTATTAATAATAATAATAATATCTAGTTATATTGTATCATAAAAAATTTAATATTAAAATGATAATGGTTCATAGTTGAGTAGACTATAATCCTTTATGGGCAGCACTCTACCGACTGAACTAACCCAGAGATAATAATACCCAAAAAAATCATTGATATCCAACTAGACATCAAGCTAGGACATTTTGCAATGGATGAACAGAGATGCTGATAGGTATGCATCCTTCATCCCTGACGCACAAAAATCTAAACGGACACAGTAAAATCATATCCATGTATACCAGTGGTTTTCTTTTTTCTTCCCTCACCATTTCAAACTAACTGTAAATACATTTCAATAGTTTCTTACAAATGAATTACACAGGATAAGTTACAAGGTAGGAGTTAGATGGCTTTAGTTGGGACCCATAAATTTTTCTGGAAACTCATTCAAATCAAATATGTGTGTCCCAGGATGCACTGAATCAAAAAGCTATCAGCATCACTGATTATGCACAGCAGTGCATAAACAAAATACAATAGACAAATGGCCAAAAATCTGCACCCCCCATTCTCCAAAAAGGGCAACTTCAGAATCACTCAGAACTACAGAGGTATAACACTTACAGCCATAACTGCTTCTCAATTGCATCCGTAGAGAAAAGTAGAGAAAAATTGAAACAGGTTTCATAGAAATTGATCCACAACTTATAATCCCTTATGGATTAGGTTCATATTTGAGTACTCTTATCACTTATGGATTAGGTTCAGATTTGAGTAGTCTTATCCGTTATGGATTAGGTTCATATTTGAGTTGTCTTATCCCTTATGGATTAGGTTCATATTTAGTAGTCTTATCTGTTATGGATTAGGTTCAGATTTGAGTAGTCTTATCCCTTATGGATTAGGTTAATTTTTGAGTAGTCTTATCTGTTATGGATTAGGTTCAGATTTGAGTAGTCTTATCCGTTATGGATTAGGTTCATATTTGAGTAGTCTTATCTGTTATGGATTAGGTTCAGATTTGAGTAGTCTTATCCCTTATGGATTAGGTTAATTTTTGAGTAGTCTTATCCGTTATGGATTAGGTTCAGATTTGAGTAGTCTTATCCGTTATGGATTAGGTTCATATTTGAGTAGTCTTATCCGTTATGGATTAGGTTCAGATTTGAGTAGTCTTATCCTTATGGATTAGGTTCATTTTGAGTAGTCTTATCTGTTATGGATTAGGTTCAGATTTGAGTAGTCTTATCTTATGGATTAGGTTATTTTGAGTAGTCTTATCCGTTATGGATTAGGTTCAGATTTGAGTAGTCTTATCCCTTATGGATTAGGTTCAGATTTGAGTAGTCTTATCCCTTATTTTAGGTTCAGATTTGAGTAGTCTTATCCCTAATGGATTAAGTTCAGATTTGGATAGTCTTATAATCCCTTATGGATTAGGTTTTTATTTGACGTTACATTTGGCTACATAATCTTTCATTTTATCCACTTCTTTATTCTTCCCCATTTCTTCTCTTCTTGTAGTTTGTTTATCCATGTTGACTTTATTCTCACTCTTTCTTTCTCTTTTCCTTCTGCTTTCTTTTTTTCTCTCCATCATCGGACTGCCTTTCTTTTTTCCTCTAACTTTTCTGAGCTTTCCTTTTTCTCCTCTTCTCTCCTTCCTTCTCTTCCTCCATCAGCCTTTTATCTTGTCCCTCCATTTCCCTTCCTCCTCTTGCTTTTCCTTTTTTTCTCCTCCTTCCTTTTCTTTTCTTGTGTTTCCCCCTCCTCTTCCTCTCTGCTATTCACACCCTCTCCTTTTATTTTCCTTTTCTTTTCCTTCTCTTTTTCCTCCTTTTCTTTTCTTGTCTTTCTCCCTCCTTTCCCTGTTCTTCCATTCCTCCTTCTCTTCTTCTCTGCTATTGACACCCCCTCCTTTTCTTTTCTGCTCTTCCTTTTCCTTTTCTTCTCTTCTTCTTCTGCCTTTTATTTCTTTGCCTTTCCTTTCCTTTCCCTGTTCTTTCTCTCCTCCTACTCTTCCCCTCCTTTTATTTTTTGCTCTTCCTCTTTTTTTCTCTTGTCTCTCCCCTCCTCTTCCTGTTCTTCATCCACTCCCTCTCTGCTATTGACTCCCCCCTCCTTTTATTTTCTGCCCTTCCTTTTTTTTTCTTCTCTTCTTCTTCCTCCTTTTCTTTCTTTCTCTCTCTTCCACTTCTGTTCTTCCTCTCCTCCTATTCTTCTCTGCTATTCACATCCCCTCCTTTTATTTTTTGCTCTTTGTCTCTCCCCTCCTCTTCCTGTTCCTCCTCCACTCCTTCTCTGCTATTGACTCCACCCTCCTTTTATTTTCTGCTCTTCCTCTTCTTCCTTTTCCTCTTCTTCCTTTTCCTCTTCCTCCTTTGTTTCCTTTATGATCTTTCATGATCTCCTCATTTTCCATGGTGGATGCAACCAGAATACAAATATAGGACACACTAATATTGAGTGTTGTAGAAAATTTTGATTTTTCTCAACAACACTGTAATCTATTTTGCGTCCCGCCACAAATCTTATTTCCGGATTTTTCCACATAATTGGAATTTTATGAAAAGATCATAGTAATTGTACTTAGACAAATATGAGATAATTTACTTTTCCTCTCTAAATATAACTGGATTCCCTCATTGCACGTTCATAAATACATATGCATTTAGATGCATGCATATGCACACACACACACACACACACACACACACACACATATATATATATATATATATATATATATATATATATGTATGTATGTATATGTGTGTGTGTGTGTGTGCAGACATAGAAAAGTCTATTTTCTGCCTAGGTCAATTACAAAATTTTCCAAGTACATGTTCTTCATGATAATTTTGCTGTCACTGCTTTTATAGAATTGACCCTTAAGATTTTGTTGTTATTAAGCTCTGCAAAAGGATATGAGGAACCTTTATCAATTCTACTTTTACTACTACTTTTTTTTTTTTACCCTTTCTTTCTTACCTCCTGGCCCTGCCTCTGGCATTAAGCGGTAGACACGCACTACCATCTTGACTCTCATTTATTCAGAGCTCTCGTTAAAATGCGTATGATTAAGAATCAACCTATGGTATTTACTCATCTTCTTCATTAATACATATTGGTATCAATGCACACACATGTATGTATATATATATATATATATATATATATATATATATATATATGAATTGATATGAAAAAATTAATATGTCTCCATAAATAGATATTTGCTATGTTTATATACATATAAGCATCAATTATATATATATATATATATATATATATATATATATATAGTTTAATTTTGTCAGTAGCTACTAAGAATAAATAAAAAGTGCATAATATCCTATATATATATATGCAATCATATGTATATATATATGTATACAATTTTATATTAATAGATATAAAAAATATGCATGCATATATATATAATATATATATATATACACACACACACACACACACACACATACATCTGCAATTGCATGTATGTTATGTGAATATATATATATATATGTGTGTGTGTGTGTGTGTGAGTTAACGGTTTCTTTCAATGAAAAATATGAATATCTGCAAAATGAATTCAGAAGATTTGGCTGCAAAATACATTTTTTATCTAAGTTGGATGTTGAGTCATTATTGCTAATTCAAATATATCTGATATATAGACTCATATACAGTGGTAAATTAACTTATGAGTACCCAACTTATGAGTTTTCTGAGTTACAGCCTGTCACTCGATTGAGTTTTTTTGGCTTTGTGTTGAGAGCTAAAATTTTAGGTACGGCGAGCTTCAGATATTCTTATGTTAATAAGTTCACTAAAAAAGTTTAGTGACCAAATTTTTTATGCGAAAGAAAAATATAATTTATAAAAGAAAGTAAACATTAGATCATATTACAGCATATAATTCATTACATTCTATTTCATAGTGTTTTTATACAATACTGTTATATTTTTATTGTTTAAAAAATGTAACAAAAAAAATTATGATGTTTTATTGGAGTTTTCTGAGTTACAAGCTGTCATTAAGTCGATTTTTTGCTTTGTGTTGTGAGCTAAAATTTGAGGTACAAGCGAGCTTCAGATATGCTTATGTTAATAAGTTCACTAAAAACATTTAAGTTTCCAAATTTTTTGCTTTGTGTTGTGAGCTAAAATTTGAGGTACAAGCGAGCTTCAGATATGCTTATGTTAATAAGTTCACTAAAAACATTTAAGTTTCCAAATTTTTTGCTTTGTGTTGAGAGCTAAAATTTGAGGTACAAGCGAGCTTCAGATATGCTTATGTTAATAAGTTCACTAAAAATACTGAGATTTCGAAATTTATTACACAAAGAAATTCTATTATTGTTATTTTTATATATATTTTCATATTTTTTTTCCATATATGAGTGTCATGCACACTTCCATTTTAACAAGTTATGGTAGCAAAGACAAAAATTCAACACCTCTTTATAACTGTCAATTTCTTAGTTTGTACCAACTGGAATTGGTAACACAAATTTAAAACCTGGACGAAACTGTTTGCATTTCACTTTGCGATAATTTGTCTCTACATTCTATTAGATGAGCAGTCAGAGAGGGCCCCTCCGATCAATCGGCTGGTCACATCAAGTCCTAGCACCTATATGATTGCCCCAAGCCTATTGCTCTTATGGCAACCACCAATCCTTCTTATCATATGGGTGCTAGAAGGTGGTGGCTGAAGGTCTACATGTCCTGGGAATGAATGAATTTCTTAAGTGGAGTTCAAGATGTTTGAATTCAGTTTTCCTTCTCCTAGAACGGTTGCCTAACCAAGGTTAAAGAGCCTAGTCAATAATAACAATCAATTATATCCATTTTGATTGCATAATTAAATCATGGTATCTAAAGAACATTAACTTTATATAAAATAATGGTTGAGGGATAATTATTTATGGATGCTACTATATATATATATATAATCACCTTCCCAGAACAAAACAAACCGTCAGAACTCATGTACAAATTTATGAATAAAAACAAATTCTTATTAAACCAGCTGAAAACAAAGACTAAAATAAATTCTTAAAAGCTTTTTTTTTAATTAAAAAAGATAAATAATATAAAATAATTAAAAAAAAACAAATAGAATTTAAATAAAACAATAATTCAAAATGAAAATAAGATAAACAAATAAATGATAAATAAATGAATAAAAATAAGATGAATAAATGAAAATAAAAAACAGATTTTAAGAAAATAATTATTATAATAAACCAGAATCCATCCTAAAGAATAAGTTATATAAAAATCTTTGGGATTTTGAGATACAAAAAGATAATCATTGACAGAAGACCAGACATAGTGTTAATTAACTAGAAAAAAGAACTTGCCATCTAGTGTATTTTGCTCTTCCGGTGAACCACAGAATGAAAATGAAAGATCACGAAAAGATAGACAAATACATGGACCTTGCCAGAGAACTGAAAAAACTGTGGAAAGTGAAGTTCATACCAATTGTAGTTGGTGCCCTTAGAATGGTTTTCAAAGGATTTAAAAGAGTCTGAAAGAATTGGAAATCAAAATTCATACATATAATATATATATATATATATATATATATATATATGTGTGTGTGTTATTTATATGCATATATATATATATAGTCAAAGTACTGCTTCAACGTTTCTGTAGGAGTAGTATTTCAGTAATTAAACCAAGAGTACTCACTACTTCATAAAAAGTAGAGCTTTCAATTGTAAGGATCTCTTCAGGACCCTACATTATAATGGATTAAGTTGAAACTACTACTATTTATCCTTTTTTGCCATTAGGTATGTGGGGTGGTTTGAGCTAAGGCTATGCTTGTAAATCTTCTCTGTTCCCACTGTGATGTTTATTTTAATCTGTATAAGCAATCATGAATAGGCATAGTGTTCAACTGTAAGATTGATATGTTTTCCTTTATAACTTTTATTGCTGTGACCTTGTTATGGCAACTGGTCCAGGAGAAGGAAAACTCTGAATTCAAACCTGTTAAACTTTGCTTAAGAATTGACCTTGTTTTCCATCCTATATATATATATATATATATATATATATATATATATATATATGCAACTATGTTTGTGTGTATCTGTCTGCCTATACATATGTTTTCCTTTATAACTTTTATTGCTGTGACCTTGGTATGGCAACTGGTCTAGGAGAAGGACAACTCTGAATTCAAACCTGTTACACAATGTGGCAGGGGATCACCTTTAGACACCATGACAGTAGTGATGTAATGGTTTTGTCCTAAGAAATGGACAAGTCAAACTGAGTTCAAATCTTTGACAAGGCTGTTTGCTTTTTACATAGTGTTAATACACTTGGGAAAATTATGCATCCAACTACTTTCTCTCCAGTTATGAGAAAATAGTAGGGCAGACTGGGATCTTTAACCTTGGTATAGAAGGACAACTCTGAATTCAAACCTGTTAAACTCTATTTAAAAATTGACCTTGAGTTCCATCCTGCTTGTGGTAGATGGGTTGGGTAAATACATAGATACATTCATAGATATGTATAATTATATATATATATATATATATATATATATATATGCAACTGTTTGTGTGTATCTGTCTGCATTAACTTAAGACTCTGAAATGATTACTTTCGTTATCTGTATTGGTCTTCATCAGAGAATCAATTTTTTTTTTCTTCTCCTGACTTCACGGTCTTCCATACTATTATTTCTGTTTTGGAAAGCAATGATGATATGCTGCAGCCCATCTCGATAAGATTTTTCCAATTTTTGACGTCTGAATTAAAAATGTCATATAAGTACATTTGGAGAAAGTTGATATGAGATTTGGAGGGGGGGGGTTTTTTTTTTTGTTTTTCCTTGTACCCGTCATATCTATTTCCTTTTTTTTTTCTTTATCAGATATGTTTTACTTAATCCATAGCCATTTTTAAGATTTAACCAGATCAAGAAGAAATCAACAGAACTTATTATGCTATGCAAACGCAATGATACTGACTTTATGATGTGTCATAAGTATTTTGTAGAATCATCTAAACAAATCTTATAATATAAATAATTTCTACTATATTATATATATATATATATATACACACAAATAAATAATATATATATATATATACACACACAAATAAATATATATATACACAAATATACACACACACATGCAAATATATATATATATATACATGCACACACACAAATATATATATATATAGACACACACACAAACACAAATATATATATATATATAAATATACACACACATACAAATATATATATATATATATATATATATACATGTACACACACACAAATATATATATATACACGTACACACAATTATATATATATATATATATACACACACAAATATATATATACATACACACACTCACAAATATATATATATATATTTATATGGTGTGTGCATATGTCTATATTATATATATATTTATATGGTGTGTGCGTATGTCTATATTTCTATGGTGTGTGTGTATGTCTATATATATATATATATATATATATATATATAATATATATATATATATTTAAAGTGTATGTGTGTGTATATATATATATTGTGTGTGTGTATGCCTATATATAAAGTGTATGTGTGTGTATATATTTAGTGTATATATATATATATAGTATGTGTGTGTATATATTTTATAGTATGTATGTGTTTGTATATATATATTATATAGTGTGTGTGTATGTGTGTATATATATATATATATAGTATATATATATATATATAGTGTGTGTGTATGTGTGTATATATATAGTATATGTATATATATATATATAGTGTGTATGTGTATATATAGTGTGTGTGTATGTGTGTATATATATAGTATATGTATATATATATATAGTGTGTATGTGTGTATATAGTGTGTGTGTATGTGTGTATATATATAGTATGTGTATATATAATATATAGTGTGTGTATATATAGTGTGTATATATATATATATATATATATAGTGTGTGTATATATGTGTGTATATATATATATATAGTGTGTGTATGCATGTATATATATATATATATATAGTGTGTGTGTATGTAGATAGATTGCAAAGTAGATTAAAAAATAGCGATAGAATCAAACAGAATGAGAATTATGTACTTTAGATTTAAATAAATCCAACATATCTGTCCACCCCACTGTTGCTAATCAATCCCAAATTGATGAAGTCAAGAAAATATGACCACAGTCAGAAAATGTCTAAGAACCCTTTCCCCATCCCCCCATAAGCAAATCTTCACTGATTAAAAACATTCCTGTGAGAATCTACATATGGAAACACAAACACGTGTTTGGTGATCCATGTTGAGGCAACACAAAGATGTTGTCAAATTGCCAATCACTACATCAACAGTGGAAACATTATGGCATAATCTTAATGGATCAACGATGGAAATTGGATTTGATTTTCTGATAGATTTCGATGCGTAGAATTGCATAGTAAAAGATGATTGAATTCTGTTGAGATTCCCAACCCTATTGCCCTTATGGCAAGCCCCAACCCCTTTTTATCATATGGGTGCTAGAAGGCGGTGGCTGTGGGTCTACATGTCCTGGGAATGACGTTAAACTCTATCTGATGGTGAGGTTCCAGTTTTTGAGGTTTGGGGAATGTGGAACACCCCTTCATCACCATTGCTCCCTGGTTCACTGTGACCCGGAGTGGTAGTACCTGTTAGGGTCCCATCTATGGGTTAAATAGAAAAATGTATTTATAAAAAAATTGTATTATCCATTAAGAATTGATTTATTTCAAAACTATCGGCATTAAATGACCCACTGAGGTTGATATGCCGTAAAACAAAACAAACCAAACCAATTCTGTTGGGAATTGACTGAGATATGGGGCTTCAAAAATGCCCTCAAAATGCCCTTTTTCGTGAAAATTTAAGTTGTTGATTTTATTGTCTTTTTTTAGAGATTCTGATGTGTAGAAGTGATTGAGGCAGAAAAAAATGCTCAATTCAGATATTTAACTAAGATTTGAAGCCTGAAAATAACCAATTGCGTGAAAAATTAAAGTGCCGATTTTATATGATTTTCTGATACATTTCGATGCATAGAATAACATAGTAAAAGATGATTGAATTCTGAGATAAATTTTAGAAATGAAAAATGTAGAAAACATTTCTGTTTGGTCAGAAAAGTTATAAATTAACGCAATTTTTTTATTCTTTTTTAATGTTTAGTTTTTTTAATGGTTAGTTTTTTGGTCTTTTATTTATTTTTTTTTTATTTATTCCATTTTTTGCTTAAAACTTGACCTTGTGTTGCATCCTGCTCATGTGGAGGGGTTGGATAAATATATAGCCTTAGTATGGCAATCAGTCTAGGAGAAGGAAAACCTGTTAAGTCCTGCTTAAAATTTGACCTTGTGTTGCATCCTGCTCATGTGGAGGGTTGGATAAATATATAGCCTTAGTATGGCAATCAGTCTAGGAGAAGGAAAACCTGTTAAGTCCTGCTTAAAACTTGACCTTGTGTTGCATCCTGCTCATGTGGAGGGGTTGGATAAATACATAGCCTTAGTATGGCAATCAGTCTAGGAGAAGGAAAACCTGTTAAGTCCTGCTTAAAATTGACCTTGTGTTGCATCCTGCTCATGTGGAGGGGTTGGATAAGTACATAGCCTTAGTATGGCAATCAGTCTAGGAGAAGGAAAACCTGTTAAATCCTGCTTAAAACTTGACCTTGTGTTGCATCCTGCTCATGTGGAGGGGTTGGATAAGTACATAGCCTTAGTATGGCAATCAGTCTAGGAGAAGGAAAACCTGTTAAATCCTGCTTAAAACTTGACCTTGTGTTGCATCCTGCTCATGTGGAGGGGTTGGATAAGTACATAGCCTTAGTATGGCAATCAGTCTAGGAGAAGGAAAACCTGTTAAATCCTGCTTAAAAACCTGACCTTGTGTTGCATCCTACTTGTGAGGTGGTGTTGATTAAATACATATAGGTTTTCTATTGTATTCTTTATAATCATCTTGTCAACTATGTTTCAAAGGTGATTCTATCTGATAAATGTGTCATCATCATCATATCATGCAATTAGCATGGATATCCATGACAATCTTTCACCAGCCTCCTCTATCATTCATTGGCTCCAGGAGGTCCTCTGCGCAGCAACCAGTATCCTTGCTGTGATTGGGGGCAGGTGGCCATACAGTTGCTTCCTTGTGGGGTACACCTTCCACAACTTGTTCAAGACCGCATGCAGCATTCTTGTACATCTCCCATCTAACTTATTCTCAAAGTGCCTCATTAGGGTCCAAGTGTTGCAGCCATACAGCAGCACTGATACAACCACAGCCTGGAAGACTTGTCGCTTTAACTTGTCAGTGAGATCAGATTTCCATATGACTGATAACCTGTTTGTAGCTGACCATGCCTTCCCTATTTGTGTATTAATATCGCTTTCTGTGGATGAGATATTACTACCTAGGTGTAAGATTCAATGGTAATTAATGAACATACAATTCCGACACATTGTGAGACAAAACATTTAATATATATAACAGCACATGGTAACGATAAGATACATAATGTACAGGAGAATAGAACATGTAAATACATATACAATATTTAGATATAAACAAGATACCCAAATGTACCTAACATATAAATGTTACAGACATGGAACTAAAGGATAGTCCATGCTGTATAAAGGACTTACAGTAATGTAAGGGGGGGAACCCACCGAGAAGGGGGGTAGATAGACTCTAGCCCATAGCAGTTCTTGAGAAGATCCAGCTAAAAGAGGAAGCAGCGTTTGAATGAACGCGCTTAACTACCAGAGGTCCCCCTAGTGGGAACAAACAGCAATGCAGCGAGAAGATAACTCTTCCGGCAAAAGAAAGATAATCCCCTACAAAGGTATGTGAATTGTTCTACTGGCTTTAGAGGCTTACTGTTGAGTGTGGAGATGTGTAACCAATGGTAATTGTCTGGCTGACTCAAGGAGAGCATATGTTCTGGTCCCAAATTTTCTGCAAAATATACAGTTCCTATTCTGTAATGTTCTAAACTTTTAACTTGGTACAAGTTCTTACTTTATATTCTACTTAGCTCTGGCTTAGTTTATGCCTGATACAGGCTTAGTGATATCTGAAGAAATAATGGTGGAGCAGGGCAGAAGTAATTCTACCTTATTTCAACATAATTTTCATTACATGTACAGGCCAACATGTGTTATGCAGAGGCACTTGTCAATTTTTTTCTCCACATTTTTTAAAACAATTGCAGTTTTTAAGTAGTGCTTAAAATAAATAAAATAAAATGAATTGAAAAATACATTCAAAAGTATACATTCAACTTTGTGATTGATTATTTTCCTTATATATCTATCAGTGTCTTCCTTTGTATCTATTAATATTGATAATAGAGATTCAGTCATTATTTGTCAGTAACTGAAACTATGTCACTGCTTATGTTACATTACCCAAAATTGTCAATACATAGAATAAAGAACAACTTATTAGAACCAAGTTTTCTTTTAAAATTGTTTTTACTCCTTTAATAAATTTGGTGATTTTATTTACTTATGGTATACACTCTTTGGCATTGAATTTTTAACTCCACACCCTCAGGCAATATTTTTCAAAAATTAATTTTTACATCGCCCAGAGGACATTTGGTTTTTACCTTGCTAGTTTCTATAAAACATAAACCATTTTGGAACAGGATATTTTTGTGATGTCTTGCCAATTGAGGAATGGAAAATCATTGTTTTTCAGAGATGCTGATAGTTATGCGTGCCATGTCCATGACTCATAAAAATCCAAAAAGACACAGTAAAATCTTATCCATGTACTGAAGTCAGTTAGTCTACTGTTGGTTTGAATAACAGCAACTAGCTAAGCACAACTGAAGCAGTGTCCAAGACAGTTGGTATTTATAGAAATCAAGAATGGTCCATTCATGCATTTGGGTGATTCCATTCCTTGAGTTCTGATTGGCTGCTTGGTTTCAATGATATTGTGGAGTTTTATAAATACCCTATCATTCTGCAGTAGAATTGCAACAAGATGGGTTTGTAGTGAGTTACAACCGCTTATTGCCGGGTCTTACCAATTCGATGGTAACTGGAACTTAGTTTGATTATTCTTCACCATGCATCCCAGTGTTTTTCTTTTTTATTCCCTCACTATTTCAAGCTAACTGTAAATACATTTCAATAGTTTCTTAGAAATGAATTACACAGGATAGGTTACAAGGTAGGAGTTAGACGGCTTTAGTTGTTTTCCCAGATCATAAATAAAAACCCTACAATCTATTAAGAAACTTTAGCTGTGACCCATCAAATGCTTCAATTGTTAAATGATAAAGTCACTGATAGGCAATTCTGTAGATGCTGGACTTGAATATCCATAATATTTCTTAAGACATTCAGTTTTTCAACTCTTAATGTTTTATATATATATATATATATATATATATATATATATTATATATAACATACATACATACAGAGATGCTGATAGGTACTCATCTTGTCCCTGACACACAAAAATCTAAAAAGACGTAGCAAAATCATATCCATGCATCCCAGTGTTTTTATTTTCTCTGCCCTCACTATTTCAAGCTAGCTGTAAATACATTTCAATAGTTTCTTACAAATTAATTACACAGGATAGGTTACAAGGTAGGAGTTAGATGGCTTTAGTTGGGACTCATAAATTTTCCTGGGCACTCATTCAAAGCAAATATGTGCATCCCAGGACACACTAAATCAAAAAGTTATCAACATCACTGGCTTTTGCTGACTTCATTACCAACCAAGAATTGTCTTCAATCTCTATCAGTTCAGAGTAAGAAGAACATGGATGAGAAACTTTTTCAGAATATATTAATCAGTTTAGAACAGAGAAACCTTTCAAATTCCATCTCTTCAGCCAACTAGTTAATTTTTCTCTTTAAAACACATACATCATTGCAAATAAAATAAATACACCCAAACAATTTTTTTTATAAAAAGTTAATTTTCTTCTCGTCAGAATCAGCTGTACGGCAAAGGTAGTATATTCCTTTTTTGCTAGCGCTAGACCAGTGAGATTTTTTTTTTTTTTTTGCTGAGGTGGAGCACTACACCTACCATCAGCTTCCAGGTGCTTTACCGCAAAGATTAGATTACCCATGCACTACTACTCTTATGCTGGGTTGGTGAAGACCAGTATCGAACCTGGAACCTTGTAATACTTAGGTGGATTAGACTCTTACCAAAACCTTAATGCAAAGTACAACTTACAAACATATCCTTCTAAATTGTAACAGACTTAAACATATCTGCTCTAATTACTATCAAGCAAGAAACCTGAGGGATATCTTTAAGAATACAAACCCTGAAAACATTTTAAATTTTCTAAAAAAAAAAAAAAGCAACCTTTTCAACAAGATATAACAGAACATAACCGAATATCTCCATAGAACCACTACTTTAAAGACTGAAATCCAAAATAACCTTTTTGGTATTAAATGACCCACAGAGGTTAATATGCCTTATAACAAAACTCAAAACCCATAGAACCACTACTTTAAAGACTGAAATCCAAAATAACCTTTTTAGCATTAAATGACCCACAGAGAATGATGTGCCGTTAAACAAAACTCAACTCAAAACCTTTATAAGATGATGACCTTACAGTTAAGTATGGTGAGAGTAAAACAAACTGATTGGTTGTCTAATTGCAAGCATTGCTAGTGATTGGTATTTGAGCTCTGGCACAAGGCCACAATTTATTGAGTTTTACAAATCATTTTGTTCTTGGGAGAAAACTATATTTCTCCAACTATATTCCTCGACAAATTGGTGACTGAAGCACTTGAATAACAAAAAATGCAACTTTCTCACGATGGAACAGCTATACAACTTTAATAGGTCTACTGCCAAACACGTACAGGCTGTGAAGATATACATGTACAGTACATATATTCATGGTAGTAAATGATAAACGAGATTGATAATACATATATGCACTTATTACTTACTAAACATTTATTTTAGTTTTGGATTTTTTTTCTGTTTTCTTTTTTTTAATTTTCTAGTCCATGTGTATTATCTGTAATTTTATGCAGTAGCCTGCAAAACTTCAAACTCCATTTAATTATTGATAGCAAACTTGGAAATTTATAAACATACACTTTTGTATACTTAAATGTAAAAAAAAAAAAAAGAATGTTTTTTTGCACACATATGGCTTAAACAGTTTCATGAATCAGTATATATTTAATATAACTCGTAGAAAATGGTTTTAAATAAACAATTATCAGACTGACCAAGTTTACAAAAAAAAGGTCTTATTTTTTATTGAAATAATTTTTTTTATATATATATAAATTAAATGTGAGGAAAAATGACACTTAAGACAATTGGGCTCATTTCATTAAGTGGAATTGTTTTGTAAAACTTATATGAAAGTTTAAGGGTAATCTTGAACATTAGCTGCTTAAATGAGAGTAACCTCTCCTTGTTTTTTTTTTGTTTTTTCACTTTGAGGAAGCCGTATGTTTTGTTTTATAAAAACACAGATTTTTCGACAAATTGGATATACTTATACATTTCTAATATACTGGTACTCTGATAGAAATATTAACATCTTTTTTTTAAATCACCTGTGGGAGATTCTAAGCATATGTTGACAGGGATGGTGAACATGTAGAGACTGTTTGACAATATATTAAAAGTATTCCTATATAAGGGTGTTAACATTTTTAAATCGATTAAAAAAAGATGTTAATATTTCTATGAGAGTACCTGTATATTAGAAAATTATAGGTATACCCAATTTGTCAAAAAATCCATGTTTTTACAAAACAAAACACAGGGCTTCCTCAAAGTGAAAAAAACAAAAAACAAGGGGAGGTTACTCTCATTTAAGTAGCTAATGTTCAAGATTACCAGTTTAAGTGTTAAGATTTTGTACTAAATGCATTTATTTTTTTTAGATTATCCAGGCTCAATATGGCCACTATCATAGAATTTCTTATGCTTGGCTTAGTCTGGCGCACAACCCTCAGATTTCTTACATTACCTGCTGTGTCTAATGCATAGGCATGCTGGGCAGTTGCCCATGGGCCCAATGCTAATCTGTGTATGTTGTAATGTACTGTCAATAAATAAATACTATACTATACTAAACTGCCTTGCCCGGGGTGGGGGGGGCTATAATGCAATTAATATAGGAGTGTCTCTATAAGTAGTCAGTCACCTACACAGAGCAAATCCATAGCTGCTTTAGTGATAAAAAAGAAAAATTGTCCTTTAAGAATAAGTAAAGTCATCGGAGTGGCCAAATGTCGGTATCAACCAGACAGCAAAGGAATCTATCCCCTTTTCACTAGCGCTTGACAAAGGAGATTGTTTTTGCATCTGAGGTGGAGCACCATATCTACCAGCAGCTTAGAATCCTGTGCTACTCGTACACTGAGTTGGCAAGTGCTGATATCGAACCAGGAATTTCATAGTTCCTAGTTGGACGCTCTACCAACTGAGCTAAACAGGCCCTTTAGGAAGCACAGTGGTGTACTGGTTAGAGTTGAAGGAAATGGACACGTTGAACCGAGTTCAAATCCTGGATGAAGCCACAATTCACATAACACTAATACCTTTGGAAAAGGTATGAATCCAATTATTCTCCCTTCAGCTATGGGTAAATAGTAGGACAGGCTGGGCTCTTTAATCTTGGTAAGGCAACCAGTCTAGGAGAAGGAAAACTCTGAATTCAAACCTCTTAAATCTCTGCTTGGGGTGGTCACTACTAGAATAGGCTCAGGCTTACTTGGTGATCTATTTCAACTTTTAAAAAAAAAAAAAAATCAAAGAATAAGTCATCAGGGTGGCCTAAAGTTGGTATCGGCTTTTCAGAGAGAGAGTCTATCCCCTTTTCAATAGCACTAAACCAAGGAGATTGTTTTTGGCATCTGGGGCAGAGCGCCACACCTACCATTAGCTCCTAACTTTACCACACAGATCCTGTGCTACTCATACACTGAGTTGGCAAGGGTCAGTATCGAACTAGGAACCTTGAGGGAGTCTATCCCCTTTTCACTAGTGCTAGACCATGGAGATTGTTTTTGGCAATGAGGCAGAGTGCCACACCTACCATCAGCTCCTAACTTTACCACACAGATCCCTGTGCTACTCATATGCTGAGTTGGTGAGGACTAGTAACAAAGTTGAAACCTTGTGGTTCCTAACCGACACTCTACCGACTGAGCTAAACCCTTAAACTTGTTAATATATCTTTTAATTCAAAACTCAGAATCAATACATTATTATTCTGACTTTGGTTACATCTGAAGTAAGTTGGCCAGTATTTTCATCTGACTCTCAACAAATACATTGTAATTTGGCATGATAATTCTCAAGCAATCCATAAGTTTTTTGAATAACCAGTGTTCTAAAATAATATTCATACCATCAACCAAACTATGTTTGATAGAGAGCTTTGAGTGATTAAAAAAAATTGTGTAAGTGTATATATATATATATATATATATATATATATATATATGTAAGAATGGAAAGGGAATTGAATCCGACAATATGAGGAAAAAATGAGTAAAGAAATGTAGATGGATAAAAATGAATTTTATCGATATCACTTTTAATCGATATCACTTACACATGTGTTTCGGTCCGTTTATCAAAATAAAAAAATAAAAAATTCACTCTGATGAAGGTCGTAAAAAAATCTCTCTGTGTACGGAATATTTTAACATTTTTCCTATTATTATTATTATCATCATTTCAACATCATCTGATTATTTTAATAATAATAATAACGTAAATCCATATGTATTTTGATAAACGGACCAAAACACATGTGTAAGTGATATCGATTAAAAATGATATCGATAAAATTCATTTTTATCCATCTACATTTCTTTACTCATTTTTTCCTCATATATATATATATATATAATATATATATATAAAATATGATAGAGCATGAATGTGAAAATTTATTAGCATATAAATGTGCTCACTGCTAAAATAGTAGAGGAGTTTTTAAATTATATATATATACCAACACTGCACAATCAGAATGTGTCACATGGTCAATTTGTTATGTGGAGTTGGTCAGCTTTGAATACAGAGTTTTCCTTCTTTTAGACTGGTTGCCCAACCAGGTTAAAGAGCCCAGAAATAAAATTGCAGGATTTGTTACACATTTGATGAAACGTATCCAGAAGGGCCCAGTTCATGGCATTTCCATCAAATTGCAAGAGGAAGAACGTGAGAGGAGAGATAACTATGTACCTGAAGTTTCTGCTATTGAACAGAATGGTATCATTGAAGTTGATCCTGACACTAAAGGCCTTGGACTTTGGCAACTTAGAAGGTCTTCAAGTAACACAGCCTATTCCGTCAATGGGAGGCTTCCGAGGTCCAGGTGGTCCACATACATAAAATAAAAGTATGTTACAAATGGGAAATATTTTTAAAAAACTTATTAAAAATGGATAAAATAAAAGGTTTTGCTCAAAGTTCTGTGAAGGCTCCCAATTCCAACAAGAAGACTCTTGAGTTTAATGAGGAACATTTGAAGAAAGCTGGAGGGCACATCAGCTGAAATAATCAATATGAGGACAACAGTCCAAAAACAATGTAAATAATACAAATGGTATTTTTTTTAAAATCAAAATAATACAAATGGTACTAACTTGTCTAGACCTCTTTTTATTATATAAATTGCTCAACTCCACAAACATTATCATTTGAATTTTATATTCTAAAATTTAAAAAGTTTAAATATTCAGTTAGGATACATTTTTGATCACACCTCATTTATTTATATATACACATATGGCAAATATATAAAAATTTATTGTGTATAAACTTTGTTCTTGTGAACATTGTTTTTTTGGATATTATGAATCATGGAAAAAAAACAGAACAAAAAAACAGAATTTTAATATCCAGCTGTAGTTCTGTCCCTGGTTTGATTAATTCCGATATTTCGGGTGAACATTCACCCTTTGTCAAGATATAAAGACTGTGTGGGGAAAAGTGAAATCCAGTATATTTTTTAAATATAATTGTTTTCCATAAGCAACTACCCAGGTTTCAGGTTATTTCACCATCATCAGTAACAGCAAGAAATGTCTTTGCATAAACACCAGAAGATCTATTAGCAACCTGATGATGGTGAAATAACCTGTAATCTGGGTAGTTGCTTATGGAAAACAATTATATTTAAAAAATTCAACAAATAAATAAAGCTCCTACAAATTTGTGGTTGAGAACTGTGATTTCTTTGTTTCATCCAAAAATTTTTTTTAAATATATATCTATATCTATCTATCTATCTATATCTATATATATATATATATATAACCAAGTTCATATACAAATTGCTTAATCACACTAAATCATATTTACTGCATTTTGATAGTTGTCTTTTTCCAACAATTCAGCAGTTGGCAAGTGTTTGACACAGGTTAAATGATGTTTTGCAGCAACAAAACTAGACTAAAATCCTACGTAGATGACGATGACTTAAAAACAGAACAAATATGTTCTTCACAAACGGCTTGTACTCTACAGTTTTCCCTCCACTTTTTTTCATTTTTGTTGTGTACATGCATCATATATATATATATATATATATATATATATATATATATATATAAAGAGTGGGAAAAATTTTTTCTTCTGTGAACTGTCTACGGGAATGGAATGAAATGAAAATTCAGTATTTTGTGTATAGATACACGATCCGTCTCTAGGGCCTTTTTTTCTTTTTTTTCTTTTTTCTCTTTTTTTTTTTTTTTTCTGTTCTTGCAGTCTTGAAATGCAAATCAGGCCATATTGGCTGGAACACAGACTTGCTATGTACTCAGGAAAGATTGGCATCATTCACTTATATATACTTATATATACTTATATATACTTAAGTAACATTTTGGATAACTTTCTTTCTATCCGCATATGGCTATTGTACCTCTGGGATTTTATTTTGATGCTGTTTTATAGACAGTCCTAAATTAAAATATGTATGCTACCATGTGAGGTATTTTATTTCAAGTTGAGTTTTAAGATACTTGGACTGTTATTTTGTATTAAAAAAAAAATTATTTCAACCATCTGAAGCTTTATAATTATCATTAGCAAGGTTACCTAGTGTTGCCTGGCTTTGAAAAACATTGTAAATTGTGGTCATTTAATTTTGTTTTGAAACTTTACTTTTGAAGTAGTTGATAAGGTTTAAAAATTAAAAAATGCAATTTAGATACCTGATGATTTGAACCTCTAATATTAATATAAGTAAAAGTTGAGGGAGTGGCCTATTGTTGGTATCAGCCATAAGAGAGAGAATCTATCCCCTTTTCATTAGTGCTAGACCAGGGAGATCGTTTTTTTTGTGTCTGAGGTGGAGCGCCACACCTACCATCAGTTTCTCACTTTACTGCATAGATCCTTGTGCTTCTCATATGCTGAGTTGGCAAGGTCTGGTATTGAACCCGGGACCATGTGGTTCAAAGCCGGGTACTCTACTGACTGAGCTAAGCCAGCCTCTTAATGTTAATATCATAAACAAAAAGGAAATGTAAAATTCTTTTCATTAACCAATGTTAGAAATAAAATAGTATATAACAAATGATAATTATATAATAGTATTTAACATTTGAAACCTTTTTCTTTTATGGTATTGAAAAGAGAAAAAGGTTTCACACTAAGAAAGGCAAGAAGCAGATGATATCCTGCACAAACAGTCACAGATGCAGACTATGCTGATGACCTTGCACTTCTTGCAGATACACGAGCACAGGCTGAGTCACTACTACATAGTTTGGAGGAGGCAGCAAAGAATGTCAGCCTCTATGTGAACTCCGATAAAACTGAGTTCATGAGTTTCAAAATGAAAGGAAACATCTCCACACTCAACAGTAAGCCTCTTAAGCTAGTAGAACAATTCACATACCTAGGTAGTAATATCTCATCCACAGAAAGTGATGTTAATACACGAATAGCAAAGGCATGGTCGGCCACAAACAAATTATCAGTCATATGGAAGTCCAATCTCCCTGACAAGCTAAAACGACAATTCTTCCAGGCTGTGGTTATATCAGTATTGCTGTATGGCTGCACCACTTGGACCCTAATGAAGCACCTTGAGAATAAGCTAGATGGGAGCTGCACAAGAATGTTATGTGCAGTCTTGATAATAACAGCACCCCACAAGGAAGCAGCTGTATTCCCATCTCACAGACCATCCAAGTGAGACGGACAAGCCATGCTGGACACTGTTGGAGAAGCAAGGATGAGCTCATAAGTGACGTTCTCCTATGGAAGCCAACACATGGATATGCTAATGTTGGCTGCCCAGTAAGGACCTACATTGACCAACTATTCGAGGATGCTGGTTGCTGCACAGAAGACCTCCCAGGGGCAATGAATAATAGGGAAGGCTGGCGAGAGATTGTCATGGATATCCATGCTGCCTGTGCGACCTGATGATGATGATTTAACATATGACAATTTGTTAATAGTATATAACATATGAATGTTATATATGTAACAGATTACATTTACATAATAGCATTTAACAGATGACAGTTGTATAATAGTATATAACACATAATTATATTAGTATATAATAGTATGGGCCAGTTTAGCTCAGTCGGTAGAGCGTTCAGCTAGAAACCACAAGCTTCCTAGTTTGATACTGGCCCTCACCAACTCAGTGTATGAGTAGCACAGGGATCTGTGCTGTAAAGTTAGGAGCTGATGGTAGGTGTGGCACTCTGCCTCAGACACCCAAACAATCTCTTAGGTCTTACTCTAGTGAAAAGGGGATAGACTCCCTTGCTGATTGGCTCATACCGACATTAGGCCACCCCAACAACTTTACTTTTACTTTTTTCTATAACAGATGACAATTACATGTGTATATTATGTATGAAGATTATATATAACAAATGGCAATTACTTGAGTGTACATAACATATGATATATGATTTTCCCAACCCTATTGCCCTTATGGCAAGCCCCAACCCCTTTTTATCATATGGATGCTAGAAGGCGGTGGCTGCGGGTCTACATGTCCTGGGAATGACGTTAAACTCTATCTGATGGTGAGGTTCCAGTTTTGGAGGTTTGTGGAATGTGGAGCACCCCTTCATCACCATTGCTCCCTGGTCCACTCTTACCTGGAGTGGCAGTACCTGTACTAAATAGAAAAATGTATTTATAAAAAAATTGTATTATCCATTAAGAATTGATTTATTCCAAAACTTTATCGGCATTAAATGACCCAATGAGGTTGATATGCCGTAAAACAAACCAAACCAAACCAAACTTAAATTATTTAACTTATTATATATATGTATATATATAATTTATATATTTATATATATATATATATGTGTGTGTATATATTTATATGTGTGTGTGTGTATATGTATGTGTGTGTGTGTGTATATGTATGTGTGTGTGTGTGTGTTGATGATGTTATAGAGAAAAAACTTGTCCCTATAATATAACTTATGTTCTTAGATTATTCATCCAGGGAATATGTAGGTATATGTTTGTTTATACATACATATGTGTTTGTGTGAATGTATGTGTGTATATGGGTATAAAATTAGCATAACCACCCTTAATTTAACCCTACAGTACATATGAGACACATATATACATATTCCAAATAAAGTAGTAATTTTTTTAAATTTATTTTTTATATATTTAAAAATATATATATATATATATATATATATATAGAGAGAGAGAGAGAGAGTAATGTAGAGATTTATGCATGTATATCAATGTGTATACACATATATGCAGATAAATATGTGTGTGTGTGTGTATATGGGCACATAATTAGATAAAATTAAATATATCCAAATTTAACCCTAAAATATAAACTATGCATGCAAACATGAATCATCCAAGTAAATTAATAATAAATGGGGAATGTGGAGCACCACTTCATCACCATTGTTCCCTGGCCCACTCTGACCTGGAGTGGTAGTACCTGTTAGGGTCCCATCTATGGGTTAAATAGAAAAATGTATTTATAAAAAATTGTATTATCCATTAAGAATTGATTTATTTCAAAACTTTATCGGCATTAAATGACCCACTGAGGTTGATATGCCGTAAAACAAAACCAAACCAAACCGAAATAACATATGAAGATTGCTTAATAGTATGTAACAGCGGTAGAGCGTTCGGCTAGAAACTACAAGGTTCCTAGTTCGATACCCGCCCTCGCCAACTCAGCGTATGAGCAGCACAGGGATCTGTGTGGTAAAGTAAGGAGCTGATGGTAGGTGTGGCGCTCCACCTCAGATTCAAAAACAATCCCCTTGGTCTAGCACTAGCACAGCTTATAGACTGACTCTCTAGAGACGCTAAAATAATCTCCTTGGTCTAGTGCTAGTTAAAAGGGGATAGACTCCCTCGCTGCATGGCTGATACCGACATTAGGCCGCCCCGACAGCTTTACTTACTTACTTAGCTGACCTGGTAAAACATCCACCTGGGAACAACTAGGTTCCAGGTTCTGTACCAGCCCTTGCCAACTCAACAGATGAGTAGCATGGATCTATGTGGTAAAGTGGGTAGGTGATGGTAGGTGTGGCTCTCCAACCCAGAGACAAAAACAATCTCCCTGCTCTAATGCTAGTGAAAAGGGGATAGGCTCCCTCGCTGTCCAGCTGATACTGATAATAGGCCATTCCATCAACTTTTATAATAGGTAATACATTGCAGGGTCTTAGAAACAAAGTTTCACTACTGTTCAATGAACAGAAATAAAAAGACACATCTGAATTGTTCATAAAATGTTGACAAAAGAGAACAAAGTGGATTCTGAGTTTATCACACGATCATGAGGTCACCCATGGGCATGCTCCTACTCATCCAAAGGAGACATTTTTTGTCTTCCTACTGATGCTTTTAGTTCAAGAGGCTAAAGCTGAAAATGTATGTGTGAAATTAAAGAGGTAATTTTACTGATATTAATATACACATACATACATATATATAGGCTATTAAGAGAGCCCTATCCATTTTAAGAGAACTTTGTAATTTTAATGTAAGCAGCCACAAGCAAATTTCCTTCCCAGAGTGTTCAACCCACCAGGAGTGGGGAACATATATATATATATATATATATAATATACAGGGTGCAGCATAAGTAACGCCCTTTGTTTAGTTAAATTAATTAATTGAATTTTAAAAGGGGTGTTACTTATGCTGCATATATATATATATATATATATATATATATATATATATATAAAAAGTAAGTAAAGTCAACGGGGCGGCCTAAAGTCGGTATCAGCCAGTCAGTGAGGGAGTCTATCCCCTTTTCAATAGCGCTAGACCAAGGAGATTGTTTTAGCATCTGAGGAGGAGCGCCACACCTACCATCAGCTCCTTACTTTACCACACAGATCTCTGTGCTACTCATACGCTGAGTTGGCGAGGGCCGGTATTGAACTAGGAACCTTGTGGTTTCTAGCCGAATACTCTACCGACTGAGCTAACCTGGCCCCTTTGAAACAAGGTCAGTTTTTAAGTAGAGTTTAACAGGTTTGAATTAAGTTTTCCTCCTTTTAGACCAGTTGCCATACCAAAGTTTAAAAGCCCAGTCTGACCTACTATTTACCCTTTGTTGGAAAAAGAATAGTTGGATTCATACCTTTCCCAAAAATGTTAGCCTGAAGTGAAATGCAAACAGACTTGTCCAGTAATTGTACTCAGAGGCGTGTGGTGTAATGGTTAACATCATAGGAAACACAGACATGTTCAAATCCTGGATAAGGCTGTTTGCATTTCATATAGCGCTAATACCCTTAAGAAAGGTATGAATCCAACTATTCTCCCTCCAGCTATGGGTACCATCCTAGGAGAAGGAAAACTCTGAATTCACACCTGTTAAACTCTGCTTAAGAAATTGACCTTGTGTCACATCCTGCTTGTGTGGTGGGGTTGGTAAACATCTATATGACACAAGGTCAATATGTAAGGGCAAGCATTTGGACAATATAATCTTTTGAAATAAAGTGATGACGATAACAAAACAAAAGGACAAATATATATATATATATATATATATATATATATATATATATATATATATATATATATATATATATATATATATAGTAAAATTAATCACTGATATCAATCAATTTTTATGGCTGCAAAACTAAGAAAGCATTAGGTCTGGCAGAACAATCTTTCAGGCCTGGTATGTAAATAAATAAAAAAGAAGCAACATAGATTAATTTTACTATATATATTTACCAACCCCTCCGCATGAGTAGGTTGTGACACAAGGTCAATTTCTTAAGCAGGGTTTAACAGGTTTTGAATTCAGAGTTTTCTTTCTCCTAGACTGGTTACCTAGCCAAGGTTAAAAAACTCAGACTGCCCTGCTATTTACCCATAGCTGGAGGGAGAGTTGGATTCATACTTTTGCCAAGGGTATTAGCGCTATGTGAAATGCCAACAGCCTTGTCCAGGAATTGAACTCTGGTCGATAAGTTAATTTCCTAAGACTCTAACCATTAGACCATGCACCTCCAATCTACATAGTATATGCAGGTACAGACATGTGGTGTAATGGATATTATCATAGGAAATGGATACAGTGACCTGAGTTCAAATACTGGATGAGGTTGTTTACATTTCATACAGCATTAATACCCTTGGGAAAAGTATGCGTCCAACTATTACCACTCCAGCTATGGGAGTCTTTAACTGGGCGCTTTAACCTGGTTGGGCAACCAGTCTAGATGAAGGAAAACTCTGTATTCAAAGCTAACCAACTCCACATAACAAATTTACCATGTGACACATTCTGATTGTGCGGTGTTAGTATATATATATATATATATATATATATATATATATATATATACATGTGTGTGTGTGTGTGGGAATAAAAGAAAGTGAATCCGACGGTATGTAGTATAATTGAAAAAAACACAAGTTTAAATGAGTTAAGTGGTGAGTTTATTGTCCGACGCTGCAGTGTTTCAATCTCTCTCTCTCTCTCTATATATATATATATATATATATAAAATTTAAAATCTGCCCTGCTTAGCACTATGTGAAATGCCAACAGCTTTGTCCAGGAATTGAACTCAGGTCGACGAGTCTATTTCCTATGACTCTACCCATTAGACCATGCACCCCCATAAAAATTGATTGATATCAATGTACTGGATATTTCAGGGTATTTCATAGAATTAGATATTAGCGTTAAGGCAAAAATCCATGATTTCAAATGCTGATTTTCCAGACAGACAGACAGACTCTTTGCAGGGGTAAGTAGATACACAAAGACAATGTCTTTGTCAGATTTAAAAAACGCCATACATGGAGGTGTGTGGTGCAAGGGTTAGAGTCGTAGGAAATGAACTTGTTGACCAGAGTTCAGATCCTGGACGAAGCCGTTTGCATTTTACATTGATTGATATCAAGTAAAAGCATTAATTCTATTCTGAATCTTATCAACATTGCAATCATTACTGAGTAACAGTGTACTGACCCCCAGGGCCAGTGCTAGGGTCTTATGCTCCACCCCCACTACCGCCAATCTACTACAGGTCAGTTTTCATTAAGAAGTATTCATATAAACTATATGAACTTCCACTTTACTACAGGTCAATTTTCATAAAGTAGTATTCATTGAAAAGGTATGTAACCCACCCTTCTGGGGGCCCAAACAAGCTCCTCCTGGTTTGAGTGAGTAGAGATAGTTGGCACTTGCCCTGCTGACCCATAAGGGCCTAGACACACCATAGGCTAGCATCTTTATTATTATTATTATACAGAACAGAACTGCTTTCATCATTATTAGTAGATACCAAGTGACTTTAAGCGTGTTTGATTGAATTCCACTTCATCATCTCAGAAAACAATATTGAAAGTAAGTAAAACCTTGGCCTTTTGCCATTCAGAGTTCTGGGTTTCCACTTTCAAATGCCTCTGGCTATAATTAATCACATTTCCATATAATACAACAATAAATTTACTTATATAGATCTACCATTTGCATTCAGACATCTACAACAACACTTATACTATTTATTATAATTAGTTTATTACTTTTACAAGTAAAGTACCAATAAAAAAAATGATTAATTTATAGACTGGTACTTCTCTCTGGTCTAGTGCTAGTGAAAAGGGGATAGACTCCCTCACTGATCAGTGTTGTATCTGTACACTTCGCCTGATATCAAAATATAATTCCCCAACCATTTGCCTAAGAGTGGTTAATATATATGTGAAGTATATTAATTATGCGCTGCAAGCTAAACAGCCGGTTTAGCTCAGTTGGTAGAACAATAGCCTAGGAATTGCAAGGTTCCTGGTTTAATACCAGCCCTCACCAACTCAGCGTATCAGTAGCACAGGGATCTGTGTGGTAAAGGGAGGAGCTGATAGTAGGTGTGGTGCTCCACCTCAGGTGCAAAAACAATCTCATTGGTCTTGCACTAGTGAAAAGGGAATAGACTCCCTTGCTGTCTGGCTGATACTGACATTATCCCCACCCTGCCTTGCCTGACCCAGTTGGGGGTCCAGTGTGCTTCGGTCACTGGACTGGTAAAGTAAATTAATAGCATCGATCCTAGGGGGTTATCCCCCCAGGCAATACCTGCCCCTTGATTTAAAGGGGTAGGGTTGGGTTTATTGCACAGTGCATGAGGCTGCATCAATCCTGTCGGCATTTCCCCTCAAGGGATCGATGCATTTTTTGTGCCTACCACCCATAAACTTTGGCTTGTGGATGGTCCCACGTTAATAGGGCCTTGTGCCTAACCTGTACAAGTGGGGTACGAGGTAAATATTCTGAGATTATCACCCCCACCCCATTGACTTTACTTACTTATATTAATCATGTTTGGAATTTCACATGGCGCTAATACCATTGGGAAAGGTATGAATCCAATTCTCCCTCCAGCTATGGGTAAATAGCAGGGCAGACTGGACTCTTTAACCTTGGCTAGGTAACCAGTCTAGGAGAAGGAAAACTCTGAATTCAAACCTGTTAAACTCCGCTTAAGAAATTGACTTTGTGTCGCATCCTGCTCGTGCGGAGGGGTTGGTATATATATATATATATATATATTAATGATGTTTACTAGGTTAATTTAGTTTTGCACAGAGTCTATCAAAGGACATGAGAGATTGAAAAATTCAGTTTTCAAGGTTAATCTTTAAAATCAGCATTTAAAGTTTTGGTTTTTATCTGTATTTGTACAATTTCTTTCTTTTCTCTTCTCAAAGTCCGTCGCAGACGACGATGACGTCACTTCATGTCTTCATTTGTGGACCCTATGTTGGCTCATTAGTCTAATTCTGAACCTGATATTGAGCTGCTTAGCTCCTGTGCAGCAAGCGTCTCGCCAACCCTATCTGTTGGAGGCCAGATCTTCCATGCTTGAAGGTGTGATGCTACATTTCTTCAGCGTTGTCTTAAAATGGTCTTTGAACCATGTTTTGTTTTTTTTGGGGGGGGGGGGTTCCTGTCCTCCGCGTGCTATCTGTGAGTTCAATTTGTACAATAACCTGTTGAAAATACACACCTCAGACATGACTAAATAGCTTATGGTCAAATCATGTTCAAAGCACTGGTTCCCACTAGATCACCAAAGTTAAGCAGTGATAAGCCTGCTCAATACTTAGATGGGTGACCTTTTAAGAATCCTCATATCAAAATCACTTGATTTTGCATTAATGATTATTTAAAAACCATTGTGAATATAGCGTAAATAACTAAGGGAATTGTGACATTTTACATAATCTCCATTATAATACGATATCTCTTCTGAATTAAGTGTCAGCAGGACAGTGAGGGTGTCTATCTCCTTTTCACTAGGGCTAGACCAGGGAGGTTATTTTTGTATCTGAGGTAGAGTGCCACACCTACCATCAGCTCCCCACTTTACCACACAGACCCAAGCTATGCTACTCATATGCTAAGTTGGCAAGAGCCAGTATCAAAGTCAGAACCTTGTAGTTCTGAGTCAGATGCTCTACTGATTGAGCTAAACCGGCCCATAACATACCCTATAGCAGCGTTTCCCCAACCTTTTTTGAATAAAAATTAATAGTTTTTATCTCATTTGTCGGCGCTGTCAGAAATTTTAAAAACTATTTTTTTTTTTTTTTTTAATAACATATTTCAACAAGAATGTTGTCTGAAATTCCAAGATGAATCATTTTCTTTTGTCATTGTCCTTATTCAATGAATTATTCAGATTAATATCATTGTCTTCAATTTTCACTTGATTCTTTGGTCTCATCTGAAATGTAAACAATTCATTCCATTGTTTTATTTATCTAATAATTGTTCCTGTATTTGAGAAATAAAGTTTTGTATATACAAAAGCAAACAAGTAATCTGTCTAAAAAGTTTAGAATATAGTTACAAAACATTCAATATCTATCTAGCATATTGTTTGCTGTGATCTTCTGAACTTACATAATCCACAAACACATTGTGTAATGTTTATTATTATTGGAAATGGACACAGCGACTGGAATTCAAATCTGGGATGTGGCTGGTTTCATTTAACATCTTCCAGCTATGGGTAAATAGTATGGCAGACCTTGGTATGGCAACTGGTCTAGGAGAAGGAAAACTCTAAATTCAAACCTGTTATACACCGGTTTAGCTCAGTCGGTAAAGTGTTCAGCTAGGAACCACAAGGCTCCTAATTTGATACCGGCCCTCGTCAACTCAGCATATGAGTAGCACAGGGATATGTGCGGTAAAGTGAGAAGCTGATGGTAGGTGTGGCGCTCAAGTGCAGATGCTAAAATAATCTCCTTGGTTTAGCGCTAGTGAAAAGGGGATAGACTCCATCGCTGATTGGCTGATATCGACATTAGGCCACCCTGATGACTTTACTTACTTTTATACTACACTTAAATAATTGACCTTATACCACATCTTGCTCATCAGAAGAGTTGGTAAATACATACTTCACAAGCGCTTATGTGTAATTGTTAAATGTTGTAGGAAATGGAACTGGCGACCCAAGTTCAAATCCTGAACAAGGCTGTTTGCATTACACATTGCACTAATTCTCTTGGGAAAAGTATGCATCCAACTATTCTCCCCCCAGCTATGTCGGTTGGACTGTGCTCCTTAACTTTGGTAGGCAACTAGTCTAGGAGAAGGAAAATTTTGAATTCAAAGCTACTAAACTCCACTTAAAAATTGATCTAGTGTTGCATCCGGCTCATGGTGGAGGTATACATACTCCACAAGAAATATCTATTTTCTCAATCACATGTGCAATTAATTACAAAAATATGTACCTTTTTTATATACAGGGGCCGGGTTAGCTCAGTCGGTAGAGCGTTCGGCTAGAAACCACAAGGTTCCTAGTTCGATACCGGTCCTCGCCAACTCAGCATTATGAGTAGCACAGGGATCTGTGCGGTAAAGTAAGGAGCTAATGGTAGGTGTGGCACTCCACCTCAGACGCTAAAACAATCTCCTTGGTCTAGAGCTATTGAAAAGGGGATAGACTCCCTCGCTGACTGGCTGGTACCGACTTTAGGCCGGCCCGACGACTTTACTTTTAATACTGTAGAGTTTGGTGATAAATATTACCTAATTATATCTGTTTTTACTGCCTAATGTGGTACTAGAAATAAGAAAATCCTGATATCTTTGGTTTAGATGAAAACTTACTCTTTATAAAAAAAAAGATTCTAAGTGGTTGTACTTATTTATGGGCTATACTGTGTAGTCTGTATATATACAGATACTCCTCTGTTTATGAAGGTCTGGCCTAGGATTAGAAATATATATAAGAGGTGTATAATAGTGATACAGTAGTTATCAAACTTTAATTTTTTTTTTTTTTTGTGTGTGTGTGAGCAAGGCCATGCAGACCTGGTGATTCTGGCTGGATAAGGTAGCAGCCTCCACCCAGTTTTTTAAAATTTGCCAGCAATTGCTGGCATTAACATCTCCCAATGTTTATCTTTGTATCAAACATTTTTTTTTTAATTTTCAAAGTGCGTTGCTATTAGAAAGAAACTAACAGAAAAAAGAAATTGACAATGGCTTTTATATACAAAAACAATAACAAGTATAGTACTGAGTGATTGAGAAACTGAATTTTTCAAATGAGACTTGTATAATTTTGATTTTTCGGACTGTTGTCCTCATCTTTATTGCATTATTTAAGATCACAACATTTCGGCTGCTATAACCTTCCAGCATAGTGTTTCCTGTCTTTTCGAACATAGAAATGACCAAACCTGGGAAATCATTTTGAATACTTTGGCTGTTGATTAATGAAGGTGCTGGTGAACATTTAAAGATCTTATTCAAATAATGACGTCATTGTTTTTTGCACACCTATCATTCCACATGTGACAAGAGGAACATAACGATAATTTAAGAAAAAAATACAAAGGAAACAACAGTTGAAGGCGGGAGAATACAGCGGTCAAAATGTTGTGATTTTACATAGCACATTTAAGATTAGTATTATCTGCATTATTCGGGCTATTGTCCTCATCTTCATTGTTATCTGTACAACGTTTCGGCCGATGTGCCCTCTGGCCTTCTTCAGGTATTTCTTGTCAGTGAGACTAGTGAACCTTCTTTTCAAACTCAGGAACCTTCTTGTCATAATCAGGAGCCATCATGGAACTTTGAACCTAACACTTTATTCAGTCCATGAGAGTATCTTGTTCTCATTCCACTAACCATAGCTGGGGTAGAGGCGTTAAGCTGTGTTAATTATTATTCTATGTTACTGCTGCCCTTGGCCAGGATTGAACCTGTAGTCCAGAAATAACTGTCACTTAGAACTGTCTTAACCTAACTAAATGTGCTTTCATAACAGTTTAACTTTCCAAGTTTTTACTCTTGGACTAAGGAAAATATATGAGGCAAGGCCATAGATATGACTAGAATGCATACCACAATATATGACGATCAAATTAATATCATTAAGCTGATTCACTTTGACATAAGAAAAAGGGTATCATATGATTTTTTGACATTACAATAGAAAGTAATATGAATATTATTTATAGGTTTGATATAATCTTTTGTAGACCAATGACTCTTCATAGATCAGTTAGTAGAGCAGCTGGTGCATTTAAAGAGGCTTTGCCAAAATCGACAATAAGAATTCAAGTCTCTCCAAGGGTTTATCCTTTATCACAAAGAATGTTATATGTTAAACATATTTCACTGTTTTTGTTATCTTTTGTTATTCCTACATCTTGAGATATAACAACTTTATTCTAGGGAACTAAAGTATTATTTTATCTGTAGAAGTTATCCCCCAGATATCTTATAAACAATGCAATACTTACTGTCGCAATGGGATTCTAACTACTGTCGAGTTAGCAGACAAGAACAACATGCAGGCTGTAACTTAAATACAGTCCTTGCATGCTGCTGGCATAGTGCATCTGATGGCTGAAGAGTGGATACTTATCCATATCTTTACTCACCCTGAAAACCATCAGCCAATCAAAACCCAGGAAGTGAACTTGCCGGAGTTCATAGTGGAATAACCCAAAGCTGTATATAAACCACCTACCAACACTCTAGAGTTAGTTTTGCATTCAACTTGTAAAAGAGCTGAATACTTGACACAAAATCCAACAACATCCTGCTTGAGTGGAGGGGTTGGTAAATATATATAAGAATCCCAAAATGGACATTGCATCAATTGAAGTTTATCACATAGTGGTTTTATAAGTCTCATAGTCTCCTGAATAAGGTGGAGAGATGAGTATGCAGGAATCATTGCAAGCAGTATAAAAAAATAAAAAATTTGGAGTGCACATGCTGTAATGGTTATCATCATAGGACAAGAGTTCAAATCCTGTATCAGGCTGATTGCAGTTAAGGGTAAATAGTAGGGCAGGCTGGGCTCTTTAACACTGGTATGGGACCCGATCTAGGAGAAATAAAACTCTGGATTGAAAACCTGTTGTACTCTGCTTAAAAATTGACCTTGTGTCACATCCTGCCCATGGCAGAGGGGTTGGTAAATAACAGAGCTGAATACTTGACACAAAATCCAACATTATCCATGTTTGATTTGTTCTAATAAATAGGTATAAGTAGTTATTCCACCAGATACAGCTGATAACTGTAGAAGTTATCCTCCAGATATAGAAACAATACAATACTCACCATCGCAGTGGGGTTCTAACTACCGTCGAGTTAGTAGACAAGAACAACAGGCAAGCTGTAACTTAATACAATCCTTACATGCTGCTGGCATAATGCAAAGTGGTGGCTGAAGAGTGGGTACTTATCCGTTCTTACTAACCCTGAAATCCAACAGCCAATCAGAACTCAGGAAATGAACTTGCCTGAGTTCATAATGGAACAATCCAAAGCTTCATATAAGCCACCTACTAAACTCTAGTTTTAGTCTTGCATTCATCTTGTAACAGAGTAGAATACTTTACACAAAATCCAACAATAACCATTGTGATAATTTATTCATTTGGATAAATGTGCAATAGTAATTCAGTTGGTAGATCAGCTGGTGCATTTAACTAGTCTTTCTCATGGTCTAGGAGAAGGAAATCTTTGAATTCAAACAACCTTTATTCTGCTTAAAAATTGATATTATATAACACCTGCCTATAGCAGAAGATTTAGTATGGAAGCGCGTGGTGTAATGGTTAAAGTCATGGGAAATGGACTCATCGCCCCGAGTTCAAATCCTGGATATGGTAATTGCATTTCGCTTAGCGCTAATACTCTTGGGAAAGGTATGAATCCTACTCTCCCTCCAGCTATGGATAAATAGTAGGCAGACTGGGCTCTTTAACCTTGGTTAGGCTACCGGTCTAGGAGAAGGAAAACTCTGAATTCAAACCTGTTGAACTCCGCTTAAGAAATTGACCTTGTGTCACATCCTGCTCGTGCGGAGGGGTTGGTAAATATCTATAGCAGAAGATTTGGTGAATATATACTGTATATGATACATAGTTCAGCACAAGGCCATTTATTTATGAGCAATACTGTATTTTTATTTCAGTATGATCCCTGATGATTTATAGTTATATACCCAACCCCTCCACGCAAAAACGATGCAGCACGATCAACTTTTAAGCAGAGTTTAGCAGGATTGAATATTTAGCTTTCCTTCTCCTAGACTGGTTGCCATACTAAGTTTAAAGAGCCCTGTCTACCCTAATCCATAAGTCAAAGGAGAATAGTTAGATATATATCTTTCCCAAGGGTATTGGTACTATGTGAAATCCAAACAGCCTCATCCAGGATTTGAACTTGGGTTTTTGTACAACAATATAGGAAGTTGTGCTAAGTCTTCAAGTAGTAGTAATATTTACTGTATTCTGCCGCTGTAGTAGTTTGTAACATCCTAAAGCAGCATTCAGTTCTTCCTTATTTGAAATGACTCTGTCCTTTCCTTTGCAAGGGTCCTCAGCACCTTTAGTTGCCATATCTTAATGCTCCCAGTTCTGCATTTACCGCCCACTGCTTATAAAGCATTCAGTTCTTCCTCATTTGAAACGACTCTGTCCTTTCCTTTGCAAGGGTCCTCAGCACCTTTAGTTGCCATATCTTAATGCTCCTAGTTCTGCATTTACCGCCCACTGCTTACAAAGCATTCAGTTCTTCCTCATTTGAAATGACTCTGTCCTTTCCTTTGCAAGGGTCCTCAGCACCTTTAGTTGCCATATCTTAATGCTCCCAGTTCTGCATTTACCGCCCACTGCTTACAAAGCATTCAGTTCTTCCTTATTTGAAACGACTCTGTCCTTTTCATTGCAAGGGTCCTCAGCACTTTTAGTTGCCATATATTAATGCTCCCAGTTCTGCATTTACCGCCCATTGCTTACAAAGCATTCAGTTCTTCCTTATTTGAAATGACTCTGTCCTTCCGTTTGCGAGGGTCCTCAGCTCCTTTAGTTGCCATATCTTAGGGCTCCCAGTTCTGCTTTTTGGAGGTCTGCCCGCTGCTTACAAATGCAATGGCAGCCTCTTCATGTTTATTACAATAAATTTCAGGGATTTTTGTGCAGATGTTTCTTTGGGCATCTGTAGCAAATAACAAGAAATAGTAATTTCATCAGAGGTGTTGCCCAAGTGATTGCATACCTTTCCCAAGAGTATTAGCCCTATGTGAAATGGTAGTGGACGGCAAAAATGGCACAAGCAAAAAAAAAAAAAGAAAAAGGCACTAGACAAGATATTAAAAAGCCTGATTAGAAACTCTCTCCCTAACTTTCAAAAAATGAACGGCCTCTGGGTGGTGTAAAAATTGATTTTTGAAAGATATTTCCTGAGGGAGGGGGGGGGGTAAAAATTCAATGTCAGAGAGTTTGTACCAAAATAAAATAGAATCACAAAATTTATTAAAGGAGTAAAAAAAAAAATAATTCAATTTGAAATGGAAACTTAGTTACTGATAACTTTGAATATATATTAAAATAAAACAAACTATATATCGGGCATATATTCATAAAAAAACTTGTTTTAAAAAGCAATGAGGATCGTCTGAGGTTGTATGCTCAAATTTTGAGTGTATTTATTCTATGTTATGATAATTTTGGTTAATGTGACGTACACAGTGAGGTAGTTTCGGTTACAGATAAATAGATACCTAATCTCTATTATTAATAGATGTAAAATTCAAAGAAACTAGATTGAAAAAGAAAGTTGAACTTGAAGTACTTTCTGAAGAATCAGTTGTATGTCCTGAGGCAAAAAAGATAAAGATACATACCAGCTGTGAAGTACTTGATATTTATCCTGTAAAATGTTAAAGAGTGAATAAGAAGAATTTTTTTCAGCTTAAGCTAAAAAGAAAGACACAACAAATGTAAGAAACTGTTGAAGTGCAAACATTAACACTTACAGGAATTAATTTATTTATCTAACCTCTTCCCAATGAGTAGGATGTGACATAAGGTCAGTTTTTTAAATAAAGTTTAACAGGTTAGAATTCCGAGTTTTTCTTCTTCTAGAGAATATTTGGATGCATACCTTTCCCAAGAGTATTAGCCCTATGTGAAATGGTGGTGAATGGCAAAAATGGCAGTGCATTAAGACCAATTATTACTGGAAGATCTTAAAAGATGGCTCCAGCTTTAAAATGTTTTAAAGAGCCCAGTCTGCCCTATTATTTATACAAAGCTGGAAAGAGAATAGCTGGATGCATACCTTTCCCAAGAGTATTAGCTCTATGTGAAATGCAAACAGACTAGTGCATTAAAACCAATTATTACTGAAAGAGGATCTTAAAAGATGGCTCCAACTTTAAAATGTTTTAAAGAGCCCAGTCTGCCCTATTATTTATACAAAGCTGGAGAGAGAATAGTTGGATGCATACCTTTCCCAAGAGTATTAGCTCTATGTGAAATGCAAACAGACTAGTGCGTTAAGACCAATTATTACTGGAAGAGGATCTTAAAAGATGGCACCAACTTTAAAATAGTGACAGACATGTAAAATTGACCTTGAAATTTTAAAGGTAGTAAAAAACACAATTTAACTTAGATGAAATATTTTTTTTGCACCAATTTAAAGAAAAATATCTTTTTTAAAACTACAAAAAAAAAACATGCTACTTTATTTATTTTTTGAGTTTAAAAGAAATATACTTTTAAATTTTAAAATCAATTTTTCAGGGTATTGAATTTATATTTTTATATTTTTTTATGTTTCTATATATTCTTCAGGAATATATCTTTCAAGAAATGTAAAAATTAGGGACCGAGAATTTTTTTTCTTCAAATGGTCAAAGGTCACTCACCCTACACACACACACATTCTGAATTGATAAAATAATTTTTTTTTCAAGTTTCTTTAATAAGATAAGCTAATTGTTATAAACTAAGTCGTTGAAAAATAATTTGGTGAAAATTTCATTAAAATTGGACAGTTCCCTGATTTTTGGTAATTGTTTTAAAATTTAGATTTTTTTTTTTGATTAATTTATTATCTCCCTTGGCAAATTTGGCACATTACTAATTATAAGGATGATTATCTTACAGAATAATAGATTAAAAACAAATATAGAAAAATTTCTGCTGTTGGCATTATCTTTATTAATCTAGAAATAACCACAAAAAAGATGAAAAACATGATGATAGACATTTTGGGGAAAGACTGTTTCAACTAATCTAAATTATCATTATGAAAGTATAAAGCAGGTTAAATCAATAAGTCTCGTAATTTTGAAATGCAATAATTATCACACAATAGAAAAAGAAAATATGCCAGGGATACTGTTTTTGCTGAGGTGGAGCACTACACCTACCGTCAGCTGCCCACACTATCAAACCAGGAACCTTGCAATCTCATGCGAGTGCTCAACGGACTGAGCTAAGACAGCCTCACTATTATTCTACCAAAATCGATTTATTTCAAATTTTGAATTATATTCAAAATGTAGAGTTTTCTTTCACTGGTCGAATATGGACTTTGAAAAGACTTGTATCTATGATGAATGTCTTATAGAGAGATTAGAAAAGAACTTATAGTAAAATCTACAATTATCTTTAATAAATTAACACAAAGAAAATATTTAAAAAACTAGTACAAAATAAAAAACGCCCTCCGAGCGATGTAAAAATAGATTTTTGAAACATATTGCCTGAGGGATGGGAGTAAAAAATTCAATGTCAGCGAGTTTGTACCCTAAGTAAGTAAAATCGTCAAATTCATTAAAGGATTAAAAATAAAACAATTTGAAATGTAAACTTTAAATATGTATTAAAATAAAACAAACTATATATAGATATATAATACCAGTCATGTATTTATTAAAACTTGTTTTAAAAAACAATGAGGACTGTTTAATGTTGCATGTTCAAATTTTGAGTGTATTTATTCTATGTTATGACGATTTTGGGTAATGTGACATAAGCAGTGACGTAATTTTTGTTACAGACAAAAACTGGAAGTGAATCTCCATTATTAATATATATATATATATATATATATATATATATATTGAGAGAGAGAGAGAGATAATTTAGATAAAACAAACGGTTAGAATTACACACATTTTAGTTTTAAATAGCTACTATATTCCAGCTACTTACGCATATATATATATATATATATATATATATATAAAAAATATACCCATTTTATACATACATATATATATATATATATATATATATATATATATATATATACCCATTTTATACATATATATATATATACATACATATATATATATATATATATATATACAGGGCCGGGTTAGCTCAGTCGGTAGAGCGTTCGGCTAGAAACCACAAGGGTCCTAGTTCAATACCGGTCCTCGCCAACTCAGTGTATGAGTAGCACAGGGATCTGTGCAGTAAAGTAAGGAGCTGATGGTAGGTGTGGCACTCCACCTCAGACGCAAAAAACAATCTCCTTTGTCTTAGCGCTATTGAAAAGGGGATAGGCTCCCTCGCTGACTGGCTGATACTGACTTTAGGCCGCCCTGACGACTTTACTTTTTTTTACTTATATATATATTTGGAGGATATGTGCTTAATTGAAGTCGTACCTAATTTTGAAAATTAATTAGTTAATAATTAATGAATTTTAGGCGGGCATATATGTTCAAATGTAAGGCTAAACGAATCGAGAAAATGTCTGCTTAAAGCCATATAAAAATAAACACATTTGTTTGTTTACTTAACCTCATATATATATATATATATTATATATATATATATATATATACATATATATATATTAAGATTTTTTTAGAACAGAAAATTGATCTTTGGGAAAAAAGTGCTTGATCTATCACTAAAAAAAACCTTAAAAGTTGAATTAAAAAGATGCTATTAGCAAGGCCAATATGTACTACCCCCAGACTGGGTGCGGGGCAAGCTTTCTTGGGGGAGGGGGGGGCAGAGAAATACAAGTCTCATATATTTTCTATGAATCCTACTGAAAATTGACAGGTAGTAGAGTGGGCTTCCATATCATAGATTGGCGGGTGGGGCAGGGCATGAGATCCTAGCACCAGCTATGGCTATTAGTGAATCATGATGTTATAAACTTAAATGATTGTTATACCAGACTGAGATGAGTGGGTTTACTTTACATTTGCCTAACTCTGATGATTTAGTATCTGCGACCTTTGACCTAGTTTGCCAAAACCATCAGCACCTCAGAACCTAGCACTTCAAATGAAAAGTGCACTGGTCAAGAATAGAAAGAAACGTGGGTTAGTTGTATACAACATTTCCCTCCTGGCCAGCCTGCTGTATACAATTTGCCATCTGGAAAACAAATTGAGAACAAGTGTTGATTACAAAATTGTAACTTTGAATCCAATTTTAATTATGAAATGAAGGAAACCACACCTGAATAAGTCCAAAGATATGTTTGGACCAGGTCCAAAGATATGTTTGGACCAGGTCATAGTAATGTCAAACAACAAAATCTGACATATTTATATCATGTAGTTTTTTTTGGGTTTTTTTAAGTATATAATGGGCATCTTTTTCAACTAGAGAGAAAGGGGAGTGATCTTTATTCTTTTTTCTTTTTTTCTATTATCTGGTGTTTATAAGAACTTTGATAGATAGAACACAGCCTTTATTTATTTTAGCCGCTATTTTGGAGGTAGGGAGTTTGACTTAAATGCTGAAAGATGATTGGTTTTGTTTTTTGTTGGGGGGGGGGCTCTTGTGTAGAATTAGATAAATTCTTCTTCACATTCTAAAACACAAGTAAAAGTATAAGATTCACAAAAAAGTTTCAAGCTCCTTTTTTATTTTTTTTTCATTACCATTACTCCCACCCCTTCATCACCATTGCTCCCTGGTCCACTCTGACCCGGAGTGGTAGTACCTGTTAGGGTCCCATCTATGGGTTAAATAGAAAACATGAATTTATAAACAAAATTGTATTATCCATTAAAAATGAAATTATTTCAAAACTTTGTTAGCATTAAACATTTATTTTTTACCAATAGAAGTATTCGACATAAAATAACCCAAGGGGTTGACATACCGTAAAACCCAACCAACCAAACCAACCCACCATTACTCTGTTATGGAGTGGTAGTATCTATTATGCCCCATCTATATGTCAAATAGATCTGTTTAAAAATTAGTAGCATCCCATAGGAATATTTTAAACCATATAACTGTGTATAAATTATAGTCACTTGAAGCTGTAATTGTTTACAATAGATTATTAATATTAGTTACTTGAAACAATATATTTGCTTGAAATACTTGAAACTACATAATTGTGTACAAATTGTTTGTAGTAGATGGGAATAATTGAAACCTTATAAATGTGGGCAATTAATAATGGTTGCTTAATGTTATATACCAACTGCATAAATCCACAAAGGTTCCTTACGTATAATTGTCCACACAAGACCTCTGTCTTTTGTTAGTCTTTCCACGCTTTCACTTCCCTGTGTACTGCCCTGTCGGCTCAGGTGTTAGACTGCACCTCTGCAGAGGGTAAGACTCCCCCAATAGCGTCACCTGTTGGCCATATGTGGCGACCTGTGATGCTTAAGGATAGAAGCCAGGTGGTTGAGCAGTCCATGACATACAATATTCCACTTTGGTCCTTACTTAGGCTAGACGGGTGGTTGGAGAGGCCCCCCTGCGATCAATCGGCTGGTCATGTCAAGCCTTACCACATATATGGTTGCCCCAGCCCTATTGCCCTTATGGCAAGTCCCAACCCTTTTTATCATATTGTTACTAGAAGGTGGTGACTGAGGGTCTTCATGTCCTGAGAATGACATTAAAATCTATGTGGAGCACCCCTTCATCACCTGTGCTCCTTGGTCCACTCTGACCTGGAGTGGTAGTACCTGTTAGGATCCAATTTCTGGGTTAAATAGAAAATTGATTATCCATTAAGTATGAATGTATTTCAAAACTTTGTCGGCATTAAATGACCCACTGAGGTTAAGATGCCATAAAACAAACCAAACCAAACCAAACTTCATTGTGTACATGAATAATAAACTTGATCTATTTTGATACATTATTGATACATTCTTAAAATTACAGACTTTAGCATTAAATAACTTCTATATTTCAGCTGCATTATATGTGTGTATATATGTATATATATATATATATATATATATATATATATATATATATATATATGTCATCCACAGACATGTGTTTCGATGTTTACATCTCATCAGTGTGTGTATATATATATACATATATATATATATATATATATATATATATGTCTGTGAAAAATATACCTATTTAATTATATATATATATATATATATATATTATGTCTGTGAAAAATATACCTATTATATATATATATATATATATATATATAATATATATATTAAGATTTTCTTAGAACAGAAAATTGATCTTGAGAAAAAAAAGTGCTTGATGATCTATCATCTAAAAAAAAACCCTTAAAAGTTGAATAAAAAAGTTTGCAAATGCAACCAAGTTTCATATAGTTATAATCAAGCACCCAATATATATATATATGTATATGTATATGTATAAACTTTTCTGTGGCATGAAACCAGATACCTTAATACATACTGTCATTTTATATATAAATATGACTGTTTTCTGTGGCGTGAAACATGATGTTCTTACTTAATATAAATGTGAAACTTCAACATGATTAATCATTTAAACAGATTTATCTAATACAATTTTAATGCTTTGAGCTGAGCCTCACTTCCCTATGTAGAAATGAATAATAAAATTGATCCTTTCTGGTATATTATTCACTTGCATTACACTCTTAAAATTACATACATGTTAGCCTTAAATAACTACCAAATTGACGGGAGAGTCCATCATATATATATAATATATATATATATATATATATATATATATATATATATATACCTTTTTTATATTGTCATATTCATTTCCATATTTTATACCATCTATTATTATACTAAAGCTGAGTTTATCAACCTTCTCCAGCTAAAGGATTTTTTTCTATTTATGTTATGGACACAATATTTATACTTAGATATTCCTTGGTGTTAGCACTACAAAGTTTATAAAAAAAATTCAGTTTAATTGGCTTTAATTAGGCGTAATTAGCAATTAAGTCAACGACCGACCAATCCCTGTTTCACAGACTAGCTGTCTCTCTTCCCATCTCACTTTCAGTTAAGTTAACTCTCCTCCCACTTTCTATTTGTCAGTTAAGTAGAGGGGAAAAAAGAGTAAAAAATCCAGCAGCCAGGGAGATCACCTCACACACACACATTAAACCCCTGTAGATTCGCCCACTTCCCTTTCTCCAGGCGAATCTTATTCAAATGAGCAAATGTTTTGTTTTGTTTTAATATAAATCAAAAGTATCTTTTTACGGCATGATTTCAATTTTAGTTGAGCGTGAATTTTACGAAATTGAAATCATGCTTTAAAATAGATTTTTTTTAATTACTTTAATTATTAATTCATAGAGTATTAAACTTACTTTAAAAAATATTTCATGTTGGGTAAAAAAAATAGTTATATATTTAAATATTATGGAATTCAAATGAGCAAACATTGACTACTCCCACTGTTTAAGTTTTCTTTGGGCTTAAAAAATTGTTTTAGTTAAAACTAAAACAAACTAGACTGACTTCTTATTTAGGTCGGTAAAATTAAAACGGAAAGTTTTTTGCTGGTACCAAATGACAGTTTAACTGCAGTCTATGAATTAACATTTTGCGAATTTGGTTACGGTATTAGGGGATTAAGGTTGTTTTTAATTACGTATTGTTTAAAAAAATAAACAACAAAAAACACAAATTACTATACATTTAATGTTGAAAAATATTTTCTAAACTAAGTTTAATTGAAATTATACATTGCTATATTAACACAAACAACTGTCTCAATAATAGATTCAATAATTAATTTCAATGGTTAATTAAATGTATAGTAATTTGGGTTTTTTGTTGTTTATTTTTTAAAGCAATACGTAATTTAAAAACAACCTTAAGCCCCTAAAACCGTAACCCAATTCGCAAAATGTTAATTCATAGAATGTAGGACTGACTTCTGACTTAGGTTGGAAAATTAAAACGGAAAATTTTTTGCTGGTACCCAATGACAGTTTAACTACAGTCTATGAATTAACATTTTGCGAATTGGGTTACGGTTTTAAGGGATTAAGGTTGTTTTTAATTACGTATGGCTTTAAAAAAAATAAACTCTGTCTTTAGTCTTTTTATTTATGCAGAAAATAGTATCAATCAAATATATACCACTCCGATATTACAGTCTGAATAATACAAATAATTTTAATCTTTGCGGAGTTCCGTCAAGGCCTCTTGCCTCGAAACATGCTTGCCGGTGACTGCGGTAAAAACAAAAAAACAAAAGAAAAACACCAGCTACGATTGAAGTCCGTAGCGGAAGCGGCATGAAAAACAAAAACAACTAGGGTTTAGGGTTTAGGATTTGGGGTTGGGTTTAGGTTTAGTTTAATGGAAAATAAATAAATAATTTGGGCTCTGTTTTTCTGAGTCACCCTGCATACAGGGTGACCCAGAAAAAACAGAACTTTGTAATAAAACAGTTGATTTAACTAGGGGAGTTTAGGGTTAGGGTTGGGTTTTCAGTGGAAAATGCCCTAAGTTGGTTCTTTTTTTTTTTTTTTTTTTTTTTTCAAGTGATACCGCTTCGGATGCAGGAAGCCAGGACGAAACTCCGCAAAGATTACCATTATTTGTATTATTCAGACTATTGTCCTCGTCTTCATTGTTATCTGTACAAAGTTTCGGCTGATGTCCCTCCGGCCTTCTTCAGGTATTTCTTGTCGGACTCAGAACCCTCTTGTAATTGGGAGCCATCACGGAACTTTGAACCCAACCCTTTATTAGGTCCACGGGGGTATCCTGTTCTCATTCCACTAACCATAGCTGGGTACAGGTGTTAAGCTGTGTTAATTATTATTTTATGTTACTGCTGTCCTTGACCAGGATTGAACCTGCAGTCTAGAGATAACTGGCATTTAGAACTGTCTTAATCTAACTCCTTTATCTACTAGGATATGTGTTCAATTGGACAATCCAGTGTGAATTTTTTCAATTGCAAAAGTTACAATTTATTTTGTAAAAACGGATTTTAAGTAGTCTCTTGGCAGGCATCTTGATCAAAATTGACGAAAAAAACGTTTTAAATATATCAAAAATAAATTATATGTGTAATATTATTTTGCTTTTTTACTGATGCTCATTATGTTACTACTTTTCGACTTAGACAAAAATTTGACCTTAAATAATTAATTTAATAAATTTTAGTTCGTTTTTAAAAATGAAAAGCAGATGATATTTTGGCAGATCCTACTCTTTTCCCTAATCATCTGTCTAGTATACATATATATATATATATATATATGTATATGTGTGTGTGTATATATATATATATATATATATATATATATATATATATATATATACACCTTTTTTATATTGTCATATTCATTTCCATATTTTATACCATATATATATATATATGTATATGTATATATATATATATATATATATATATATATATATATATATATATATATATATATATATAGAGAGAGAGAGAGAGAGAGAGAGAGAGAGAGAGAGAGATGATTTAGATAAAACAAATAGAAACATTAAAAGTCAGATTAAAAAGTTTGCAAATGCAATCAAAATTTAATATAGTTATAACACTACAATTATCAACCTGCTAATATATATATATATATATATATATATATATATATATATATATATATATATATAATCTCAATGTGTGCCTACATATATATGAAGGTGTATGTATGTTTCTGTATTTACTAGCAAATTACCTGTTATTTGAATTAAAATAGTCACAAAATCAGTCCCCCCCCCACAGGATAATTATATTTAGTATAATCCATATTTAGCATAATTACATATTTATCTTCAAAATGCAACATAAAAATCAAAAGTAATAACAAACAAATATATATATTATATATATATATATATATATATATATATATATATATATATATTTGTTGCTTTCTTCTATTTGTTGATTCTACTACTTTCTTAGCAGACAGCAGCAACAATCATAATTCCTCCAACTCCTCCTCCTCCCTCTCTATGTCAATATTTCAGGATCAATTTTTTTTCCTTAGAAAATACAGTCTTTTAAAAAGGAGAAAGTTTAAGAAATATTCCAATGAAATTTTTCCATGAAATTCGATAATTGCTTTTCATGTAAACATTTTACAATTATAGGATTAAATAATTTGAATAAATTTAGTTTTAAGTAATCAATATTTGATTAAAAAGCAATCAAGTCTTCTTTAAATTTGTTAATATTTCTATGTTTATTGCCATCATCCTCACAATATTATCTACATATAGAAAGGATGAAAGTAACTGTAAAAAACATCCTTGTAGCTAATGAATATTTGGTTAACAATCAAGTCTCCTTGATTTTGTTAATATTTCCATGTTTATTGCCATCATCCTCACAATATTATCTACATATAGAAAGGATGAAAGTAACTGTGAAAAACATCCTTGTAGCTAATAAGTAATTTTGTTGATATAAATATATAAGTGTATATATTTAGCAAACACCATTAACAGGATTCAACACTAAGTCAATTTTTTAAATGGAATTTAACAGGGTTGAATTCAGAGTTTTTCTTCTCCAACATCAGTTTCTACAGCAAGTTTAAAAAGCCCAGTTTCCTCTACTATTTTCCCATAGCTGAGGGGAGAATATTTGAATGCATACCTTTCCCAAGTGTATTAGCCCTATGTGAAATACAAACAGCCTTGCCCAGAATTTGAATTCAGGTTAAACAAAAATCAAATCTTTGCTTTCTCCCCCCTCCCTCTCCCTCCCCCCTCTCTCTCTCATTTGGAAGATGGATAGTTTCCCATGCTGCAGGTCCCCCATTATCACATCACCAATGTTTTCCAAAGGGCAAGTTGCTGTTCCTTGTTTTCCCATTCCACCACTGGCATGCTGGTAGTGGGTTTGAATTCACTTTTCTTTCTCCTTCTCCTATACTGGTTTTCCTACTGGATCTAAAGATCCCAGTCTACCCTACTACCTAACTATATCTGTGGTGGGGGGAAGATATGGATTCATGACTTTCCAAAGGGCATTACTGCAAAGTGATATACAAACAGCCTTGTCCAGTTCGTTAAGTTCGTCTTACTAAGTCAGTTTTGTAAGTTGAAAATGGAAGCGAATCCGACGATATGTTGCAGATGATGATGACGTCAGCATCACTATTCTCTATTGCTGTGGAATGTTTTTGAAACAAAATATATATTTATATATATATATATATATTTATATATTCTTTTTTTCGAACACTTCAAAATTCTCCGTATTTTGACTGCTTTAATTTCAAACACCAAACATTTTACTCTGACGAAGGCCGTTATTCTTTGTATGCTTAAAGATTTTGTAGTTTTTTATTATTATTATTTTATTTTATATTTAAAATAATAATAAATAGAATACATGTGTACATGAACAAACTCCTGGCCGAAACATGTGTTAGTAAAATAAATCTATTTTATCCATTCAGCATTTTCTTTCCTTTGTTTATTTTTCCTTTCGACATAAGTCAGTTTTCTATGATAATAACTATTATGCTATACATGCTTTTAAATATCAAGTAACACCTCAGAATTTTAAGAGTCAACATATGTTGGTATTTATAGTTAAAATTAAACTATAATAATGGTGAAAGTTGTGTCATAATAGGTTATTTTTTTTTCTTTTTCTTTTTTTTAAAAATTTTACAGTTCTTATTATTGAATGAAAGCTCTTTAATTTCTGTTGAGGAAGATAGTTTTAAGGTTTTTATTTATAACCGTGTTTGATGGCCTATAAGATCCTCCTTTATTTTAAATGAGATATTTTACATTTTTTTTTTATTGAATGAAACTCTTAATTTCTGTTGAGGAAGATAGTTTAAAGGTTTTTATTTATAACCGTGTTTGATGGCCTATAGATCCTCCTATTATTTTAAATGAGAATATTTTACATTTTTTTTTATTATTGAATGAAATCTTTAATTTCTGTTGAGGAAGATAGTTTAAAGGTTTTTATTTAACCGTGTTGATGGCCTATAAGATCCTCCCTATTATTTTAAAAGAGAATATTTTACATTTTGTTTTTATTATTGAATGAAAGCTCTTTAATTTCTGTTGAGGAAGATAATTTTAAGGTTTTTATTTATAACCGTGTTTGATGGCCTATAAGATCCTCTATTATTTTAAAAGACAATATTTTATATTTTTTTTATTATTGAATGAAAGCTCTTTAATTTCTGTTGAGGAAGATAGTTTTAAGGTTTTTAATGAATTATTTTAAACATTCCTCTTTAATTTCTGTTGAGGAAGATAATTTAAGGTTTTTATTTATAACCGTGTTTGATGGCCTATAAGATCCTATTATTTTAAAAGACATATTTTATATTTTTTTTATTATTGAATGAAAGCTCTTTATTTCTGTTGAGGAAGATAGTTTTAAGGTTTTTATTCATAACCATGTTTGATGGCCTATAAGATCCTCCTATTATTTTAAAAGAGAATATTTTACATTTTTTTATTATTGAATGAAAGCTCTTTATTTTCTGTTGAGGAAGATAGTTTTAAGGTTTTTATTTATAACCGTGTTTGATGGCCTATAAGATCCTCCTATTATTTTAAATGAGAATATTTTACATTTTTTTTTATTATTGAATGAAAGCTCTTTAATTTCTGTTGAGGAAGATAGTTTTAAGGTTTTTATTTATAACCGTGTTTGATGGCCTATAAGATCCTCCTATTATTTTAAATGAGAATATTTTACATTTTTTTTTTATTATTGAATGAAAGCTCTTTAATTTCTGTTGAGGAAGATAGTTTTAAGGTTTTTATTTATAACCGTGTTTGATGGCCTATAAGATCTCCCTATTATTTTAAATGAGAATATTTTACATTTTTTTTTATTATTGAATGAAAGCTCTTTAATTTCTGTTGAGGAAGATAGTTTTAAGGTTTTTATTTATAACCGTGTTTGATGGCCTATAAGATCCTCCCTATTATTTTAAAAGAGAATATTTTACATTTTTTTTATTATTGAATGAAAGCTCTTTAATTTCTGTTGAGGAAGATAGTTTTAAGGTTTTTATTTATAACCGTGTTTGATGGCCTATAAGATCCTCCCTATTATTTTAAAAGAGAATATTTTACATTTTGTTTTATTATTGAATGAAAGCTCTTTAATTTCTGTTGAGGAAGATAGTTTTAAGGTTTTTATTCATAACCATGTTTGATGGCCTATAAGATCTTCCCTATTATTTTAAAAGAGAATATTGAGACAAAAGAATTGTTAGATCGTTCATTAAATATTACTGGAACCTTTTCAATATCACCCGTTTTACCCAGTTTAAAACCAATTCTTTTTTATGTATTTATTACAAATTAATCAAATTCAAATATTCTGGGAAAAAGTGGGTCTTATATGCCATCAAATGGGGTCATTTATGTTTCTAAACAACAATAGATTTCCAATAGTCAAAAACGGAAATCTAATGAAAGACTGTTTTTCTACAGATGGTTCAAAGAATGAATAAGGGATGTTTGTAAAGAAATTCCTTGTAATAAATTAATATCCTTAGCATTCATTTACTTTTTTCTAAACAATTTACACTGCCTTTTTTTTTAATAACTTTTAACCAAAAAATAATAAAAAGAAGTTCATTTATTTAACTTTTAAAAAATTATATAATATTCCACATGTAAAATTCATAGAAAATGTCTACTTTAATTATATGAAGGTTGATAAATAAGTAAAACCCTCTACAGGATGGTTGAAGATTTTACTTAAAAGTGTCAGAACAAGTACTCAATAATATATGGGTCATTTAATAAATAAGGTAAATTTTGCCTAATTCTATATGGACAAAGTTCACACCTGAAATATATATATATATATATATATATATATATATATATATATATATATATGGGAGAAATAAGATGGAAATTAATCGGACAGTATATGGAGAAAGGTAGACAAATACAGGATGTTGTAGAAAACCCAATATATTAAGACCCACCTACCTTCATCACCTAATACCTGTGGTACCATTATCAGAAACCACTGCTACACACCCTTCTGAAAGAAAAAGGAAAATCTCCTACTACCAACCTCTGCTAACACCAACAACTGATCACTTCCCCTTATTCACAACCTCCTGATTCACCAGTATGAAAATGTTCCTCATTGAAGCAAGAATCCTACATCCTGAAGAAGGTCTAACAAACCAAAACATTACATTGACATCACTACCTACAATCCATTTCTACAACATCCCATGTGTGTCTACCTTTCTCCATACACACACACACACACACACACACACACACATACATATATATATATATATATATATATACAAGGGTCATTAAATAAATAAGGTGAATATTGTCTAAGGAGTTGACAATAGGAAGCACTGTTTATATTTGCACATTTTTCAAGGAAATCAATAATGATGGATCTTCACGTTTCAGAAGATTGTCATTCTTACCTTCTTTAATGAACACTGTGCACAGAACTTTTTTTTTCGACTGGACAATCAGTGTGTTTTCATTCCCTCAACAGTCTTTTCAGCTTGGGCTCATAGTGACAACCACCCTGTCATCTGGAGCATTAGAATGCACCGACTGCACCTCTGCAGAGGGGTAAGACTCCCCCAATGGGGCCACCTGTTATCTATGGGTGGCGACCCATGATGCTTAAGGATAGAACCCAGGTGGATGAGCAGTTCATGACTTGCAATACTCCACTTTGGCCCTATCCTGGGCTAGACGGGCGGGCGGAGAGCCCCCCCCCCCCGATCAATCAGCTGGTCATGTCAACTCCTAGCACCTATATGATTTTCCCAACCCTATTGCCCTTATGGCAATCCCCAACCCATTTTTATCATATGGGTGCTAGAAATCGGTGACTGAGGGTCTACATGTCCTGGGAATGATGTTAAACTCTATCTGATGGTGAGGTTCCAGTTTTTGAGGTTTGGGGAATATGGAGCCCCCTTTCATCACCATTGCTCCCTGGTCCACTCTGACCCGGAGAGGTAGTACCTGTTAGGGTCCCATCTATGGGTTGAATAGAGAAACATGAGTTGATAAACAAAATTGTATTATCCATTAAGAATTGATTCATTTCAAAACTTTATCGGCATTAAATAACCCACTGAACAAAACCATAGTGACAAATCTATGTTTTGTTCATTTGTAAACATTTTTTTTTAACTAAAATATGTTTCTCTGTACACATCACATTCTTCTGTAAATTTTAACATAGTTTGCACTTCTCGGCCTTCAAAAATTTGATCAAAGATGGTAGATAATCTTGTTGGAATCCTTCCATCTACGAGAGACTATGGAGTAGTGTCCCCCCCAATTTTTTATTTTTTTGGGGGGGGACTACATGGCCTGGGCTGGATCATATGGAGGATGTGTTGTTGCCCAAGCATCAAATCCTCCCTCTGCACACTACCGCTGTGATCCAAAGGAAAGGCAAGGAACCAATGCAGTTTGGCATTGGTAGTGTCATAGATTATCTATCACTGATTATAGAACAGGCATTGGCAAACTTTTTCTAAAAGAAAGTCACATGAGACCGAGGTAATTTTTAATTGAGGGTACCTCTACCATTTTCACTACAGAATACCATATACATAAGCATCTGCTTTAGAAATAGGGAAAAGTTTTTTTGGGTTTTTTTCTTCTTTAGTGAAAAGATCTTCTTTATGAAAAAAATTTAAGTCAGAAAGCACCCTGGATCACATGTAGCCCATGGGCCTCAGTTTACATATGACTAATATAGTCTGATAAAAAAAAAAAATATTCAATATAATATAAGGTAATTTTTTAAATAAAGGAGGCATACAATTGACAGAATTGTTTTATTGGATGCCAAATTTTAAACATTTTTGTACAATTGGATTTATTAAAAACCAGAAAATTTTTGTCCACTAAATATTTTTCATCACGACTATATTGAAAAATACACTTTTGAAGAGAAATAAACTGTCAGAACATCACTTAGTATAAACCAATAAAAAATACAATTTCTCATACTTAGTATACAAGGTAAATTTTAAAGATCTATTATTAAGAATAAAGTATGATCTTTCATGATGAAAAATATATTATTATAGCAGGAATATCTAATTAAATTTATCTAGGTTATATATATATATATATATATATATATATATACTTTTTTTAAATTCTTGTGGAACATTATATGTGTTTTTTTGTACTAAAAAGTAATCCTTACCATTTTTTGTTTTAATTTAATTTTATATATCCTTTTATTTAATTTTTAAAAATTTCCATTTATTATTCTTTTTTGTTTGTTTGTTTTTGTTTTGTTTTGTTTTTGCACATTTTTTATTTTTCTTTAATCCCTTAAGCATTTCATGTGTCTTTTTTTTTTTTGTGTTTATTGTAATTTCAGTTGGAATCTTTCTTCGCTTTGCCCCGTTCTGAGCAAAAGTTTGTCCCACGAAAAGAAAAGTCACTCAAGTCACTACTCAGTGTATGTGAGGTGGAGTTGATTCTGTTCAATGTCACTGCTATGTTGATCTCTTGGTTTGTCTATATACAATGGGCAAACAAATTCTCTTTCTCTATTTCTAGTATTAAATGGGCAACAAACTTATTAATACTTTTCTAGAGACCACTAACTAGATCAAGCTTTGCAAGTACATTCTATTCATTCTATTAACAAATTCTTCCAGGTACAGCTATCTCTTTAATGATAATTTTAATAATCGGCTTTGAAAAGACTTAACTAATAAGAAAAATGTATTTAACACCTGAAGCATCCATGTACCTCCATTAAGGATGCATATTTCTTTTTTAAGTGACAAAAGCAGGTAAGATAAAATAATTAAAATTATTAACTTTGCTTCAATTAATACCTACTAACATTTTAAATAATCAAAAGATAATACTAAAATCAATTTGAATTCTATTTGAAAGCCATCTACAAGCAGGATTTTAAATTATGTAAACTGACCATAAATTTATATTCCAGCCATAAGTACAGGTATAACATTGAACTATGTTTTTGCGATGACTTATAAGTTAATGAATGTTATTGAAAGGTTAAGTCTTGTTTTTTTGTTTTTTTTCTGTTGAGCAGAAAAAAAGGTCACAGTAAAAAAATATCATGGAAACAAATGGTCATTTATGGTTAGAAAAATTTCAACTACTTCTCAACATTATAAACTCAAACAAAGAGAGATTTGATTTAGCTAAACGTAATAGACAAAAAGGAAAAAAAGTTTAGCATTATAATTAAATTTCAAATTAATGCCTTGCTAAAAACTTTTGTAATTTTAAAAAACTAATATGCTAAAACCATGCTTCAACTTCTTACAGGAACTTTAGTGGCCATAGTTCTAGCCAGAAAGGCAAAATTATATTTAGTGCATTATAAGATTATTAAATAATGCTGGAATCAACAGCTACATTATTTCTTTATAATATTTAGTGCATTATAAGATTATCAAATAATGCTGGTATCAACAGCTACATTATTTCTTTATAATATTTAGTGCATTATAAGATTATCAAATAATGCTGGTATCAACAGCTACATTATTTCTTTATAATATTTAGTGCATGTGCATTACACATTATTTCTTTATAATATTTAGTGCATTATAAGATTATCAAATAATGCTGGTATCAACAGCTACATTATTTCTTTATAATAGTGCATTATAAGATTATCAAATAATGCTGGTATCAACAGCTACATTATTTCTTTATAATATTTAGTGCATTATAAGATTATTAAATAATGCTGGAATCAACAGCTACATTATTTCTTTATAATATTTAGTGCATTATAAGATTATCAAATAATGCTGGAGTCAACAGCTACATTATTTCTTTATAATATTGCTGAACAACAAACTAACAAAGCCTACATTAGATGATTACTCTGGAGTCAGGCATTGTTTACCAGCCAAAACAGCATTACCCAACACACTCCAAGCAGTATCTTACACGACCACAGGATTTGGGTGGTTTTCCATCACATCATGTGAATGCCAGATCAAAATACATCCTCTTTATATAATCATTTGTTTTATTCACAACTTTCCAGCAATGAAGTGTTAATTCAGTGATGTATGAATTGAATTAACTGACTAGATGACATGTCAATACACTAAATGGGAATGAGAATTGTTTCACATCCACAGTCAGTATAAGAAATCTTAATAATGAATTAATAATTCAGGGATGTTGAATTAAATTATATGATGAAATGATAATATCAAACTGAGACAATGTTCTACATAATTCAAATTTCAGTTTATTGCATATTCAGTTAATTTTCAAGTTTTCTAAATGGTCTGTGAATAAATTGATAGTTTACAAGGCTATAATATGATCCTCAACCCCATACTAGGTTATTGTATCATACAACTAAAATAGAATAACTATAACAAACAAGATAATTATCCGAGTATATCATAATTATAATTTTTGATTTTAAAAATTTAGATAAATATCCCATAGTATTTTAAAATCTTTTTTCTTTAATTCTTTATAAGATAAAGATATAATATTTTTTGTTGCTACATTTTTTTATAATTAACAGTTCCACAACACCATTGGGGCCATTTTTTTTAAAACACAATACTTTGATTATATTGGGAGATAAATATAGCCTTGACAAGTGGAAAAAGAGAAAAATATATTTCATGTGCAAAATAAAGATTTCAACAAGCTCTATTCAACTTCAAATATACGCTCCTACATTTGGGGCGCTGGTGGTTGTCGTCAGTGATGTAATTCGCAGGGTTCATTGGGAAGTTTCGGGTCTTCCCTAAAATAATGGCTTTAAACTAGCAGTAAACATTTTAAAATATAAAATAGGCCTCAATGGTATTGTGGGTATAAATCAGAAAACTAGATATATAGGCTACAAATATAGATAAATTTTTCACCATTTTTAAAAGGTAAATTCAAGAAGAAATGTTATATTTAAGATTGAGAAATATTTCTATATTTTATACTTAGCCCATGAAAAGAAAACCATTTATCAATAAAGCAGTGTTCATGATCCATTGACATGTCAATTATGTGTGCCATGTGGTTTATTGCAGTTCATTTGAATTAGAGGGTCATTTTAATTAGGTCATCTGAATTAGGTGATTTTGAAATAGACTGCAAAATGTATGCAAATTTTTTGAGGTGTTGTGTAAGATTTGAAGCACAGCTTTTCTATTTTCTTCTTCTTCTCTCTTTTTTTTTTTTTTTTTTTTTTTTTTTTTTCCTAGTGAAATTTGCCTGGAAAAAAAATTACACGCGAATGATTGCTTGGTTTTCAAGTAATCATGGCCATCTTTAGTATCTGAGGAAACAATGCTTTTAATTTCTGTTGTCTATAATTAATAATTTTCATACTAGTTAACATTGAAATAAAAAAGGCAAAACAGATTAATTTATCATGACTAATATAATAGTTTAATCAATGATAACTGGTAGATGCAGATATATTTTAATACTAGCTTAAAAGCCACTCAAACAAGTGGTAATTAAATTAACTCCTATGGAGGACTCTTAATTAGACCTTTGGACCAACAATGATACTTCATGCATTGAGTAAATATTAAATTTTATTAAACTTAATATTTTTATAACTATTAACTTAACTATTTTCATTAAAACAATGATATAATTTATCTATTTAGAACTCATTCCAAAGCTGCATGTATAAACAACCTTTTTGTTTTCTCTATTCAGGGTCAGTACAAATAGTTATGAGATTGTGATAGGTAACAATAAAGAACAAAGAACTAAAAATTGATCACTGTATTGCATAAATATCTAAGCTTACCTTTTATAAGTTCAATGATAATTCTTCTGTTGTCACTTAATTTAAAGACAAGTTGATGTATGTAGGTTCTTACTTTCCATACAAACAATTATTTCTATTTCATGGGAGACTTTTGCCGGATCTTGCAATTAATTTTTCGATTATTCACAAATTTCTTTCTAAGTTATAAAAATCATTGTACAAAAAAGAATTTGTTACAAAAAATCACCAAAAACAATCACAATTATTAAAACATCTGAATCCAAAATTTCAGGATTTGTGGGTACAGATTCAACCCCTAGTGTTTTTAATTCGCTCACAGAGTCAGCCTGATTCCAAAATGCTATATGTTGAGTTACGTCCTCTAAGAGTAAATTAGAAAAAACGTGACACACTGACATTCACATTTATTACACTGGTTTACAAAGAAATTGAGGCAAACACAAAAATAGCTGTTTTAACCTAATTTGGGGGTGCTGAATTCAGATTTGAAATTTGTTTTTACTCGTTTTTATGCATACTGTACCTTTTGTACACATACTGTACATAAAGGCGTATATGCATTCAGGGTTAATTTCTAATATTGTGTGACTTATGTCTTCTTTTTTAGTTATTATGCAATAAATGAAAGTGATAGTATTACATTATATATATATTTATATATATCAAGACGGATTTTGGCAGTTAAGTGTAGCCAACACATCTCAATCAACAGCCAGTAGTGCACTGGCAGTCAGCAGATCATCTAAGAAAACACATTTCTTACTATCTGCGGTACTATGAATTGTGTACATTGTGTCATCCAAGTATATTTATTCCGTCAATGTTCTTTATCTATCCAGTTTTATCTGTAATAAGCTGCTGCAACCGTTGAAATAAGCACATATATACTCTATATATACTAAAATGAGACTATTTAAAAGACAGAAAACTAGAGGTGATAGAGCAAAACTGTTTATAAATTTGAATTCAGCACACCCAAATTAGTGAAAAAACACCTATTCACATTCTTGCCTCAGACAAAAAATATTTTTTTGTAAACCAGTGTTATTAGATTTGTTTATTTATAAATCTTATAATAATTGCACTTTTATATCTGTGTGTATATCTGTGTGCTAAAATTATTTGATATTTATATAGATTCCAATATTACTCTTCTTACAAATGTTGTCATTTGTACTTGGCTCATGGTAATATTCTTAGGCATCATCTATGAAGAATAATCAGAAGTTCCAATTACCGTCGAATTGGGAAGACATGGCAACAAACGGTTGTAACCCAATACAAACCCGAATAGTCACAAAGTCTACTGCAGAATGACAGGGTATTTATAAAACTCCACAATATCATTCAAATCAAGCAGCCGATCAGAACTCAAGGAATGGAATCACCCAAATTCTTGAATGGATCATTCTTGATTTCTATATATACCAACTGTCTTGGACACTGCTTCAGTTGTACTTAGTTAGCTACTGTTATTCAAACCAACAGTAGACTATCTGACCTCAATAATCTAAACAACTATACCAGCATTCACTCTTAATTTGAATATCCCATTTTTAGTTTCACTTTCATTTTCCTTCCTTTCTTTTTTCAAGCAATGCCACTCTAGATGGAGTCACCTATCAATCTTCCCACAGAAATAGAATGTGACACAAGACCTTTTTTTAGTGTCAAAACCCACACACATTTGTGGAATCAGAAATTGTCCAATTCTATTAGCATATTGAAATAGGCATCAGGGAGTACCCCAACTCTATTCTGTTAGTATAATTGGAGGTACTGCCTGGATGGTAGATCTTCAAAAATCAGGCTCATATCACTTGTGTTCTGGCTACCCACACTGACAGAGACTCTGAAATTATGTATAAGTCACAGCTGTTGAATGTAGATAATTGTCAAATGTTGTCTTTCATATGCAAGAACTATATATATATATATATATATATATATATTCAGTTATGCACCCTAAGTTTATTTATATACAGATATTCAAATGTAAATATTGTGTGTATGTGTGTATAAATATAAAAAAATATGAAAAAGAAAACAACAAAAAACAAATATTCAAAAGTATTTTTATGTATGATAACATGCCAACATTTCGTTTTCATTGTTAAACCATTTTCAGGGCAATGTTAGTATGTGATGTTAAAATATTTAACTGAAAATTATTTAATTAATTTCTAGGTCAATTATTTTAACATTGCATGATTTAACAAAAAAAAAAGTTTTTTTTTGTATATTATCATACATAAAAATACATTACTCAATATTTTTTCCTGTTTATATACCATCAGATTTATTTCCTTTTGTTCTACAATATATATATATATATATATACATACATACATATATATATATATATATATATATAATATATATATATGTGTGTGTGTGTGTAAAAATGAAAATTGTAAATGAATCCGACAATATGAGGAAGAATGAATAAAGAAAAGAAAGAATAGAATGGATAATAAAAGATGAATTTATATATGTGTATATATATATATATATATATATATATATATATATATATATATAGCAACTCTATTTTGTTAGGTCTACCTAACAGATATACATATAGTAAAATTTCAATATGCAAAGATCATAATTGTCAGTTTCAAACTTTCATAATCTTCAGACAATAAGGGAAGCTTTTTATTTTCAAAATTATACTGTGATTATTATTCCTCCCCTTTTCTTAATGTACCTCAAGTTCATTCATCATCAATCAAAAATAAAGTCTTACATTATTTGAAAATAGATTTTTAAAAAAAAAAAACAAAAAAAACATCCAATGCGTCATTCAAAAAATAGTCTCTTGTACCATTTAAAGAAATATTCTTTTTGCCCTTTTTTTTCCCTCTTCTTTTTCTTCTCTTCCTCTTCCTTTCAGTCAGGTGTCAGGAGGCACAGTAAATACTTATTCTCATACCTGCACTTGGAAATGATCTCAGTCTTTTTAATAGATGATTTTTATCTGTAAAATTTACATGTAGCTACTCTTCTAAGTGCAACCTGCAACTTTTTTTAACCTGCTTTACATGCATACATCTTTTTAATCAATTTCCACTCAACTACAGGTGATTGGATGTTCTTGTCTTTTTTTCTCATACATACTTTTATAATATTTTACTTTTATCAAAATATTTATGATATAATGAAGTTATAGATAGATATGTAGATGAAATAAGCTTTGATGTTGAGGTGTGTAATCTCACACCCCTAAAAAACAACTTTTGATATGTCCTATTATATACATTGATATGTACTTAAACATTTCTTTTTTTTTATAGCTGGTATATTTGCAATGTTTTCTTCTCAGCTAATATTGTATTTCAGCAGTGTAAAGATATACTTATATATATAAAAACATGGTTAAAAGATTACTTTAAATAAAAAGATGATTTGAAAGTAAAAATGTTAATTACAAAAAGTTGACTTAGTTACAAAAGATGGTCATATTGATTTAGTGAAGAAAAAAAAATGCATTGGTTTTGATTTTCTTATTTTAGAGATAAGTTGCTTTTTTCTTCTTTTTTTTTCTTTGTGTTTTGTTTTGAGCAGTTTAGTGATTTTAGCTGCTTTTTCAAAAGTTTTGATGAAAAGTTTGTCTTTTTTTTTTCTTTCCTTTTTTTTTTTTGCTGCATTATGTTTTGTATTTGTCAATCAAAATTCACTTTCTTTTTTGATATTATTATTATTATTTATCTATTTATTTGTTTTATTTTTTTATTATGACCTTTGCTATCCAGACTTCACTATACATTGCTGTGATAAGGGGCAAAAATGCCCTGCCCCACAAAAAAAAAAAAAAAAAAAAAAAAAAAAAGTTTGAGTATGCCCTGGTTGTGCTAAACCAAGTCTTTGATGTCATTCTATTTCTGATTGTGAACACAATCCCCCACCCCACAAACCTTTATTTTTATATCATATTTTTGTTTGATTTGTTTGTTTAATTTATGTTTCTTTTATACAGCCTCTTTTTCTTACATCAGTTTGTATTTACTGATAAGCTAGATATATTACCTATTACCTGACGAGTCCAGAATGTAATATTACCTGTCTGATTCATTGTTACTGTTTTTCCCCTTGTACCTATCATCACTTTCGCCCTCTACAAACCTAACCCTTCACTCACCTCCGTTCTTCAGCCAAGAAAGACACATGAAGTCATACTGATGTGACAGGAACTATGAGAAGGAATTGGCCAAAAATATATTGTCTTTTTCGTCAAATATTATGTATCATTTCTTACTTGATAGTATCAGGTGTTGACTGAAGTTTCCTGATTATAAACATTCTGAGTTCATCCTGAAGTAAAAACTTGCTACCTTTACACCTATCCTTTATCTGTGTCGCCATGTGTTGATTACTGATAGCAAGACATTGTTAACTTTGTTTTGTTTTTGTTTTTTTGTTTTTTATATTTTTTACAACTCCTTTTTCATCTTTTTTATTATTATTATATTCTTTTTCTTTTATAAAGTGGTTGTCATGTCTAGAATGATGAGAACGGTTGATACATATGTGTAATTTTGCAATGTGTAAGATAATCACATTTTATGCTTGCACATGTTTGTGTGTATGTGTGTAATCATGTGAATACAATGACATCATTTTTCTTTTATTGGGCAGATGCTGAAGAGTTCTCAGCCCAACCAAAAAAGGAACAACGTTTAATTGTTGTTTAATTTTCTGTTAATATTCGAAATAATATGTCATGCTTAGACTGCAGTATAAATATTTAGAATGACATTTTTTGGAGGGATTAAAGAAAACTGAGAAATAATTTCATGTGAGTTGGACTGTGGAATATCATAGCTCTAAGTCATTCCCTTCTTGGTCAGGCTAAGAACTTTTCAGCACCCAATCATATTCGGCAAATAAAAAAATAAAACTTCATAATAGAATGAAGCATAAAAATAAGGTAAAAGAAACAATTAAACACAAGACAAAATATGTAAGTAGGTTGGTAGGTAGGTTTCATTTTCTATAATTGGAGTTTTATTTTAGTTTCTTATATACCAAACATATTTGAAAAGTGTGATGTTGTTTTTGTATTAAAAAAAGGAAAACAATACTATAACCACCTCATATCACTGAAAAACAAAACATACAAAAACAGCATCACCCTATCTAAGTATATTTGGTAAATGAAAAAAAATTAAAAACTTATTATAAAATGGAGCATAAAAATAAAAGAAAAAGAGACAAACACTAGACACAAGGAGAAAAAAAACATTGTAACCTATGCACAAAAGGGAAACTTTCTATAATGAAATATAAAAACAAATTCCTAGAAGAAAGTAATGAACTTATTTCTAAATGCCAACACGAGAACAAATTCCTTCTAAAAGATGTTCAAGAACAAAGAAACAATATAAATTTAAAAAGTGAGCCAATGTAAGTGGAGGTAGATATAACATGAAGTGAACATCTCAAGAAGAGCTCAGAAGTGGGTAACATATTTGTATATGAAAACCATAATGACAAGAAACAATCCAGACAAAAAATGTAATATATTATACAACACAAATATATATATATATATATATATATATATATTATATATATATATATATATATATATATATATATATATATATATAACTTCTATATTAAATACTGAGCACTCTAAAAAATATCAAAGATGTTAAAAAATAAACTAGAAAATACAATTTTATATATATATATGAGAAGTAAATACACAAGCGATGTGTTTATGATATGGCTTTTTTTAGCCGACAATTTTTGGGAGAGTATATGCTTAATTGAAGTCGTACCTAATTTTGAAAGTTAATTAATAATTAATTAATTAGGCGGGCATACCTATTTAAATGTAAGGCTAAACAAATATATAAATAAACATTGATAATATAGTTTATAAGTAAAGAGTGCTTAATATCATTGATAGAGCATGTATATCTAAGTTAGGGTAATGAAGATATGAAGTCAATAGCGCTTGGTAACTGACAGTTTCTCGCCTGTAAGATTTTCAAAACGACTTCATGTCTTTGCAACCCTAACATATATATATATATATATATATATATATAATATATATATACAAGGGTAGGCTAAAAAGCTCATATGATGACTTCATATATGCTGTTCATTGCTTTTTAACAATGGGATCCAAGCACTGGAACACTGGTGGAAGAAGTGCATGGAGTGCAAGGCAGGATTATAATGAAAAATAAACCTCATTTTCATTCCATAAGAGTATCTTGGTTAGCCTATGAACTTTTCAGCCAACACTTGTACATTGATATATATATATATATATATATATATATATATATATATTGTGTATACATATGTATACTTATTTTGATACATATGTGCACATCAGTGAAAAAATGGTAAAGGATTTGATGCTTTGAATAATTAGGTTAAATAGTATATAAATAATATACATATTATTTTACATATTTAATATACATATTATTTTACATATACAGAATCCAGTAGAATGATCTCTTGGGTTTGGAAACATAACAAATGGCAACATTGATCCTATTCAAAATTTAATGTTACTATAAGAAAGAACAATATTTGCCCCTTTTTGTTTTATTATTGTCATTACTTTGTTTTAAAAATTATATTGTCTAAATGCTATACCTTCTTGAGAACTCACCCTAAAGTTCTGCAGAGCTTGCCTGATTGTTCTCACAGAACTTCTACAGATGACGTTGCCATGTCTCAAATGGCTCCATCTTGTCTCTCTGAAATTTCCAACCTAAAGCAATATGGTTTTCCTGTCTAGAACTCTCCTCTGTTGATCTATTCTGAACTGCTTACAAAATAACCACTGCATTTTTAAAAATGAGTTTCTATCACAAATGCATGATGTTCCCTGTGGCATGGCTGCTGCGGCTGCTCAAAGACACCTCCAATCTGCTCACTGCTGCTAGTGCCTGTGCAGCAGTAATTTTAAATTTTAGAAGATTATTCTGCTGGACCCTGTATTATAAATTGGTATATCTTTCTAACAAAATGTATATGTCCTTCTTCAATTTGAAGTCTATTGGAAGTGCATGCTGAAAAAACACACACAAAAAAACATAAAAACTTAAAAGGCTAAAAATAGAACATTTTGTATTTTTGTCTTTAACTGTATGATGAATTAAGATTTTGAATCAAAGAACTGTTGCAAGATCATTCAAAGGTTATTTCAGCTGTTGTTAAAACCAACCACAATTGGAGTTAATGTCAGTTACTTGAACTCTTAACATCCTATACTGCCTCATTCGGCCAGGAGTCACATTTCCTAATCTGCCCCAAATGATAGCAATTGTTTAAATGTAATATTTAACATATTTAGAAGTTTTTGATTTAAGGGAAATATCTCAGGTAACTTTAAATGAAAAGGCCATTTTTAGCCATTTTTGACAAATCCTTATAGGATGGGGCTCTAGACTTGGAAAATTCTGAACAGGATGTTAAGAGTTAATCTTAAAAATAATATATATATATATATATATATATATTATATATATATATATATATATATTATAAATTGATTACTACTGCCCTTTGATTAGAATGTTTTTCCTTAAGTTTACTGTCCTGGCTCTAATTGGATTATAAATTTTGATTTTAAATTTAAATTATCACAAATATTCTTCCTAAGGTTAAAATATAGTTTTGATATCCTATAAATATAAATACTATCTATTCATTTTTAGCCCTTTAAAGTTAGTTTTATAGCAGTCACTTCTGATTGGCTACAAATTGGAGTTATAAGCATGGCTTTTATTGGCTGTTTAATTGCATCTTATGAAAAGTGATGAAATATCAATTGCCATAGCAGAATTATTGTTATACATTTAAGAATATGCCAAACACAAGCTTATAAATTTTTTTAATAAATAAAAACAATTGTTTAATTAACATGAATAAAAGCAATTATTTAATTAATATAAATAAAAACAATTGTTTAATTAACATAAATAAAAACAATTGTCTAATTAACATAAATAAAAGCAATTATTTAATTAATATAAATAAAAGCAATTTTTATTAGTAAATATGAATAAAAACAATTGTTTAATTAACATGAATAAAAGCAATTATTTAATTAATATAAATAAAAGCAATTTTTATTAATAAATATGAATAAAAGCAATTATTTAATTAATATAAATAAAAACAATTGTTTAATTAGCATGAATAAAAGCAATTATTTAATTAATATTAATAAAAGCATTTTTTATTAGCAAATAGTATAGTAAGATATTAGCAAGATGGAACTACCATTGTCACTTACCTAACTTCACTTGCACCACACAGGTGACTGTTTAAAATGTGGAAGATATTTTTGATGTACCCTGTAAATAAAGTAAAGTCATCGGGGTGGCCTAAAGTCAGTATCAGCCAATCAGCAAGGGAGTTTATCCCCGTTTCTCTAGAACGCTAGACCAAGGAGATTGTTCTGGTGTCTGAGGTAGAGTGCCACACCTACCATCAGCTCCTTACTTGTGGCTATTAGCCAGAACCTTCTACCGATTTAGAAGTGAAAATTGCTTTGTTTTAGAAAGAAAAACAATACAACCTACATATTTTCATAAATAACTTAGAATGTGTCAGCTAATGAAAAATAAATAAACAAGCCTGTGCAAACTATTAAACTATCCCCACCCCATCAGCAGTTTTCTATTCCACTTCGGGGACAGGCCTTCACCAAGACATAGAGAGTAATAAGACTTATTCTGCCATGTTGGTCTATGATTTGAATTCGATTGTCCATCTCCTAGACTGCCTTATAGGGAGTACCCACCCCCCAAAAAAATCCGAAGCCAGAGTCCCTAAGGTGGAGTAATGCTGAATTTCGGTGCTACCCAGCAACTCCTGCGACTATTCCATTGCCAAACTGCATTGGTTTCTTATCTTTCCTTTGGATCACAGCAGCAGTGTGGAGAGGGGGGATCTGCTGCTTGGGCAATAGCACATCCTCTATATCAACCCATCCAGGTTACATAGTTAAAAAAAAAAAAAAATTCTTTTATCGTTATTGAAGTCAGTTAGTCTACTGTTGGCTATAATAACAGCAGCTAACTAAGTCCAACTCAAGCAGTGTCCAAGACAGCTGGTATAAATAGGAATCAAGAATGATCCATTCATGAATCTGGGTGTCTTGGGTGATTCCACTCCTTGAGTTCTGATTGACTGCTTGATTTGAATGACATTGTGGAGTCTTATATATACTTTGTCATTTTGCAGTGGACTTTGTAGCATTCAAGTTTGTATTTGAGTTACAATCGTTTGTTGCCTTGTCTTCCCAGTTCGACGGTAATTGGAACTTTAATTATTCTTCAATCGTCTTATACTACATGCTATATACAAAAAAAAACAATAAATTTTCTAAAACTTTTATAAAAGCATCACTATCTGTCCATAAGATTGTTTGTTTGGTTGGTTTGTTTTACGGCATATCAACCTCAGTGGGTCATTTAATGCCGATAAAGTTTTGAAATAAATCAATTCTTAATGGATAATACAATTTTTTTTTATAAATACATTTTTCTATTTAACCCATAGATGGGACCCTAATAGGTACTACCACTCCGAGTCAGAGTGGACCAGGGAGCAATGGTGATGAATGGGGTGCTCCACATTCCCCAAACCTCCAAAACTGGAACCTCACCATCAGATAGAGTTTAACGTCATTCCCAGGACATGTAGACCCTCAGTCACCGCCTTCTAGCACCCATATGATAAAAAGGGGTTGGAGCTTGCCATAAAGGCAATAGGGTTGGTGCAATCATATAGGTGCTAGGGCTTGACGTGACCAGCCGATTGATCGGAAAGGGCCTCTCCAACCGCCCGTCTAGCCTAAGTATGAACCAGAGTGGAATATTGCAAGTCATGGACTGCTCAACCACCTGGGTTCTATTCTTAAGCACTGTCCATAAGAAGAAAGCTTGAGGAAAATTATGATATATGTATTTACCAATGTCTCCACATTAGCATGAGGTGACACAAGTTCAATTTATTAAGCAGAATTTAACAGAGTTTTCCTTCTAGACTGTTTTCCTGAACAAGATTAAAGAGCCCAGACCACACTTCTATTCACCCATAGCTGGAGGGAGAATAATTGAATGCATACCTTTCCCATGGATATTAGTGTTCAATGAAATGCAAACAGCCTTATCCAGGATTTAAACTCAGGTTGCCAAGTCCATTTGCTACAATGGTAACCATTACACAACACACCTTCAAATTCAGAGAAAAAAATCATTTCTATTTCACAGAATTTTTGAGATGAGGCTTGATAATTAGTATTATTTGGATTATTCGGACTATTTTCTTCATCTTTATTGTTATCTGTACAACGTTTTGGCCGATGTGCCCTCTGGCCTTCTTCAGGTATTTCTTGTCGAATTCAGGAACTTTCTCAGACTTAGGAACCATCTCAGACTCGGGAACTTTCTTTTCGAACTCGGAAACCTTCTTGTCGTAAGAAAGTTCCTGAGTTCAATTTCAAGAAATACCTGAAAAAGGCCGGAGGGCACATCGGCCGAAACATTGTACAGATAACAATGAAGATGAGGAAAATAGTCCGAATAATCCGAATAATACTTAAAATCATTTCTGTTCCTCATACAGAGGTGGGTTCATGCCTTTCCCAGGGGTATTAGCTAGAATTTTAACTCTGCTAGCCAGTTTCATTCTGGTGTGTTGATAATCGTCACACTACCCACATTGTCACTGATTATTATCTAGCATTCGGCTAGAAACCACAAGGTTCCTGGTTTGATACCGGCCCTCGCCAAATCAGCGTATGAGTAGCATGGGGATCTGTACGGCAAAGTAAGGAGCTGATGGTAGGTGTGGCGCTCCACCTCAGATGCTAAAACAATCTCCTTAGTCTAGTGCTAGTGAAAAGGGGATAGACTCTCTTGCTGATTGGCTGATACCGACTTTAGGCCACCCCGACGACTTACTTTACTTTACTCAGCATATGAGTAGCACGGGGATATGTGCAATAAAGTGAGGAGATGATGGTAGGTGTGGAGCTCCATCTCAGATGCAAAAAACAATCCTTGGTCTAGCGCTAGTGAAAAGGGGATAGACTCCCTCGCTGATTGGCTGATAACGACTTTAGGCCACCCCGACGACTTACTTTATTAGCTATTGATTGTTTCTCTAGAAAAAAAAAAAAAAAAAAAAAAACTCTTGGAATGAGATTCATCTTTTAGAAATGAGAAAAAAATCAGACAGGCAATTTTCATTAATAAGCAATCTAAATTCAGTCTAATTCTATTGAATTTTTTTAGGGCGGTGTTGGGAGTGGGGTATAGGTCTCATTCTTATGCGGGGTCAGATCTCATTCTAAGTGACTTTTTATCATTAATTTCTTCAAATGATCCAGTGACATTATCAAAAAAAGAAAGAGAGAAAGAAAAATGTGTTATCTATGTAAGATCAGTAGTGAGGGGAGAAAATTGATTTACAAGTGCCATCTTGGATGTGTCTAGACAAGGACAATCCCTAAGGTAATTTCTGATGATCCTCAGATACACTAAGTTAAATGTTGATTTTGAACCACAGTATATTGGTCATTGTATAAAATGTTATGTACAGTTTAAAAAGTCATAGATATTTATTAATGCCAAAAGATGAGTTAGTTTCCCAACACACACGCACACAAATCATACAATATTTTTTTATGTTAGTTGAGTGTATGATGATAATCTGATATTTTGTTATTAATTTTTTTCTTTTCCTTTTATTCTTTTTTTCTTTTTCTTTTCCTTTTCTTTTTTTCTTTTTTCTTTTTCTTTTCTTTTTTCTTTTTCTTTTATTCTTTTTTCTTTTTCTTTTTTTCTTTTATTCTTTTTTTCTTTTTCTTTTCTTTCTTTTTTTTCTTTTTCTTTTCTTTCTTTTTTCTTTTTCTTTTTCTTTTTCTATTTTTCTTCTTTTATTCTTTTATTCTTTTTCCTTTTATTCTTTTTTTTCTTTTTTCTTTCTTTTTTTTCTTTTCTTTTTTTTTCCTTTTTTTCTTTATTCTTTTTTCCTTCCCTTTCCTTTTTTTTTTTCTTTTTCTCTTTTCACTTTCTTTTCCTTGTTCTTCTTCTAGAACCATGAGTCATAAAGGACTTGACATTTTTTTTTCTCTTCTATAAATGTTTCATTCATTTTTCTTTTCTTTATTATCCCCCCCACCCCACACCTCATTCTCCCATAAAGATATCAATATCCTACATTGTTTTATTCTTTATTTGTATTTTTTATTCTTTTTTTTTTTTTATTAAAAAAATGTTTGTCTTTAAAATTTCATTGAATTTCTTTTACATAGCTTGACATAGAGAGGGGGAGAAAAAGAAGGAAAGAAATAAGGAGGGGGGTGTTTTTTGTTTTTTTCGTCTTTTAATTGAATAAACTTTTCTTGACTGGACACATCCCTGTTTTTTTAGGGAAGGGGAAGGGGTGCTGAGGTCTCCTTCCTGATACTATGTCCCACAGGATTGAAACATCAGCCTCCTTAATTACCTAAAAACAAATTTAATTTCTGCTGAAAGCTCTATGTAGACATATTAAAAACTTTTTTCTTAAAATGTCAAATGAATACAATCTCTTCCCATTTCTTTTCTTTTTTTTTTTTTTTTTTAGATATTTTTATTTTGTTTATTCATTGACTAATTTATGTGCATTTTGTGTATGAAATAGTTAATTTATGAATTAGTCACTTTTTTTTTTCTTTTTTAAACCCAATGAATGAACATCTCAAATGAATAACCTTCATCTCAATCAGATATCAAAATTAATTGATCCTTCTGGAAATTTAATTGATAATAAAAGTTTTTGTCTCTGAAAATTTTGTCCTAAAATGTAATAGATAAATAATTTAATTAAATCAAATATTTATGTTATCCTTAATGGAAACATTTATTGAATTTTCATTCAGATGAACAATTACATACATAGTGACACAGAATTTAGATTAAAAAATCTTATATAGAAATACATTGTAAGTAATTCTACTATAGTAATATATTATAAGTAATTCTCCAATAGAAATGCATTGTAAATGACTTTACTATAGAAATGCATTGTAAATGATTTTACTATAGAAATGCATTGTAAATTACTTTACTATAGAAATGCATTGTAAATTATTTTACTATAGAAATGCATTGTAAATAACTTTACTATTAATAAAAGGAATATTTCTAGTGTTAAATTGAAGATTAGGAACAAATTTTACAATTTTTTAAATCAATTATTAGCACTAAATATTATGCATGGAAAATCATTTAAATATATTGTTAATGATTTTGCTATAGAAATACATTCAAAATCAGGAAGAAAGGGATTGTCAGGGTCAGGAATTAATGTAAGCAATGGGGATATTATATGGGCTGTTGTTTTTTTATAGATTATATCTTTATGAAATATGTTTTAATCATTAAAAAAAAGCTGAAATAAAAAGTTAGGACATATTGCAAAAAGGAGTTAATTTTAAAAGATTTTTTTCAAACCATAGTTAGAATTATATTCCCTTCTTTTCTTCTTCTTCTTCTTCTTTAAAGCTATGCAAGTCAAAATATAATGAACTATGACTGCAGTCATCAGGAAAGTCCTTTGTTTAGCATTCTCGGCATCTTGTACTTTTAACAGTGAAACAACTTGTAACTTTGATTTGATTCCATTAGAAACAGTTATGCTCATTATAGTGGATCAAGAATGAGTCTTCTTCTTCTTAACACTTGAGCTGAGATCCAACCCTAACCCTGCTTAAGAGATTGACTTTGAACAGTCATTATCCACTTAGGTAATATTATCAGCTATGAATTTCTGTCTCTTCTCATTAAAAACCTTTTTTGACTAATATTCTCAAGGAGAATTCACTGAGTAACTTTATAAGCATTCAATTTATATTTTGGCTGAGTGACTTTAAACAAATCTTGACAAAAATGATCAATAAATTATATTGATAAGGCTGTTCTTAAGACGTAACTCATTTACTTGTCCATCAGTCTTCTTCTATTTTCTACCCCCCTTCATCTTCTCCTCCCTGGTCTCCCTCTGTCTCTCTCCCTAATCATTCTTATCTTTTCAGGTCAAGCTATTTGGTAAATTTGAATCATGCATTTCTACAGTGAAGTCATTTACAATGAATTTCTGTAGTAAAGTCATTTACAATGAATTTCTGTAGTAAAGTCATTTACAATGCCTTTCTGTAGTAAAGTCATTTACAATGCCTTTCTATAGTAAAGTCATTTACAATGCCTTTCTATAGTAAAGTCATTTACAATGCCTTTCTGTAGTAAAATCATTTACAATGCATTTCTATAGTAAAAATCATTTGCATTTGACAGACTGAAATCTCAGAAAATTGTTGCAGATTGTTTTCATGATATGTTTTTTAAATGTGATTTAATACAGTTGAAAAAATTTGTATATTTTTGCATTTATGGATATAGATATTTGTGTGTGTGAGTGCGTGCTTAAATTTTATTTATAAAATTTCCTTGATATAATTTAATCCTTTGCACCCTGAGCTTAAATTTACCCTCTGCTGTTTGAGTGTGATCTCTGCACTGGTAAACTAGTGCTATAGTGTGTGGGAAAATAAAAGTACACCGGTATACTGTTGTAATAAGCTCAAAGAAAAATACTGTTTTTGTTAGCAAACAGGGGACTAAACACTGCATATGATTCTGAATGAATAAAAGTTGGCTTTTAAACACCAAATAAAGAGTACAAATTTCCAAATAATATTTATAACTATCTGAAGTACTTATCTATGGTAAGAGGTCAAGACAGGGGTATCCCATTGTGGTGTAATGGTTAATAAGGTAATTTTGCAGATCCCTTACTAAAGAATAATGAGTTCAATCCTTGCTGGATGCCCCATACTTGTGATTTTATGTCACAATCTTTCCATGGTGAATCATTTGGGTAAATAACTATTTTACATATAGATACAAAGAGACTAATACAAAAATGTAAAAAAATCACTTCTTGGCGAGGGCCGGTATCAAGCCAGGAACCTTGTAATTCCTTGGCGAACGCTCTATCGACTGAGCTAAACTGTATATATATATAATATATATATATATATATATATATATATATATAGTGGCAGAAAGCTGGTTTGAAGAATTATTTATTATTATCTGGAAGACTGAAGGTGTTCCCAGGACTTCAAAGATGCATCCATGATTTATTTCTTAAAGTTTCCCACTGTATGGACCGTAATTTAAATTTAAGCTTGTTGGGGCAAAGCTATGTTTAGACGAACGCTCTACTAACTGTAAATGATTATATTTAAGCTTTATTTAAGTTTTACATACACAAAAAAATCATCAATAAATAAAGTAAAAACATTAAGAGATAAGTAACATATATATACTGTATATACCCATGGAAAAATCCCACTAGTGGATAGGTCGCACCCTTAATTTGCGGTTGTCAAAATGGGTATTTGCGGTTGACCCACAGATAAATCGCCTTAAAATCTGGCTAGTTACACAACCTATTCTAACATAAAACTTATCAAATATTCACCTTTGTTTCAAGATATTTGGATTCATACCTTTACCAAGTGTATTAATGCTATGTGAAATGCAAACAACCTTGTTCAGGATTTGAATTTGTGTCACCATGTCCATTTCTTATGATG
>CM042179.1:23488251-23491455 GCA_023376005.1 Doryteuthis pealeii
GTTTTATTATTACCTCCCCTTTGTGTAAATCTTTTATGTTTCTGAGAGTATATAAACTCCCAAGAAACTGCAACAGTATTCTAAATAGAATAAAGCTTTCTCAAGCCAGAGGCTTGGGTAAATACATGTGTAAAAAGTAATTGAGAGTTACTTCCCCTGTTTTATTATTACCTCCCCTTTGTGTAAATCTTTGATGTTTCTGAGAGTATATAAACTCCCAAGAAACTGCAACAGTATTCTAAATAGAATAAAGCTATCTCAAGCCTAACCGTGTGTGTTCGTTTATTATCACAACATGCATAATAATAAATGGTCTGAAAGAAAACAATTGCTAAGTGATAAAAGTAAGTTGAAATCCTTTACACCTCATTCCTTGAATATTACATTGTCTTCCATGTGCCAGTTTTTGTATCTAGGATGCATCCAAGTTGTTTTGTAATGGCTTGGCTATTGGGAAAATGTGTTAGTGAACAGCTTATAGTCAGTCACTCTCTAGAGTCAGTCTATAAGCTGTGCTAGACCAAGGAGTTGGTGCTAGACCAAGGGGATCGTTTTTGAATTTGAAGTGGAGCGCCACACCTACCATCAGCTCCTTACTTTACCACACATTTATGCTACTCATACACTTAGTTGGTGAGGACCGGTATCGAACTTGGAACCTTGTGGTTTCTAGCCGAATACTCTACTGACTGAGCTAACCCTGCCCTTCTATTTCAATAGTAATAATAACAACTAATAAAAGAACAATTATAATAATGTATATTATAATTATCTAATTTTTGTATATTATTTTGTTGCATAATCATAACATAAGACTTTTGTTAGCACAATAGTATTAAAATATTCTAACTAGGAGAAGTAAAAATGAAAAAATTCATTAAAACCCAAATAATGGATGAAGGTTAATTCTTCTGACTCAGTTTACAAATTCAGTCAAATGTCATTCCTTCCAAAAGGAATCAGTAATTATATCTGGCCTTAGAAAACAACTGGTTTGTTGAAGTGAGTTAACGTACTGTTGGTTTGAGCAACAAGCTAAGCACAACTGAACCAGTGCCAAGACAATTGGTACTTATGGGAATCCAGAATAGTCCACTCATGCATTTGGGTGATTCCATTCCTTGAGTCCTGATTGGCTGTTTGGTTTCTATGATGTTAGGAGGCTTCATAAATAACCTGGCATTTTGCAGTAGTATTTGCAGCAAAACAGTTTTGTATTGAGTTACGACTGCTTGCTGCCTTGTCTTACCAATTCAACAATAATTGGAACTAGTATGATTATTCTACATCGTTCATCTCACTTGCAAATTGTTATGCCCTGACCATGTCCCGTTCCTAATCAAGAGATTGATTATTTTTACAATTAATTACATATAGTCATAACAAAGATCCCCCTCTCAATCATTGGAGACTTTAATGATTGTGCTGAATCTGATTATCATTCATAGCCTGGGGCTTTGATTTTATGCAGAGAGTTACCTCCTCCCTATGAAAGATGGTTTGGAGACCCCTGGAGATTGCCAGCCTTAATTACTAACACATAAATAAAGGTGGGGACCAAACTGTAAATATATGTTTGTTCATTTCTTACATCACCAAAGGTCAGGTGACAACCTCTGTTTCGAACTTCCATGAAGGCTCCCAATTATGACAAGAAAAAATTGAAGATGGCTGGAAGGCACATTAGTCAAAAGGTTGTGTATATAACAATAAATATGAGAACAACAGTCCGAAAAATCTAAATAATACAAATTATCCAGCCTCATCTCAAAAATAACAAGAAACCTCTGAAAAAGGCCAGAGGGCACATCATTAAACATTGTGTATATAACAATAAGATGAGGACACAGTTTGAAAATCTAAATAATACAGACTTTTCTTTGTTGTTCAACTCAACCTGCGCTATTATGTTTGCATTTGACTAATATCCTCGTAAAGGTATGAACCCTTAACCCCCTCCCCCATCTATGGGTTAAATAGTGCCATTACTGTTTTACTACAAGGATAGATTTGGCATTAAATTAAACCATGCAAGTTGATATGCCATTAGACAAAGAAACCTAACCAAACCTATTGTCAAAATGAAATGGCTCGCGATTACAACAAGAAGGTTCCCGAGTCTGACAAGAAATACCTGAAAAGGGCTGGAGGGCACATCGGCCAAAACATTGTACAGATAACAATGAAGATGAGGACAATATTCCGAATAATCCAAATAATATTAATTATCAAGCCTCATCTCAAAAATTCTGAGGAACATAATATCTTTCTCTTCTGCATTGCAGGGCAAGTCCTTGCCCATTTCACTCTCAGTAGAAGCATCACATGCTTGAATCTTAATGTGGCTTCCAGTCTGATTGTGGGACATGATATTTTCACTTCACTAGGTTGCTGAAAAATTTTGAGGACAAAAACCCCCACCACCCAAAAAAAAAAAAAAAAAAAAAAAACAGAACTTTACATGACTTTTGTAGATCTAGCTATGGTTTTTGACTCTGTAAACTGAAATTCTCTGTGGAAGTCTTAAAGAAAAAAAACACTTGGTTTACCAGATAATGTGCTAAACGTTATCATCTCATTCCACAAGAGAATCAGAAAAGCATCAGTCATGTCTGATGGAAAGTCATCTAATCCATTTAATGTAAAAACAGGCAAGTTTGTGTCATGGCACCTGTGTTGTTTGCAGTCTACTTTTCTATCATGTTACACTATGTATTTGGTGACCTGGAAATAGGGAGTTAAATTTTGCACAACTGGTGGTTCTTTTCAGCTAGTCAGTGCCTCAAAGCAAAAAACACTCAACAAAAACCAAATAAAATTCATGACCTGCTCTTTGCTGATGAGGCTGCACTTGTTGCAAACTCTATTGAATAAGTAAAAGAATCTATTGCAAATTTGTCTATGCCTAGCAGAGTCTTTAGCCTGTCAGCATTAAGAAAACCAAAGTAGGGCACCAACCAGAGCCTTACCCCGAAATAAGTCAAGGATGGTAAAACAGCGACCACCTACCCACGAAATTTCTAGGGTTTCCTATCATGGTAGATGGAAACAATCTCAAAGATGTTAAAGCATTCACATACTTGGTGTAATAAGTAATTGAGAGTTACTTTCCCCTGTTTTATTATTACCTCCCCTTTGTGTAAATCTTTGACATTTCTGAGCATATATAAAACTCTCAGTAAACTGTAAAAGCTAGATAATCTC
>CM042179.1:23491555-23509055 GCA_023376005.1 Doryteuthis pealeii
ATTAGTTGTTATATTACTATTTGAATAGAAGGGGGTTAGCTCAGTAGTAGAGTATTCGGCTAGAAACCAAGAGTTCCAAGCTTCGATACCGGTCCTCACCAACTCAGGATGAGTTGCATAAAATGTGTGCGTAAAGTAAGGAGCGTGGAGGATGTGCGCTCCACTTTCAAATTCAAAAACGTCCCCTGGTCTAGCACCAACTCGCTTGTCTAGCACAGCTTTATAGACTGACTCTAGAGAGTGACGACTAAGCTGTTCACTAACACAATTTTCCAATACCAATCATTACAAAACAACTTGGTGCACCTAGATCACAAAAAACTGCACATGGAAGGACATGTTGCATATTCAAGGAATTGAGTGTAAAGGAATTTTCAACTACATTTTATCACTAGCTAATTGTTTTCTTTTCAGACCATTTATTATCTATGCATGTTGTGATAATAAACGAACACACACGGTAGGTCTGCACGAAGACTTTATTCTATTTAGAATACTGTTGCAGTTTCTTGGGAGTTATTCATACTACTCAGAAACATAAAAGATTTACACAAAAGGGAGGTAATAATAAAACATTGGAAGCCTAACTCTCATTACTTTTTACACAATGTATTTACCAAGCCTCTGGCTGAGAAAGCTTTATTCGTATTTAAAGTCTGCTTGCAGTTTCTGGGAGTTTATTATCTCTCAGACAACATCAAAGATTTACACAAAGGGGAGGTAAATAAACAGGGAAGTTAACTCTTCAATTACTTTTAACATGTATTTTACCAAGCCTCTGCATGAAGCAATTCGCACCAATTAATGATGCCAACTGTGATTTTCTTAAGATTTCTAGCAAATCATTGGAACTTTCCGCTGTCAGCATCCCTCTTTTGTCAGCATCCAACAGACTTGGAGAAAGGTGGACAGCCCAAGATAGAAGCAGAAATGAGCAGTTAGACTTCTCAAAAACTGGATTTGTTATTAGTGGTCGAGTGCTGTTGTAGAACCAACACATTACTTTATTGATTACATGTCAGAGCAGCTCTGTGCAAATGTGCCACAACCTGCCCCATAAGACGAAAAGATCTGAGATTTTTATTTCACAGTATCTATCTACCGGATACTGATCAATCACAGCTAAAGAGCAAACTGATCTGTACATGAAAACATGCCAAGATATCATTTTTTACCCTATCGCTTTTTTAACACACTATATATATTATATATAATAATATATATATATTATTAATTGTACCAACACTCCGCAGCAGCAGATGATGAACCAAGGTAATCTTAAGCAGAGTTTACCAGTTTGTAATTCAGAGTTTCCATTCTCCTAGGTCGGTTGCCAATAACAAGGATTAAAGAGCCAGTCCAAGCCCTACTTTATCCATAGCTGGAGTAGACAGGATTCATATCTTTCCAAGGATATTTAGCGCTAAGTTGAAATGCAATTACCACATCCAAGATTTGAACTTGAGTACGAGTCCATTTCCCATGACTTTAACATTACCACCACATGCTTCTATACCAAGTATCATATCAGACACACACAAACTTACACACAAACTACAGAGACACACACACACACACTATATATATATATATATATAATGGTAGAAGGAAATGAAAAGTTTAAGCATAGAAGCGCTGCTCAACTGCTAAAATAGCAGAGCAAAGTAGAGTTATGGAAAAGTTAACACCATAATACACACACACTCACACATATATATAGATATATAATATATATATATATAAAAGTATACAGCTTTTATCCACTATTTGTGAATTCACACAGCAAACATGAAAGGCTAATAAAAAATGCAAACTCTAATTCCTTGTTCTGTCATCGGTCAATAAATTATGCCTACAAGAATTGCACACACTCCAATACTATTATAATATTAATATATATATTAATAATATACTTATATAGTAAAAGATGAAAACTGGAAGTGAATCGACGATATGTTGAAAATGAATAAAGGAAAGAAAGAAAGGATAATTGTTAATCAATATCACTACACGTGTTTCGGTAGGAGTTATCTATGTGACAATATATATACTATTATTAATGTTTCTAAAATAAACAATACTGAAGTAATTTTTTTTCTTTATATTATTCATTTGTTAAAAATAATAAGTAGCTCTTATAATATTTTACACATAGATAAACTCGCTGACCGAACACGTGAAGTGATATTGATTAAATTATCCTTTATTATCCATCTGTACTTTCTCTTCTTTATTCATTCTTTCAACATATATATATATATATAATAATATTATATAATATATATATATTTATATATATATATAATATATACCATTAGACGGAATGTATGTATGTATGTGCTGTGTGTGTGTTGCAATTTTATTTTGTTTACAGAATTCTCAATGCTTAGTGGTGATAAATCATATCTAATAATATCTGTTTTGATTGCATTTTAATTTCCACTAGCAAAAAAAAGATGAATTTCTAAGTATCTTTTGTATTAGAAGAATACGTTTTATCAAATGTGTTATCATCTTATTTATGTATGTACTCTGTGTGCTACTATATATATATATATACTATATAAGATTATATATTGAAAATGATGAAAAAATTCAGACAACTTAATACTATTAGATACTTGAAAGATATGGTAAGTAAAAAACAAAAAAAACAGCACGGTAAGTATAAAAGCATTGGTGACTTAGTAGCAAGATTTTTTTCTTTTAACTATTTGTATTTATCAGCTAATCAGATATACCAAGTCCTGTTTATATGCAACACACGCTGAGTTTCTTCCAGATAAGTTCTCTCTTCTTCCAAAATTTATTTGACCTTTAATAAGCAAGAGCTTGGTGCATTGTTTATATTTATTTCGATCACAGAATTTCTTTCTTCCTTTCTTTGTAAAAAAAAAAAAAAAAAAAAAAAAATTATTTCTTAATATTTATCAGGCATGGGGTTATTGACATGACAACTCTGTTAAGGTACCCACCAAATCTTCTGTCTTTGGGAGAGAACCTGAACTTTGGCACAGTGACCCGCCAGTCCTTGGAGTATTTAAAAATACTAGACTTGGCATTATTACATTTTTCGCAGTTTAGATTCTGACTTCTGACAATTCACTAACCAAAGACACAAATTGTCTGACTGAAAAACAGGTTGTTTCAAAGAACATTTCTATGCATGAAATTTCCTTTTATATTTGTTATAATATATATATATTATATATATTAATATATATATATAGATAGATAGATTAGATACGATAATCGACATGGATTTTTTAACATATCTCATTTCTAGCTAAATAGTTATAATATTACGTACTAAAATACTATGGTTCATTTATTATTTAGTTATCATTCCCCTTTCCTGTTGGTCTTTGAGTAGAATTGCCATTAATACTTTTCTTGTCTTTGATTCAGGTATTCGAGTTACTCAGCGTATTACATCTTCAGAAGATTGAAGGTTTAAGAAACCGAAACGTTTACTTCGATAAATAAATTCACCTAATTTTTGGAACACTGTTTTTCAACAGTTCTTATATATATATATATACTTATATATATATATTATATAATATAAATGAATATTGGCGGGATAACTTTGTTACTATGTGTACTTTGTGGATATCATTGGAGGCATGGGAAATGAACAACAACAAGAACAAAAAACAGAGTTTCAATATCCAGCCGGTCGATATTTATTCCAATATTTCGGTGACCTCACCTTATCGAGGTATATATGATGACTGGTGAAAAAATATGAAAATCAACATTCTATACTATATAATCCAGTATCAGCAATAACAGTGAGTGGAGTCTTATTACTGTTTTCACTAGCACGTAGACCAAAGAGATTGTTTTGTGTCGGGGTGGAGTGCCACACTCTACTCCTTCACCTCACCCAGATCCACTGTACTACTGCATACGCTGACGTTTTAGCAAGGCTGGTATCAAATCAGAAATCCTATGTGCGTTCGAGGCGATACACTACCGACTGAGCGTAAACCGCCCTATAATATATATATATAAGTAGAGGTTATATATTATATGTATATATAGATACAGTAATTAAATCATGAATTTCACCATAAGGAATCTTTTATCTATACACACTGTATACTAAATCCTCTGCTACTAACGTATTGAGCATTTCTATAATCACGGACTTATCCGCATGATACTTGTATCAACCAATTATTGGGATAGCCAGTGGTCTTTTTCCGATAAGTCATTCCTTTACAACAATACTATATATATATATATATATATATATGTGTGTGTGTTGTGTGTGTGTAAAGATTGAAACTGAAGTGAACTATCTATAAGATATAATGCATGCATGCATGTTCGAGTATATCATATATGCATATACACACTATACAGAGCTTTTATATATGTCATATACACACTCTATACAGAATTATATATGAATATCAATACTGGATAATATATGGTGTGGAGTGATGGTTAAAGCGAGGGAAGTGAGCTGCGAATTTAATGGATAGAGCAATGTAATCTAAGGTAGTACAACGAGAGGAGTAAATGGCACTATATATATTTGTGAATAAAAGGCCTTATGATTATTGAGCCTTTTATCCCAAATAACTTTGCTCTGTTCTACAATAATAAACATGAGCTCCAAGGAACCTGGAAACTCGTACAACGAATGATGGTAGGAATTAGGACCAGCCTAGAATCACCTTCAAGAAAACTTGGTACACAACAAAGTATATATCAATATATATATACTATATAGTTTAATAATGACACATGTAAACTCCTAACCGAAACATGTGTAAGACAAATAGATAAATATCCTATATTAATTCCATTCTATTACTTTCTTCTCCTTTATTCATTTTTTCAACATACCTCAGATTCATCCAGTTTCATTTTAACACAACAAACACACACACATATTATATTATATAATGACATATTATTAATAATAATCAGTAGCTATTGAACAGCTTTTCAAGACAAAATATTGAGTTTGAAAACTTTGTAGATTTTCAAATGCAAATGAAAAATCTTGCCTTCACAATTGTTGAAGTACATTGAAGAGCAACAGCGAATAGATTGTTTTTTTTTTTTTTTTTTTTTTTTTTTTTTTTTTTTTTTTTTTTTTTTTTTTTTTTTTTTTTTTTTTTTTTTTTTTTTTTTTTTTTTCTGTATTTGTAGAGTTAAGCTTATCCGATCCCCAGGTTGGTTTGATGTGGGGTGCTTTGTAGGAAGTAAGCTCCCGCAGACTTGGTTTTAAATGCTAGATCCTTGGTATCCCCTTTCAGGGATGCTGAGCTCACTAATTAATAAAGCCAGTCCCCCCCCCCTTACCCCTTTTAGCTGACTGGGCGTGTGCTGCATGGTGGTGGGGTGAAGGACTCTGAACTACGGTGTTAATTATTTCAGTGCCTCCTGAGCTAAACTGAAGTTTTTATTAAGTTCTTGGTAAATGCTATCACTGTTCATTGTCAGTCAGGATATTCCCAACTAATAGTTGTTGAGAAGCCATTTTTTCTGTGCTAAATTGAATGTTCGGACTTTATACAACAGTATTTAGAACACATTCTCGAAAAACTGTTAAAATGTACAAGAAGCCATCATTGCTGTAATGTTTATCATCGATAAGAAATGGCATGGTGAACACAAATTCAAATCCTTGAACACGGTTGTTTGCATTTCACATAGCCATTAATACACTCTGGTAAAGGTATGAATCAAATATCTTGAAACAGTGTGAATATTGATAAGTATTTATTGTTAGAATAGGTTTGTGTAACTAGCCATTTTAGGCGACTTCTATCTGTGGGTCAAACCGCAAATACCCATTTTTGACAACCGCCAAATTAAAGGGTGGCTATTCCACTAGTGGATTTTTCCAATGGGTATATACAGTATATATATGTTCTATATCTCTTAATGTTTTTCTTTATTTATGATGATTTTTTGTGTAGTAAACTTAAAGTATAAGCTTAATATAACATTTACAGATTAGTAGAAGCGTTCGTCTAACATAGCTTTGCTTCAAACAAGCTTAAATTTAAATTACGGTCCATACATGGAACACTAAGAAATAAATCATGGATGCTCTTTGAAGTCTGGGAACCACCTTCAGTCTTCCAGATAATAATAAATAATCTTCAAACCAGCTTTCTGCACATAATATATATATATATATATATATATATTTATATATATACAGTTAGCTCAGTCAGATAGAGCGTCGCAAGATACAGGTTCCTGCTGATACCGGCCTCGCCAAGAAGTGAATTTTTTACACTTTGTATTAGTCTCTTCTGTATCTATATGTAAAATAGTTATTAACCCAAATGATTCACTCCAATGCGAAAGATTGTGACATAAATCGCACAGAGTAATGGGCGATCCAGGCAAGGCATTGAACTCATTATTCTTACGTAAGGGATCTGCAAATTACCTTATTAACCATTACACCACAATGGGTACCCGTCTGACCTCTTACATAGATAAGACTTCAGATAGTTTAAATATATTTGAAATTTGTACTCTTTATTTGTGTTAAAAGCCAACTTTTATTCATTCAGAATCATATGCGTGTTAGTCCCGTTGCTAACACAAAACAGTATTTTTCTTTGAGCTTATTACACAGTAACCGGTGCGTACTTTTTTCCACACACTATAGCACTATTTACCAGTGCAGATCACACTTCAAACAGCAGAGGTATTAAGCTCAGTGCAAAGATTAAATTATATCAGAAATTTTATAAATTAAAATTAAGCACGCACTCACACACACAAATATCGTAGATCCATAAATGCAAAAATATACCAATTTTTTCACTGCTATTAAATCAATTAAAAACATATCATGAAAACAATCTGCCACAATTTTCTGAGATTTCAGTCTGTCAAATGCCATTGCTAAATGATCTTTACTATAGAAAGGCATTTAAATGATTTTACTACAGACAAGCCATTAGTAAAATGCTTTATATAGAAAAGCATTGTAAATGACTTTACTACAGAAAGGCATTGGTAAATGACTACTACAGAATTCATGTAAATAGACTTTACACAAGAAATATCATTGTAAATGACTTCACTGTAGAAATGCATGATTCAAATTTACCAAATAGCTTGACCTGAAAAGATAAGAATGATTAGGGAGAGAGAACAGAGGGAGACCAGGGAGGAGAAGATGAAGGGGTCAGAAAATAGAAAAGGGGAAAGACTGAGGACAAGTAAATGAGTTTAGCGTCTTAAGGAACCAGCCTTATCAATATATTATTGCGATCATTTTTGTCAAGATTTGTTTAAACGTCACTCCAGCCCAAAATATTAAATTCGAACGTGCTTATAAAGTACTCAGTGATTCCTTTGAGAACTATAGATACAAAAGGCTTTTTAATGAGAAGAGACAGAAATTCTAGCTGAATATAATTACCTAAGTGGATAATGACTGTTCAAAGTCAATCGTTAAGCAGGGTAGGTTGGATCATCAGCTCAACCTGTAGAGAAGAAGACTCATTCTTGATCCATAAAGCGCTAACTGTTTCTAATGGATCAAATCAAAGTTACAAGTTGTTTCACTTTTAAAAAGTACAAATGCGAGAATGCTAAACAAAGACTTTCCGATGACTGCAGTCATAGTTCCATTATATTATTGACTTTGCCAAGCTTTAAAAAGAAAGAAGAAAACGAAGGATATAATTCTTACTATGTTTCAAATAAATCTTTTTAAATTAACTCCTTTTTGCACTATGGTCTAACTTTTTATTTCAGCTTTCTTTTTAATGATTAAAACAGTATTTCATAAAAGATATAAATCTATAAAAAACAACAGCCCCACTATAATATCCCATTGATTAATTAATCCTGACCCCTGAAATCCTTTCTTCCTGATTTCAATGTATATTCTAAGCAAAATCCACTTAACAATATATTAAATTGATTTTCCATGCATAATATTTAGTGCTAATAATGTAATGAAATTGTCAAATTTTGTTCCTCATCTTCAAATTTACACAGAATATTCCTTATTAATAGTAAGTTATATAACATGCATTTCTATAGTAAAAATAATTTACAATGCATTTCTAATAGTAAGTAATTACAATGCATTTCTATAGTAAATCATTACAATGCATTTCTATAGTAAGTCATTTACAATGCAATTTCTATGGAGAAATACTTAAATATATTACTATAGCTAGTAATTACTTAAATTGTAATTTTCGATATAGATTTTTTTAATCAAATTCTGATGTCACTATGTATGCTAATTGTCATCTGAATGAAAATTCAAGAATGTATCCATTAAGGATAACATAAATATTTTGATTTCAATTACATTATTAGTATCTATTACATTTTAGGACAAAATTTCAGAGACAAAAACTTTATTATCAGATTAAATTCCAGAAGGATCATTACATTTTGATATCTGATGAGATTGAAGGTCTATTCATTTGAAGATGTTCTTACATTTAGGGTTTAAAAAGAAAAAAAAGTGACTAATCATAAATTAACTATTTCATACACAAGCGCACATAAATTAGTCAATGAATAAACAAAATAACAAATATCTTAAAAAAAAAAAAAAAAAAAAGAAAAGAATGGGAAGAGATTGTATTCATTGACATTTTAAGAAAAGTTTTTATTGTCTAATAGAAGCTCAGCAGAAATTAAATTGTTTATAATTAGGAGGTGATGTTCATCCTGTGGGACATACGTATCAGGAAGGGACCTCGGCACCCCTTCCCCTTCCCTAAAAAAACAGGATGTGTCCAGTCAAGAAAAGTTATTCAATTAAAAGACGAAAAAAACAAAAACACCCCCCTCCTATTTCTTTCCTTCTTTTTCTCCGCCTCTCTATGTCAAAGCATATGTAACAAAGAAAATTCAAGAAAATTAAAGAACACAACATTTTTTTAATAAAAAAAAGAATCCCAAACCATAACAATGAAATAAACAATGATAGATATTGATATCTTTAATGGGAGAACTTGAGGGTGGGGTGGGGGTATAATAAAAGAAAAGACAGCAATGAACATTCATAGTAAGAGAAAACTGCAAGTCCTTTATAGACTCATGGTTCTAGAAGAAAAACAAGGAAAGAAAGTGAACAGAGACAAAAAAAAAAAAAAGAAGAAAGAAAGGGAAGGAAAAAGAATTTTAAGAAAAAAGGAAAAATAAAAGAAAAAAAAAGGAAAGAAAAAGAAAAAACAGAATAAAAAGGAAAAAGAATAAAGAAAAAATACAAAAGGAAAATAGAAAAGCAAGAAAAGAAAAGAAAAAGAAGAAAGAAAGAAAAAAATAATAAAGAAAAGGAAAGAAAAAGAAAAAGATAAAAGAAAAGAAAAAAGAAAAAAAGAAAAAGAAAAAAGAAAAGAAAGAAAAAGAAAAAGGATAAAAAGAAAGAAAAAAATTATAACATAATATCAGTTAATCATTCATACACTCAACTAACATAAAAATATTGATGATTTGTGATGCGGTGTTTGAAACCTAATATCTTTTCGCATTAATAACATATCTATGACTTTTTAAACTGTCACATAACACTTTATACAAATGACATATACTGTGGTTCAAAACACATCTTAACTTAGTGTATCTCGAGATCATCGAAATTACCTTAGGGAATTGTCTTGTAGACACATCCAAAGATGGCCACTAGTAAATCAATTTTCTCCCCTACACTACTGACTTACATAGATTAAACATTTTTCTTTCTCTCTTCTTTTTTGATAATGTCACTGGATCATTAGACAATAATGATAAAAAGTCACTTAGATGAGAATCTGACCCCGCATAAGAATGAGACCCTATAACCGCCACTCCCACACCGCCCTAAGAAATTTCAATAGATAGATGAATTTAGATGCTTATAATGAAAATTGCCTGTCTGATTTTTTTCTCATTTCTAAAAGATGAATCTCATCCAAGAGTTTTTTTTTTTTTTTTTTTTTTCTAGAGAAACAACAAAGCTATAAAGTAAGTCGTCGGGGTGGCCTAAAGTCGTTATCAGCCAATCAGCGAGGAGTCTATCCCTTTCACTAGCGCTAGACCAAGAATTTTTTTTGCATCTGAGATGGACTCCACACCTACATCACTCCTCACTTTTGCACATATTCCCCGCTGCTACTCATCTATGCCTGAGTAAAGTAAAGTAAGTCGTCGGGGGGCTAAAGTCAGTATCAGCAACTCAGCAAGAGAGTCTATCCCCCTTTCACTAGCACTAGCTAAGGAGATTTTTAGCATCTGAGTGGAGCGCACCACTACCATCACGCTCCTTACTTTGCGTACAGATCCCCATGCTACTCATCGCTGATTGGCGAGGGCCCCAAACAACCATACCCCCGGGACAAACAGGAACCTTGTGGTTTCCTAGAGCGAATGGCTAGATAATATCAGTGACAATGTGCGCTCAGCACCCCGTGACGATTATCAACACACCACGAATGAAACTGGCTAGCAGAGTATAAAATTCTAGCTTAATTACCCCTGGGAAAGCATGACCGACCTCTTGTATGCAGGAACAGAAATGATTTAGTGATATTCGGATTATTCGGACTATTTTCCTCATCTTCATTGTTTATCTGTTACAATGTTTCGGCGATGTGCCCTCGCCTTTCTTCAGGTATTTTGAAATTGAACTCAGGAACTTTCTAGACAAGAGTTCCGAGCTTCGAAAGAAAGTTGTCGAATTTCAGGAACTTTTGGTCTCAGATTAGGAACCATCTCAGATCGGGAACTTTCTTTTCGATCGGAAACCTTCTGTCGTAAGAAAGTTCCTGAGTTCAATTTCAAGAATACCTGAAAAAGGCCGGGGCACATCGCCCGAAACATTGTACAGATAACAATGAACGATGAGGAAAAGTCGAATAATCCGATAAATACGTAAAATCATTCTGTTCCTCTACAGAGGTGGTTCATGCCTTTCCCAGGACGGTATTAGCTAGAATTTAACTCTAGTCGAGCCAGTTTCCATTCTGGTTGTGTTGATAATCGTCACCTACTACCCACATTGTCATGATTATTATCTAACATTTTCGCAGCTAGGGGGCGGGGAAAAACCAACCCAAACGGGGTTTATTTCCCTGGTTTTTGAAACCGGCCCTCGCCAATCACGCCTCAATTAGTAGCATGGGATCTGTACGGCAAATAAGGAGTGATGGTAGGGTCGCGCTCCCACCTCAGATGCAAACACAACTCCTTAGTTATGCTAGCTGAAAAGGGGATAGAGCTCTTTGGCTGATTGGCTGATACGATTTATCCACCCCGACGACTTCTTTCTTTACTCAGCATATGATAGAACGGGGATATGTGCAATAAAGTGAGGAGATGATGGTAGTGTGGAGCTCCATCTCAGATGCAAAAAACAATTCCTGTCTAGCGCTAGTTGAAAACGGGATACGGACTCCTCGCTGATTGGCTTGATACACGACTTTAGGCCACCCGACGACTTACTTTACTTAGCTATTGATGTTTTCTAGAAAAAAAAAAAAAAAAAAAAAAAAACTCTTGGAATAGATTCATTTTAGAAATGAGAAAAAAATCAGACAGAGCAATTCTTCATTAATAAGCAATCTAATTCAGATCTAATTCTATTAATTTTTTCTAGGCTGTCGCTTTGGGAGTGGGGTATAGTCTCATTCTTAATGCGGTCAGATCTATGCTAAGTGACTTTTTATCATTAATTTGTCAAATGCATCAGTGACATTATCAAAAAAAGAAGAGAGAAGAAAAATGTGTTATCATGTAAGATCAGAGTGAGGGTTGAAGAAAATTGATTACTAGTGCCATTGGATGTGTCTAGACAAGGAACAATCCCTAAGGTAATTTTCTGATTGATCCTCAGATACACTAAGTTAATGTTGATTTTGAACCACAGTATATTGTCATTGTATAAATTTATGTACAGTTTAAAAAGTCATAGATATTTATTATCCAAAAGATGAGTTAGTTCCCAACACCACGCACACAAATCATACATATTTTTTATGTTAGTTGAGTGTATGATGATAATCTTGATATTTGTTATTAATTTTTTCTTTCTTTTATTCTTTTTTCTTTTTCTTTTCCTTTTTTTTCTTTTTTCTTTTTTTTTCTTCTTTTCTTTATCTTTTTTCTTTTTTTTTCCTTTTCTTTTATTCTTTTTTTCTTTTCTTTCTTTCTTTTTTTCTTTTTCTTTTCTTCTTTTTCTATTTTTCTTTTTTTTATTCTTTATTCTTTTTCCTTATTCTTTTTTTCTTTTTCTTTCTTTTTTTCTTTTTTTTCCTTTTTTTCTTTTATTCTTTTTCCTTCCTTTCCTCTTTTCTTTTTTTCTTCTCTTTTCACTTTCTTTTCCTTTCTTCTTCTAGAACCATGAGATAAAGGACTTGACATTTTTTTTCTCTTCTATAAATGTTTCATTCATTTTTCTTTTCTTTATATCCCCCCACCCCACACCTCATTCTCCCATAAAGATATCAATATCCTACATTGTTTTATTCTTTATTTGTATTTTTATTCTTTTTTTTTTTATTAAAAAAATGTTTGTCTTTAAAATTTCATTGAATTTCTTTTACATAGCTTGACATAGAGAGGGAGAAAAAGAAGGAAAGAAATAGGAGGGGGTGTTTTTTGTTTTTTTCGTCTTTTAATGAATAACTTTCTTGACTGGACACATCCTGTTTTTTAGGGAAGGGGAAGGGGTGCCGAGGTCTCCTTCCTGATACTATGTCCCACAGGATTGAAACATCAGCCTCCTTAATTACCTAAAAACAAATTTAATTTCTGCTGAAAGCTCTATGTAGACATATTAAAAACTTTTTTCTTAAAATGTCAAATGAATACAATCTCTTCCCATTTCTTTCTTTTTTTTTTTTTTTTTTAGATATTTTTATTTGTTTATTCATTGACTAATTTATGTGCATTTTGTGTATGAAATAGTTAATTTATGAATTAGTCACTTTTTTTTTCTTTTTTAAACCCAAATGAATGAACATCTCAAATGAATAACCTTCATCTCAATCAGATATCAAAATTAATTGATCCTTCTGGAAATTTAATTGATAATAAAAGTTTTTGTCTCTGAAAATTTTGTCCTAAAATGTAATAGATAAATAATTTAATTAAATCAAAATATTTATGTTATCCTTAATGGAAACATTCATTGAATTTTCATTCAGATGAACAATTACATACATAGTGACACAGAATTTAGATTAAAAAAATCTTATATAGAAATACATTGTAAGTAATTCTACTATAGTAATATATTATAAGTAATTCTCCAATAGAAATGCATTGTAAATGACTTTACTATAGAAATGCATTGTAAATGATTTTACTATAGAAATGCATTGTAAATTACTTTACTATAGAAATGCATTGTAAATTATTTTACTATAGAAATGCATTGTAAATAACTTTACTATTAATAAAAGGAATATTTCTAGTGTTAAATTGAAGATTAGGAACAAAATTTTACAATTTTTTACAATTATTAGCACTAAATATTATGCATGGAAAATCATTTAAATATATTGTTAATGATTTTGCTATAGAAATACATTGAAAATCAGGAAGAAAGGGATTGTCAGGGGTCAGGAATTAATGTAAGCAATGGGGATATTATATGGGGCTGTTGTTTTTTTATAGATTATATCTTTATGAAATATGTTTTAATCATTAAAAAAAAGCTGAAATAAAAAGTTAGGACATATTGCAAAAAGGAGTTAATTTTAAAAAGATTTTTTTCAAACCATAGTAAGAATTATATTCCCTTCTTTTCTTCTTCTTCTTCTTTAAAGCTATGCAAGTCAAAATATAATGAACTATGACTGCAGTCATCAGGAAAGTCCTTTGTTTAGCATTCTCGGCATCTTGTACTTTTAACAGTGAAACAACTTGTAACTTTGATTTGATTCCATTAGAAACAGTTATGCTCATTATAGTGGATCAAGAATGAGTCTTCTTCTTCTTAACACTTGAGCTGAGATCCAACCCTAACCCTGCTTAAGAGATTGACTTTGAACAGTCATTATCCACTTAGGTAATATTATCAGCTATGAATTTCTGTCTCTTCTCATTAAAAACCTTTTTGACTAATATTCTCAAGGAGAATTCACTGAGTAACTTTATAAGCATTCAATTTATATTTTGGCTGAGTGACTTTAAACAAATCTTGACAAAAATGATCAATAAATTATATTGATAAGGCTGTTCTTAAGACGTAACTCATTTACTTGTCCATCAGTCTTCTTCTATTTTCTACCCCCCTTCATCTTCTCCTCCCTGGTCTCCCTCTGTCTCTCTCCCTAATCATTCTTATCTTTTCAGGTCAAGCTATTTGGTAAATTTGAATCATGCATTTCTACAGTGAAGTCATTTACAATGAATTTCTGTAGTAAAGTCATTTACAATGAATTTCTGTAGTAAAGTCATTTACAATGCCTTTCTGTAGTAAAGTCATTTACAATGCCTTTCTATAGTAAAGTCATTTACAATGCCTTTCTGTAGTAAAATCATTTACAATGCCTTTCTATAGTAAAATCATTTACAATGCATTTGACAGACTGAAATCTCAGAAAATTGTTGCAGATTGTTTTCATGATATGTTTTTTAAATGTGATTTAATACAGTTGAAAAAATTTGTATATTTTTGCATTTATGGATATAGATATTTGTGTGTGTGAGTGCGTGCTTAAATTTTATTTATAAAATTTCCTTGATATAATTTAATCCTTTGCACCCTGAGCTTAAATTTACCCTCTGCTGTTTGAGTGTGATCTCTGCACTGGTAAACTAGTGCTATAGTGTGTGGGAAAATAAAAGTACCACCGGTATACTGTTGTAATAAGCTCAAAGAAAAATACTGTTTTTGTTAGCAAACAGGGGACTAAACACTGCATATGATTCTGAATGAATAAAAGTTGGCTTTTAAACACCAAATAAAGAGTACAAATTTCCAAATAATATTTATAACTATCTGAAGTACTTATCTATGGTAAGAGGTCAAGACAGGGGTATCCCATTGTGGTGTAATGGTTAATAAGGTAATTTTGCAGATCCCTTACTAAAGAATAATGAGTTCAATCCTTGCTGGATGCCCCATACTTGTGATTTTATGTCACAATCTTTCCATGGTGAATCATTTGGGTAAATAACTATTTTACATATAGATACAAAGAGACTAATACAAAAATGTAAAAAAATCACTTCTTGGCGAGGGCCGGTATCAAGCCAGGAACCTTGTAATTCCTTGGCGAACGCTCTATCGACTGAGCTAAACTGTATATATATATATATATATATATATATATATATATATATATATAGTGGCAGAAAGCTGGTTTGAAGAATTATTTATTATTATCTGGAAGACTGAAGGTGTTCCCCAGGACTTCAAAGATGCATCCATGATTTATTTCTTAAAGTTTCCACTGTATGGACCGTAATTTAAATTTAAGCTTGTTGGGGCAAAGCTATGTTTAGACGAACGCTCTACTAACTGTAAATGATTATATTAAGCTTATATTTAAGTTTTACATACACAAAAAAAATCATCAATAAATAAAGTAAAAACATTAAGAGATAAGTAACATATATATACTGTATATACCCATGGAAAAATCCCACTAGTGGATAGGTCGCACCCTTAATTTGCGGTTGTCAAAATGGGTATTTGCGGTTGACCCACAGATAAATCGCCTTAAAATCTGGCTAGTTACACAACCTATTCTAACATAAAACTTATCAAATATTCACCTTTGTTTCAAGATATTTGGATTCATACCTTTACCAAGTGTATTAATGCTATGTGAAATGCAAACAACCTTGTTCAGGATTTGAATTTGTGTCACCATGTCCATTTCTTATGATGATAACCATTACACAATGAGTGCTTCTTGTACCATTTTACATTTTTCGAAATGTGTTCTAAAATACTGTTGTATAACAGTACCAACATTCATTTAGCACAAAAAATGGCTTCTCAAAAACTATAGTTGGTAATATCCTGACTGACAATGGAACAGATAGCATTACCAAGAACCTTAATAATAAACTTTCTTTTCAGCTCAGGAGGCACATGAAATAATTAACACCTTAGTTCCAGGAGTCCTTCACCCCCACCACCATGCAGCACACGCCCCATCAGCTAAAAGGGGTAAGGACTGGCTTTATTAATTAGTGCCTCAGGCATCCCTGAAGGGGAATACCAAAGGAATCTAAGCAATTTTTAAAACCACACTGCGGGAGGCTTACTTCCTACAAAGCACCCCACATCAAACCAACCTGGGGAGTCGGATAAAAAGCTTCTCTACAAAATACTACAATCTATTTCGCTGTTGCTCTTAAATGTACTTTCAACAATTGTGAGGCTAAGATTTCATTTGCATTTTTGAAAATCTGACAAAGTTTTCAACTCAAATATTTTGGTCTTTGAAAAGCTAGTTCAATAGCTACTGAATTATTATTAATAATGTGTCATATATATATATATATATATGTGTGTGTGTTTGTGTGTGTAAAATGAAACTGGAGGTGAATCTGACGGTATGTTGAAAAAATGAATAAAGGAAAGAAAGTATAGAATGGATAATATAGGATATTTTAATCTATTTTGCTTACACATGTTTCGGTTAGGAGTTTATCCATGTGTACATTATTAAATATATATATATATATATATATATATACTTTGTTGTGGTACCAAGTTTCTTGGTACAAGGTGATTCTAGGCTGGTCCTATTCCCTACCATCAGTTTGTTGTAGAGTTCAGGTTCCGTTGGGAGCTCAATGTTTAATTATTGTAAACAGAGCAAAGTTATTTGGGAATAAAAAGGCCTCAAATATCATAAGGCCTTTTTATTCACAAATATATATAGTGCCATTTACTTCATGTCCATGCTACCCTAACTTAGATATACATGCTCTATCCATAATATTGAGCACTATTTAGTTATAAATATCACACTATATTATCAATATTATATTCATATATACATTCTGTATGAGTGTGTATATGACATATATAAAAGCTCTGTATTAGTGTGTATATGCATATATGAATATACTCTGTATACACATGCATGCATGTATATATATTCTTTCAACATACTGTCGGATTCACTTCCAGTTTCATCTTTACACACACACACACACACACACATATATATATATATATATATATATATATATGTGTGTGTAAAGGGAATGACTTATCGGAAACAAACACTGGGCTAATCCCAATATTTGGTTGATACAAGTATCAATCGGATAAGTCCGTGTTATAGAAATGCTCAATACGTTAGTAGAGAGGATTTAGTATTACAGTGTGTATAGATAAAGATCCTTATGGTGAAATTCTAGTAGGTTATTTCTATGCACACTGTAATACTATATATACATATATATATATATATATATATATATATATAGGGCCGGTTTAGCTCAGTCGGTAGTGTATTCGCCTCGGAACCACAAGGTTTCTGATTTGATACCAGCCCTTGCTAACTCAGCGTATCAGTAGTACATGGATCTG
>CM042179.1:23511555-23548020 GCA_023376005.1 Doryteuthis pealeii
CCTTGGGAAAGATATGAATCCTACTCTCCCTCCAGCTATGGATAAATAGTAGGGCTGACTGGGCTCTTTAACCTTGGTTAGGCAACCGACCTAGGAGAAGGAAAACTCTGAATTCAAACCTGGTAAACTCTGCTTAAGATTGACCTTGTATCACATCCTGCTTGTGCGGAGTGGTTGGTACATATATATATATATATATATATATATATATATATATATATGTGTGTTAAAAAAGCATAGAGTTAAAAATGATATCTGGCATGTTTCATGTACAGATAGTTTGCTCTTTAGCTGTGATTTGATCAGTATCCGTGTAGATAGATAACTGTGAAATAAAAATCTCAGATCTTTTCGTCTTATGGGGCAGGTTTGTGGCACATTTTGCACCAAGCTGCTCTTGACATTAATCAAAAAGTATGGTTGGTTCTACACAAGCACTCACCACTATAAACAAATCATCAGTTTGAGAAGTCTAACTGCTCAGTTTCTGCTTTCTATCTTGCTGTTCCACCTTTGCTCCAAGTCTGTTGGATGCTGACAAGAGGGATGCTGACAAGAACAGTCAAATGATGTTGCTAGAAAGTCTTAAGCATAAAATCTACAGTTGGCAATCATTAATTGGTGGCCAATTGCTTCATGCAGAGGCTTGGGTAAATACATGTGTAAAAAGTAATTGAGAGTTACTTCCCCTGTTTTATTATTACCTCCCCTTTGTGTAAATCTTTGATGTTTCTGAGAGTATATAAACTCCCAAGAAACTGCAACAGTATTCTAAATAGAATAAAGCTTTCTCAAGCCAGAGGCTTGGGTAAATACATGTGTAAAAAGTAATTGAGAGTTACTTCCCCTGTTTTATTATTACCTCCCCTTTGTGTAAATCTTTTATGTTTCTGAGAGTATATAAACTCCCAAGAAACTGCAACAGTATTCTAAATAGAATAAAGCTATCTCAAGCCTAACCGTGTGTGTTCGTTTATTATCACAACATGCATAATAATAAATGGTCTGAAAGAAAACAATTGCTAAGTGATAAAAGTAAGTTGAAATCCTTTACACCTCATTCCTTGAATATTACATTGTCTTCCATGTGCCAGTTTTTGTATCTAGGATGCATCCAAGTTGTTTTGTAATGGCTTGGCTATTGGGAAAATGTGTTAGTGAACAGCTTATAGTCAGTCACTCTCTAGAGTCAGTCTATAAGCTGTGCTAGACCAAGGAGTTGGTGCTAGACCAAGGGGATCGTTTTTGAATTTGAAGTGGAGCGCCACACCTACCATCAGCTCCTTACTTTACCACACATTTATGCTACTCATACGCTGAGTTGGTGAGGACCGGTATCGAACTTGGAACCTTGTGGTTTCTAGCCGAATACTCTACTGACTGAGCTAACCCTGCCCTTCTATTTCAATAGTAATAATAACAACTAATAAAAGAACAATTATAATAATGTATATTATAATTATCTAATTTTTGTATATTATTTTGTTGCATAATCATAACATAAGACTTTTGTTAGCACAATAGTATTAAAATATTCTAACTAGGAAAAGTAAAAATGAAAAAATTCATTAAAACCCAAATAATGGATGAAGGTTAATTCTTCTGACTCAGTTTACAAATTCAGTCAAATGTCATTCCTTCCAAAAGGAATCAGTAATTATATCTGCCTTAGAAAACAACTGGTTTGTTGAAGTGAGTTAACGTACTGTTGGTTTGAGCAACAAGCTAAGCACAACTGAACCAGTGCCAAGACAATTGGTACTTATGGGAATCCAGAATAGTCCACTCATGCATTTGGGTGATTCCATTCCTTGAGTCCTGATTGGCTGTTTGGTTTCTATGATGTTAGGAGGCTTCATAAATAACCTGGCATTTTGCAGTAGTATTTGCAGCAAAACAGTTTTGTATTGAGTTACGACTGCTTGCTGCCTTGTCTTACCAATTCAACAATAATTGGAACTAGTATGATTATTCTACATCGTTCATCTCACTTGCAAATTGTTATGCCCTGACCATGTCCCGTTCCTAATCAAGAGATTGATTATTTTTACAATTAATTACATATAGTCATAACAAAGATCCCCCTCTCAATCATTGGAGACTTTAATGATTGTGCTGAATCTGATTATCATTCATAGCCTGGGGCTTTGATTTTATGCAGAGAGTTACCTCCTCCCTATGAAAGATGGTTTGGAGACCCCTGGAGATTGCCAGCCTTAATTACTAACACATAAATAAAGGTGGGGACCAAACTGTAAATATATGTTTGTTCATTTCTTACATCACCAAAGGTCTGGTGACAACCTCTGTTTCGAACTTCCATGAAGGCTCCCAATTATGACAAGAAAAAATTGAAGATGGCTGGAAGGCACATTAGTCAAAAGGTTGTGTATATAACAATAAATATGAGAACAACAGTCCGAAAAATCTAAATAATACAAATTATCCAGCCTCATCTCAAAAATAACAAGAAACCTCTGAAAAAGGCCAGAGGGCACATCAGTTAAAACATTGTGTATATAACAATAAAGATGAGGACAACAGTTTGAAAAATCTAAATAATACAGACTTTTCTTTGTTGTTCAACTCAACCCTGCGCTATTATGTTTGCATTTGGACTAATATTCTTCGTAAAGGTATGAACCCTTAACCCCCTCCCCCCATCTATGGGTTAAATAGTGCCATTACTGTTTTACTACAAGGATAGATTTGGCATTAAATAAACCATGCAAGTTGATATGCCATTAGACAAAGAAACCTAACCAAACCTATTGTCAAAATGAAAATGGCTCGCGATTACAACAAGAAGGTTCCCGAGTCTGACAAGAAATACCTGAAAAGGGCTGGAGGGCACATCGGCCAAAACATTGTACAGATAACAATGAAGATGAGGACAATATTCCGAATAATCCAAATAATATTAATTATCAAGCCTCATCTCAAAAATTCTGAGGAACATAATATCTTTCTCTTCTGCATTGCAGGGCAAGTCCTTGCCCATTTCACTCTCAGTAGAAGCATCACATGCTTGAATCTTAATGTGGCTTCCACTCTGATTGTGGGACATGATATTTTCACTTCACTAGGTTGCTGAAAAATTTTGAGGACAAAAGCCCCCACCCACCCAAAAAAAAGAACAAAAAAAAACAACTTTACATGACTTTTGTAGATCTAGCTATGGTTTTTGACTCTGTAAACTGAAATTCTCTGTGGAAGTCTTAAAGAAAAAAAACACTTGGTTTACCAGATAATGTGCTAAACGTTATCATCTCATTCCACAAGAGAATCAGAAAAGCATCAGTCATGTCTGATGGAAAGTCATCTAATCCATTTAATGTAAAAACAGGCAAGTTTGTGTCATGGCACCTGTGTTGTTTGCAGTCTACTTTTCTATCATGTTACACTATGTATTTGGTGACCTGGAAATAGGAGTTAAATTTTGCACAACTGGTGGTCTTTTCAGCTAGTCAGTGCCTCAAAGCAAAAACACTCAACAAAAACCAAATAAAATTCATGACCTGCTCTTTGCTGATGAGGCTGCACTTGTTGCAAACTCTATTGAATAAGTAAAAGAATCTATTGACAAATTTGTCTATGCCTAGCAGAGTCTTTAGCCTGTCAGCATTAAGAAAACCAAAGTAGGGCACCAACCAGAGCCTTACCCCGAAATAAGTCAAGGATGGTAAACAGCGACCACCTACCCACGAATTTCTAGGGTTTCCTATCATGGTAGATGGAAACAATCTCAAAGATGTTAAAGCATTCACATACTTGGTGTAATAAGTAATTGAGAGTTACTTCCCCTGTTTTATTATTACCTCCCCTTTGTGTAAATCTTTGACATTTCTGAGCATATATAAACTCTCAGTAAACTGTAAAAGTAGAATAAATTGTAATAATAAACAAACACATGGTTGGGCTTGAGAAAGCTTTATTCTACTTAAAATACTTTTACAGTTTACTGAGAGTTTATATACTCTCAGAAACGTCAAAGATTTACACAAAGGCGGAGGGGTAATAATGAAACAGGGGAAGTAACTCTCAATTACCTTTTACACTGGGGAAGTGACTTCAATTCAAATGCTTCTCTTAATTATGAGATTATAGATTGTATTTCAAAAACAACAAATGCTTTTGGAACACTTCCTCATCATCTCTGGGATGAAAGAGGGATATCACTAAAAACTAAAATTAATGTTTATCAAGCTGTTGTTCTCTCCAGCTCTTTTCTGTCGATCAGGATCATGGGCTATATCAAAACATCACATCAACCAACTCTGTTGCATAAAAGTTGTCTTTGTTCCATCTGTGGTTACTCTTGGTAATGATACAGTTTCAAATGCTGTACTGTTTATTAAATTTAACATTAGAAGCATTGAGTCTTATTCTATGCGATCTCATCTCAGGTGGTTTGGCCATGTTATCAGAATTAATGACAATAGAATACCAACTATCCTCCAGTACAGCCAGCTCTGTGATAGGACTCAAAATATAGATAGACTCTAGTTTCATTTTAAGGACAGGCTTAAATACAACCCTAAAGCCACTAATTCAAACTAACAAACCATTCTTTGGGGGTGGGGATCCAGTGGCTTCAGCTGTTTTGTTAATTAACGCCATTGATCCCAGGGGTCTATTCCCCAAGGCAATACCTGCCCTCTTGATTTAAAGGGGCAGGGCTGGGTTTATTGCCCAATACCTGAGGCGCCCCCTTAAGGGGGAATGGTGACAGGATTGACACATTTTTTGCACCCGCTTCAGCTCATGGGTGGTCCCACATTTAAAGACCTTGTGTCATACCAACATAGGTGGGGTGTGAGGTAAATATTACTAAAGCCACTAATTCTCTCTTATCTTCTTTTGAACACAACACCATAGCTCAAAATAATTGGAGAGCTAATAGAGCTACTGAACTTGAAAATTGTGCATTGATCATCTAAAAGAATTCAGGATTAATTTGAAAACAAAAAGTATCTGCTGTATTGGCCAACTGTGCTGCCATGCGCACTAATTGTGGACTGGTGCAGAACATGAACAGGATTAAAATCTTATGTGAGACATAAATATATGAATTTATAATTGTATAATTAGAGAACCCTCATTACATCATAATCAATGGGCGAGTCTATCATCATACATAAGGAATATACTTAAAAGGGCCGGGTTAGCTCAGTTGGTAGAGCGCTCAGCTAGAAACCACAAGGTTCCTATTTCGATACCGGCCCTCGACAACTCAGTGTATAAGTAACTTTACTTTACTCAACATATGAGTAGCACAAGGATCTGTGCAATAAAGTGAGGAGATGATGGTAGGTGTGGTGCCTCACCTTAGATGCAAAAAACAATCTCCTTGGTCTAGCGCTAGTGAAAAGGGAATAGACTCCCTTGCTGATACTGACTTTAGGCCACCCCGACGACTTACTTTACTTTACTCAGCATATGAGTAGCACAGTGATCTGTGTGGTAAAGTAAGGAGCTGATGATAGGTGTGACACTCCACCTCAAACACAAAAACAATATCCTTGGTCTATCACTAGTGAAAAGGGAATAGACTCCCTCGCTGATAAGCTGATACTGATTTTAGGCCACCCCGACTACTTTACTTTTTTTTTTTTACTTATATATTATATTTTTGGTAACAGAATTTTAATTCTGTAAAATTTCTATAATAAATAGTACTTAATAATTTCAATTTTGATTGTATAGTGTTCTACTAGACTTAATAAATTCTTATATCTTTGGCTTGGAAGAAAATGAACTTATTACAAATAAGGTTTTAAGGGTTATACTGTAAATGATACTTTATAATATCCATTTTCATTATATAATGTTCCAGTAGAAATAATAAAATCTTGGTATATTTGTTTTAGTAGAAAATTAACTAGAAATATACAAACGACAGCTGAAAAGTTCATAGACTGACCAAGATACTCTTATGGAATGTGATCAAATAAAATTTAATTTTCATCATAGTCTCCCTTGCAGTCCACACTTCTTCCATCAGTGTTGTAGTGCTTGGATCTCATTGGTCAAAAAAGGCATCAACAGGAGATATGATGTCATGAACTTTTCAGCATACCCCTGTATTCCAGCTATAGAATCCCTATTTCTATATCACTGTTGCCCACCAAAAATGCAGCCAATCAGGTTGTTAAATATTTTCAGCTGGGATCCCAGAGGAGCCAGGCCATGAGCTCTGTTGATATCTCCTTTATTTTGGAATCTGTACATATATTGATTGTATATGCAATCATTTACTATGCCCCACCTATACTACCTGTACATCTGTACATATATAAAGGGCAGTTGTGTGTATATGTATGTCCAGAGAAAAATTTGAAAATAAAACAATTAATGACAAAGTAAATATATATACACATTAAATATCACCAGGGCTTGGTTTTTGAGCAAAAATAATAGAGGTTTGATTTATATTCATGAAGATAATTATAAGATAAAATTTAAATGATAACAGCATTGATTTTTTTTTTCATTTAATATTTTAGGTAGTAGACATTAACATTTCTTTTCAGAGTAGCTGGATCAATGCAAGGTCTATTTTTTTTTTACATTGGGATTTAAATGGGGCATCCCACGAGGATTCAACTCATGATTCAGTAATAATGGATCTGCAGGACTAACTCAAAAAAATTCCCCTTTTCCCAGGTGACGCCGGGTAGTCGCTGCTAGTCCCATATATATATATATATATATATATATATATATATATTACCTGTACATTTACAATAAACTGGAGTTGTGCTGTGTATTGATCACCAGTGTAGGAAATGGACTTGGCGACCTGACTTCAAATCCTGGATGAAGCTATTTGCATTTCATTTAGCACTAATACTATTGGGATAGGTATGCATTCAACTATTCTCCCTCAATTTATGGCTAAATAGTAGGGCATACTGGGCTCTTTAACCTTTATTAGGAAACCAGTCTAGGAGAAGAAGAACTGAATTCAAACCCATTAAATTCCATTTAAAAACTGACCTTGTGTTACATCCTACTCATACAGAGGGGTTGGTAAATATGTACATTTAGAATAAACTATAGATAAATTATAGATAAACTGAAACACATATTCAGGCTGTTGAAATTTTTTTTTGTGTGTGTAAATTATTTGTAATGATACTCTAGTGATATTTGTATGAATTTTTTAGATGAGGCATGTTAATTTGTATTATTTGGAGTTTTTAGACTGCTGTCCTCATCTTTATTGTTATATACACAACATTTCAGCTGATGTGCCTCTGGCCCTCTTCAGGTGTTTCTGGTTGAATTCAGAAACATTCTTATTGAAATTGGGAGCCTTCATGTCATATTCAGGACCCTTCACAGAACTTTGAACTGAAACCTTTATTCAATTAACCAGGGTAGTCTGTTCTCATTCCACTAACCATGACTGAGTACAAGTGTTAAGCTATATTAAGTATTCTATGTTATTATCACCTGCGTTCAGGATTGAACCTGCAACCTACAGATGATTATCACATACAACTATATTAACTCAACCACTATATCCGTTATGCCATATGTACAACTGGACAAGAAGGTTCCCAAGTTTGACAAGAAACACATAAAGAAGGCCAAAACATTGTGTACATAATAATAAAGATGAGGACAATAGTCTGAATAATCTAAATAATCTAAATAAATGTAGTGAGTTTAATTTACATTGCCTGTCTCATTAGTAAGACATTTTGGCAGAAGTTTTGTTTAAAAAAATAGTTATTGAAGTCAGTCAGTATATTGTTGGTTTGGACAATAGCAACTGGCTAAGCAGAACTGAACCAGCCAGCCAGTCAGTCAGTATACTGTTGGTTTGGACAACAGCAACTGGCTAAGCACAACTGAACCAGCCAGCCAGCCAGTCAGTCAGTCAGTATATGTTGGTTTGGACAACAGCAACTGGCTAAGCACAACTGAACCAGCCAGTCAGTCAGTATACTGTTGGTTTGGATAACAGCAACTGGCTAAGCACAACTGAACCAGTCAGTCAGTCAGTATACTGTTGGTTTGGACAACAGCAACTGGCTAAGCACAACCGAACCAGTGCCCAAGACAGGTGGTACTTATGGGACTCAAGAATAATCCATTCATGTATTTGTGTCATTCCATTCCTTGAGTCCTGATTGGCTGCTTAGTTTCTATGATGTTATGAGGCTTCATAAATACCCTGGCATTTTGCAGTAAAATTGCAACAAGGTTAAATCTGTATTGAGTAGAATAATCATAACTAAGTTCTAATTACCGTCAAATTATACCAGTGTAGCTCAACCAGCAAAAACTTTCATCAATCAGCCCAGTGCAGATACTGGATGCTGTGCAGAAGACCTGCCAGTGGTGATGAATGATAGGGATGGTTGGCAAGAAAGAGTCATGGGAATTCATGCTGTCAGCACAACCTGATGTTAGTTAAATTCAAATTTTCATCTTTAGATAACCCACAAAGAGTTGAAATGCCACTAAACAGAGAAAGCAAACAAAAACTTTAAAATTACTATTACTAATGTTTCATTTACTTACCTGATTTAGACCTTAAATTAAATTGTTTTTCTTTCTTGTAAATAATATTGGTATGATCTGAAATCCCAGAAAAAATATCCTGTCAGCTGGTGAGAGCAAATGTGTCTGCTGGTCCCTCGTATTGGGTTTGGAACAGCAGTAGTGAACATTTGTACGAGTAATTTGACTGTACCCTCTCTCTTTCTCTCTATCTTTCCTTCTCTCTGAAAAAGAACCCACAAGCCTAGAAATAAATACACAGCCCCTTGGGACTATACAACTTGCGTGTATGTTGTTTCTGAACTAACGACTCTTACTACTACAACTTGAGTTAGTCTATGCGACACATATCGTTCTGAAGCTATGCTACATTGGGCCACCTGGTGATCCTGTGTGGTGACCTATAATGCCTGAAGCCAAGATTGTGTTGGTTGAGCAGTCTGTCACCTGAGTACTAGGTGGTCCTGTGACATTCAGCACTTACTTCAGGCTTTACTTGGGATAGACAGGTCATCAGAGAGGTCCACATCTGAATCAGTTGGCTGGTCATGTCAAGCCCTAGTACATATATGATTGTCTTCACTGTATTCTTCAGATTGCTCTTATGGCAAACACCCACTCCTTTTTATCATGGGTGCTAGAAGGCAGTGGCTGAGGTTTAACCACCAATATATGTTAATATCATCATGCTGCACAATTAGCACTGATATCCATGATCCATCAATCTCTCGCCAACCTTCTCTATCATTCATTGTCCTGGAAGGTCCTCTGCGCAGCATCCAGTATCCTTGCAGTTGGTCAATGTAGGTTCTTGGTGGGCGACCCACATTAACATGTCCATGTGTTGGCTTCCACAGGAAAATGTCACATGAGCTTATCCTTGCTTCTCCAGCAGTGTCCAGCATGTCTTGTTCGTCTTACTCGGGTGGTTTGTGAGATGGGGGGCAGGTGGCCATGGTGCTGTTTCCATGACTTGTTCAAGACTGCATGCAGCATTCTTGTGCAGCTCCCATCTAGCTTATTCTCAAGGCACCTCATTAGGGTCCAAGTGGTGCAGCCATATTAATATACATGAAGTTAATTAATATCATTACTACCAATTTATTAATTCACATAATGTTAAACAAATCCTGTATGTATAAAAAAAAAACAAGATTTGGCATTAAATAACCCACAGAGATTGATATGCCGTTAAATATCAAACAACCAGCCCAGAAAAAAAGAGGTTTTCTTGTTCTGGCAGAATATTGGCCACACAAGCATCATTCACTCAAGGTTTTGGATCAAAGTGTAGTATCTGTTCCAGATTCTATGCTTTGAGACTTACCTTCTATACCCGGCCTCGGCTGGGGGACCAGTGTGCTTCGGCCTCTGGACCGGTAAAGTACAATTAATAGCATCGATCCAAGAGGGCCATCCCCCCAGATCGTTGCAATTTTTATGTGCCCACGTAAAAACGAGACCTTGTGTCCAGCCCTCATAAGTGGGATGAGCGGGCAAATACCCTTACCTTCTATACCCGGCCTTGGCTGGGGGTCCAGTGTGCTTCGGCCTCTGGACCGGTAAAGTACAGTTAATAGCATCAATCCAAGGGGGCCATCCCCCCAGATCGATGCAATTTTTATGTGCCCACGTAAAAACGAGACCTTGTGTCCAACCCCTCATAAGTGGGATGAGTGGGCAAATACCCTTACTCAAAAGAAGAATATCAGCCAAAATGTTCTACATGCTTAACTCAATACAGAGCAAAACAACTTTCGATAGAATGCAGTGATCTTTCTCCCATATATACATATGGAAGCGTGTGGGGTAATGGTTAAAGTCATAGGATTTGAACTCGTCAACCCAAGTTCAAATCCTGGACGTGGTAATTGCATTTCACTTAGCGCTTATACCCTTGGGAAAGGTATGAATCCTACTCTCCCTCCAGCTATGGATAAATGGTAGGGCAGACTGAGCTCTTTAACCTTGGTTAGGCAACTGGTCTAGGAGAAGGAAAACTCTGAATTCAAACCTGTTGAACCCCGCTTAAGAGATTGACCTTGTGTCACATCCTGCTCATGCGGAGGGGTTGGTGAATATATATATACATACCCTCCAAACCACATAAGTAGGATGTGATACATGGTCAATTTCTTAAGTGGAGTTTAACAGGTTTGAAATAAGAGTTTTCTTTCTCCTAAACTGGTTGCCTAACCAAGGTTAATGAACCTAGTCTGCTGTAATATTTACTCCTAGCTGAATAAAATAGTTGGGTCCATCATTAGCTTGTGAGAGAATAGTTGGATTCATACCTTTCTAAAGGATATTAGTGCCATGGGAAATGTTGTCCAGCATTTGAAGTTGGGTCGCTGAGTTCACTTCCTAAGATGATAACCATTACACACCACATAAATAGGATGTGACACATGGTCAATTTCTTCAGTGGAATTTAACAGGTTTGAAATCAGAATTTTCTTTCTCCTAAAATGGTTGCCTAACCAAGGTTAAAAAAAAACCCAGTCTGTCCTTAGCTTGTCGGAGAATAATTGGATGCATATCTTTCTAAATGATATTAGTGTTATGGGAAATGTAAACAGTGTTGTCCAGCATTTGAAGTTGGGTCACTGAGTTCATTTCCTATAATGATAACTATTACACCACATGCCTCCCATAAAGTAAAAATATTGCTGAGGAATTTATTCAAGAGAATTAAGACATTATTCTTCTTATTCTTATATAAAAATAATCTTCATTCAACAATTAAACCTAAATCTTTAATCTCTATAGACACTGTAGTATTTTTGTCTTATGGGAGAACTTTAACTAATGTTTCAGCATTAACTCTTAACATCCTATACCACCTCAATCCGCCCACCCAGAAGTCACATTCGTTTTCCTGATCCGCCCCAAACAATAGCCTTTGTTTAAATGTAATATTAAACATACTTGGAAGTCTTTATTTTTAGGGAAATAACAGGTGAATGAAAAGGAAATTTTTAAACATTTTTTGATAAAAAAGGAAATTTTAAAACATTTTTTTGATAAACACTTACAGGAATGGGGCTTTGGATTTAGAAAATTGTCAACAGGATGTTAAGAGTTAAATAACCCACAAAGGTTTGAAATGCTTATAAACAGACAAACTAAACTTTTTTTTCTGTTTTCTTGAATAGGTTATATAAATTTTAGATTGTGTGTATGTGTTTCTTTTGATGTTTATTATTATTATTATTATTGTTATTAATGATTATATTATTATTGGTCTCTCCAGTGCCAGTCTCTTAGAGTCTATGAATAATATTGCCATTCTCTTTCCCTGCCTGTTTTTAGCTGGAGCGCATCTTCAGCTCCCAGTCTGCTAGTGCCCAGCAGCAGCAGCAGCAGCAAGATCAAGAACAACAACAGCCACTCGCTGCTAACGCAAGTACCGATAATAATGAACCGTCTGCTGAAGGTGCAGATGAGAAGGAGACCACCCCAGAACCTGTGGACGTATGTGCAAACAACTATCCCCGTGCACCACTACTATTGCTGTTGTTGTTGTTGTTGTTATTTTTGTTAATACTTCTACTACCACCACTACCACCACCACCACTATTATTATTATTTATTATTATTACTTTGTTATCATTGTCAATTCTTCTTTTAATATCTTAAACACTTTTATTTTATTCTCAATAGATTTATCAAATGTATACTCCCATAATCCTTTTCATGCACTATTTCAGTTTTTCTTTCATTTTATTCTAATCATCATATTGGAATGAAACAGCTTTTTTGCTTTTTGTTTGTTTGTTTGCTTATTTGTTTGTTTGTTTATATTTTTATTTTTTTCACTAATTCTTTTTATATATATATATATATATATATATATATATATATATATATATAGTTTTGTTTAGTTTGCTTTAATAATTGCATTTTTTAAAATCTTGCTTCTTGAAAAAACTTTGCTTGGCTTGAGGTTTATTGTGGCTTATTTAACAGCTTCTCTCTCTCTCTCTCTCTCTATCTATCTATCTATCTTTCACTCTCTCGGTATTGTTTTAATGTTAAAATTACTTGTTCTTTTATTAAATCATCCAGTTTTTGTTTTTTTTAATGTTTATTGAAATACTTTCATTTTTTATATATCAAAAAAAAAAACAAAAAAAAAAGAATTTAATTCTACTGTCATAACCGCTCCCCCACCTCCTCATTCTTATATTTTGTATATTCCAATACTTACCATTTGTTAACCATAAACTTGTATTTTTTCTTTCTTTCTTTCTTTCAGAGAATGATTTGTCTACATTTTGTGATATCATAATTCAATCTTGAGAGCAAAATTCTCATGGTGGGAAAAAAGTAATACATTTCTGTTGGCAAAAACAGGCTTCTTTTTTTGGGTGTGGGTGGGGTGGAAAGAGTAAAAAATAAAACTATAATATTAAGTTTATTCTCAAGCATAGTTGCTCTTATAGCATGCACAATGCATTTATTTTTGTAATGTTATTAAAAAGTGAAAGATAAAAAGTTTCAAAGTTGAACAGTGTCAAAGGTTGTGCAAGATTTATCTGTACATTGCATAGACTTCTGTGGATTTCGATGATCTTTTATGCAGTTCTTTTGGCATCTGAGCCTGACAAGGCCCTAACCCTGCCTGACAAGGCCCTAACCCTGCCTGATGTGGGAGGTCCATGTGAATGTATGGGAATTTATTCAAGAAATTATTGTGTCACAAAGTACTTTTACACTATTTCTCGTCTGCCAGACAGAATCAAAAACACTCTCTGCTTTACAGAATTTTACCCAGAGTTTTTTTTTCTTTTTATCTTTCCTTGACAACACTATTCCTTAAAATAAATTTTAAAGTTATCATCAGTGAAGATGCCTAATGTTCCAAATGTAGGTTTTTTTTTAAATTTATATAATCTTTAAGCTACATCCTTTTATTCTCACCTTAAAAATTCTTGTTATGAAATTGAGAAAACTTAAATTCAGAACCACCATTACTCTTGATTCCTCTGATCTCCAGTTTACCCAGTCTATTTTCTAGTATCTTGGCCACTGTTCCAAGTGTTCCAACTATCATTGGTATTACATTATTTTAATCTTTGTAAGTTTTTAAGTCTCCTTAGATCTCCAGGACTCTTCTAAGTATCCTAGATGATTTTAGCAGTGTTTTGGTCTGGATAGTTTTAATTCTTCCTCTAGATCTCCAGTTTACCTAGTCTATTTTCTAGGATCTTGGTCACTGTTCCAAGTACTCCAACTATCATTGGTATTACATTAGTTTAATCTTTGTGAGTTTTTAATACCATTTTTAACTGGTGTTTTTTTTTTTTTTGTTTTTTTTTTTACTAAAGTGTGAGTGACACCAAGTCTCTTTAGATCTTGTAAATATTCTAGCTGATTAGATGCCTAATTTTCCAAATGTTGGTTTTAAAAAAATATAATCTTTGAACGACATCCTTTTTATTCTCAACTTAAAAATTCTTGTTATGAAATTGATAAAACTTAAATTTAGAACGACCATTACTACTACTATTTAGCCGTTATTATCATTTTACTCTATCCAAGTTTTTTTTTACACCAGCTCTAACTAGTGGTTTTTCACTGGAGTCTAAGTGAAAGCAAGTCTCCTTAGATCTCCAGGGCTCCAGATGATTTTAGCTGTGTATTGGTCAATTCTTCCTCTGATATCCAGTTTATCCTGTCTGTTTTCTAGGATTTTGGAAACCGTTCCAAGTGCTCCAACTATCATTGGTATCACATTATTTTAATATTTGTGAGTTTTGATACCATTTTTAACTTTTTTTTTTTTTTTTTTTTTTTTTACTAAAGTCTCTTTAGATCTTGTAAATATTCTAGCTGATCTCATCCATGCTGTGTTCTGAATGGTCTTGATTCTTCCTCCTTTTCAGCCCTCTAGCAAGATCCAGGTATTTATCCAGCTTTTTTTATTCTATGGTCAACTGGTACAACAAAATCCATTATATGACAACTTTTTAAATTAACATTAGGTTTGGACTTCTGGCCAGGGTTTAGTGATGCATTTGTGTTTCAACATACCTGAGAATTTTATCAGTCTCATTTTTATGACATATTCTGGTTTGTGCATATACCATTTGTTAGCATGGCCAAATTTTAGTTTCTTGCACAATTCCCAGTGAATCACCTTACCAACTCAGTTATTCCTTTTATTAGGTTTCTACTGCAGAATGTAGTTTTGAGAAGTTTTCTTGTTCTTCTTATTTACTCCTTTCTTATTGAGGTACTTCTTTCTTACTTCTTCATTTGTTTTATGTTATCCACTTTTAGTATTCCCAGGTATTTGTAATTTTTTCTTTTCTTCAAGTGTTCCAATGCTTTCCCAGTTGAGCAGTTCTATTCCTTCAGGGATTTTTTTGTTCATCATCATTTTTTAATCCAAAATTCTATGTTAGCTGGTGGTCTTTTATTGGAGTCTGAGTGACAGCAAGTCTCCTCAGGTTTCCAGGACTCTTCTGAGTATTCTAGCCAATCTTAACAATGTTGTGGTTTGGATGGTCTCGATTCTTCCTTTTATTTCCAATTCCTTCAGTCTCTTTTCCAAACCCTTGAGAACTGTTCCAAGGATACTAACTACAATTGTTACCCCCTTGGTACCCTCATGGCCCACAGTTTTTTCAGTTCTCTGGCAAGCTCTCTTGTTAATCAACACTAGGTGTGGTCTTCTGGACAGGATAAGGTGATCCGTCTGTATCTCAAAGTCCCAGAGAATTTCATGTTTCATTTTCTAGAATAGATTCTTGTTTACACATTATTATTATGATGATGATGACAATGTTGTTGTTGAATTTAAAAATAATGTTATTAATTAACCAAACTTAAATTCAGAACTACTATTGTTACGTTTTTAAGGTCCATTCCTTGGCCTTATAGCAGAAGTGCTTATCTGGTGGAATCCTTGATAAAGAGTCTGTCGACAATGTGAATCTTTTTGAGTTATCATCTTTTTGAGTTATCACCGTGGTAAAGGGTTTGAAATTGTATGTTAAACCTTTGTTTCCCAGAGCTCAAAATTTGAGGGTTCACCATCAAAGAAAATCCTTGTGTTTCTAGGCACATGACCTGTTACATTTTTAAGGGCCATTGCTTGGCCTTATAGCAGAAGCGTTTATCTGGTGGAATCCTTGATAAAGAGTCTGTCAACAATGTGAATCCTTTGGTTACTAAAGTGTCCTCAGTTACTGGTATAAAGTATAAGTCCTTCAAGGTACAGATCCGGCAATCCTATGTGTGTCCGTTCTCAAAGAGTGCAATTTTAATTATGACCAATGTGGGGGGTTTAAGTATTCTATCAGGCCAGTAGTATTGCTAGTGATTGGTTACAAGAGTCAATCATGTGACCTTGGCTAGTCTATAAATAGAGATGGGTATTTAGAGCACATCCTATATCCAAATAATCCCAACAATCATTACTATTATGTCTTTGTTATTATTAGTCCTTGCAAGTTTTCGCACTAGATAATATATAATTAATGAGAGAGACCTGTGGCTAGATGTATACTTGTGTTCTGTGTTGATTTTTCCCACAGGTACAAATTATATTGGAATTGGATAAATAAAAACTGTGCACACTAAAAGAAAGGGACGGATTAGCTCAGTCAGTAAAGTGTTCAGCTAGAAACCACAAGGTTCCTAGTTCGATACTGGCCCTTGCCAATGAGATACATTTTTATGTTTTTTTTCTCAGTCAGTACAGCATCTGACTAGGAATCACAAGGTTCCTGGTTCGATACTGACCATCACCAAATCAGCGTATGAGTAGCACAGGGATCTGTGCGGTGAAGTAAGGAACTGATGGTAGGTGTGGTGCTCCACCTCAGATGCAAAAACAATCTCCTTGGTCTAGGCGCTAGTGAAAAGGGGATAGACTCTTGCTGATTGGCTGATACCGACTTTAAGCCATCCCGATGACTAAAGCAAACAATATGAAAGATCTGTTTGAAAATGTCAACATGGAGGATATTCTCTCCTTTTTGAGGGAAATAAAATTATACCATAGAATATAGACATGAAACAAATCAATACCATACAACATAATCCCCAGTAATGCTAACACATTGTAAAAACCAAATACTAAAAAGTTAAATATAAATACACAATATGTATAACTTCCTAACCGTTAGGTATGACATAACCCAGATTGGTTGATATGTAGTTAAATCAATAAACAACAACAACAAAGTCTAAGTGTTCATAATAAAAACTAAGATGAAAGCAGAGAGAGACAACTCCATTATATGACCCATTACAGCTATAAGTTAATAGTGATAGGCTGATACCAACTGTAGGCCATCACAACAACTTTACTTTTACTTTTATACTAAAAGAATAAGTCTAAGTGTTCATAATAAAGAACTAAGATGAAAGCAGAGAGAGACAACACCATTATATGACCCATTACAGCTATAAGTTATTAGTGTCACCTTTTCCATTTCCTATCATAATAATTATTATACCACAGGTGTCACATTCATATGTAGTACTCTCTTTCAAATCTCTCCTTCAACTTTGTATGTTATATTTCATCAGAAATTTGTCTATGTTCTCTTATTCAAGATTTGAGATGTTAGAGTCTATGTTAATATTTTCAGCTTTTGTTAGTGTTAAACTCTAATGAAAGCACATCCAAATTAACCACTTTTTCCTATCTATTAGCATTTATAAAATAAACAAAAAAATTAAAACTAGTAAAATAACATTGCAAATGGTGTTTATAGAATGCTACTATACAGTCCCACTATATCTAATAAGTGCCAAGGTCAAAACTTTTAGGAAAATTTGGAGAAAAAAATCTCTGTTAAAATCTAATGAAAACATGTCCAAATCAACCACTTTTTGCTATGGATTTTGAAAAATAAGAATATTAAAAAAACTTGTGTACAAACATTTAACACTAAAAATTTTGATTTTTTGGGGAAAAAAAGGAGTTTAAAAAAAAAAATGAATACCCGACAAGAATGAATAAAACAAAATTTCTTCAGCATTAAATAATCCAACAGGGGTTTACATGCCCTAAGATCCAACCCAACAATCATATAGTGATTATGATCCTCATTGGTCCTCCACTATGATAGCCTTGCACAAGGCTAAAGAAAAAGCAGAGTAAATATTTTAACCTTACTATTATTATTTAATTAGGACCGGTATAGCTCAGTTTTTTTTTAAAAAACACTTTCTTATAGTCTCTGATTTATGTAGTCAAACTCAAATTCCTTGCACAGTTCCCAGTATAAATGATGGGATCCTTATTATTTTATTCCTTTTGAGTTTTTCACACCAGCTGGTCTTTCACTGTAGTCTGAGAAACAGAAAGTTTCCACATATATTCAGGACTCTTTTGAGTATTTTAGCCAATCTTAACAATACTGTGGTCTGGATTCATCAAAGAGTCAAATGCTTTCTAATAGTCAACCCAAGCTGTTGTAGGGTAATTTTTCTTTGTCTTTGCCCTTTTGATTATGGTCTTGTTTATATATTTCCAACCCCTCCGCACGAGCAGGATGTGACACAAGGTCAATTTGTTAAGCTGAGTTCAAACAGGTTTGAATTCAGAGTTTTCCCTTCTCCTAGAAATGCAATTATCATGGTCCCAGGATTTGAATTTCGGGCAACAAGTCCATTTCCCATGACTTTAGCCATTACACTATGCGCTTTCTATGGTCTTGTTTATAAGCAGCTGATCTTTGCATCCATGGTATCCCTTGTTATAACTGGTAATAGACAATGTTGGCAAAACCCATGCTACAAAGGAACTAAGTGCTCACTATCAAAACTCAAATAGGGCTGCAGAACAATGACATCTTCATCGTTAATGCACCACAGAATGCAGAAGGAAATTCCCCTTGCAATATGTGTGTGACATGTGTTGCAAGTCCAGAATTGGACTAAAATAGCCATCAGAGGGTATATATATATATATATATATATATATATATATATATATATAACATACATACACACACACACTTACCAACCCTCCATATGAGCAGGATGTGACACAAGGTCAATTTCATAAGTGGAGTTCAACAGGTTTGAATTCAGAGGTTTTCCTTCTCCTAGACCGGTGCCTAATCAAGGTTAAGAGCCCAGTCTGCCCTACTATTTATCCATAGCTGGAGGGAGAGTAGGGTTTCATACCTTTCCCAAGGGTATTAGCACGAAGTGAAATGCAATTACCCACATCCAGGATTTGAACTCTGGCGACGAGTCCATTTCCCATGACACCACGCACTTCCAGAAGGTCTATAGCTAATCAATGACATCATCTGCGACGGACTGCTAAAAGGAGTACTGAAAAATAGTTATTATCTATCAGGTGCTTGTAGGTTCTAAGTTGTTATTGATAGATGTTAGAATTTTATATATTAAGAGACTACTTTAGATAGATAGATAGATTGATATGAGCAAGCTGAGATAGATATATAGATATATATGAACAGGCCTGAGATAGATAGATAGAAACAGAGATAGATAGATAGATAGGAAAAGAGGTATTGAAAGACTGAGAATAGATAGATGGCTGGTTGGATAGATAGATAGATAGATGTGAACAGGCTGAGATAGATAGATAGATAGATGTGAACAGGCTGAGATAGATAGATAAATAGAATAGATATGTAGGGGTGACATGGGATTGGCTAGTAGTTTTGGGTATGGTTGATTCCTTCATTTTTTGGAGGAAGGTAAGTGGTACGGCAGTTGTTAGCCAGCTGGTGCACTCCTCTGGGTTTACTCCTCCCGCTTTTTTTTGTTATAGACATAGGTAAAGTCTTCATATATTCTTGAAAGTATTTTAGTCAGAAATTTTCTGTGCCATCATAAATAAAGATTCAGATGAACTGACGAAATTATAAAAGTTTGTTTTAGATTGTTGTTGTTTACAAATTTTGTTGTTTGTTGTTATTTCCTAAGCAAAATTTTTCTTCCCAGAATTCCCTTTCCCCCGCCGTTTTCGTGCACAACTTGACGTATCAAATCATTCTTTTTGGGGACATTTATTTTTTTACTCCTGTATTGGCTGTTAGTGGTCTATTTTCAAAAGACATACCTGGCTACTCTTGTTTAGGTGTCTAGTGGTTTTCCCCTTTTCAATTTCTTTTACCACTTAGCAATTACATTATGCATGAATGCCTGATGACTTTTTGATTTAGAATGTCCTGGGACACACATATTTGCTTTGAACAGTCCCCCGGGAAAATTAATGGGCCCCAACTAAAGTTTCTTAATAGATTGTAGGGTTTTTTAATTTAATGATCTGGGGAAACAACTAAAAGCTATGTAACTCCTACCTTGTACACCTATCTTGTATATATTCATTTCTAAATCAAAGGTCATCAGCAATCATGGCAATAATGGTAATTGCTAAGTGGGTAAAAGAAATTGAAAAGGAAACCAACTAGACACCTAAACAAGAGTAGCCAGGTATGTCTTGAAATAGAGACCTAACAGCAATACAGAAGTAAAACAAATAAATGTCCCAAAAAGAATGATTTGATACGTCAAGGTGCACGAAAACGGCGGGGGAAAGGAATTCTGGGAAGAAAATTTTGTAGGAAATAAACAACAACAACAAAATTGTAAACAACAACAATCTAAACAACTTTTTATAATTTCGTAGTTCATCTGAATCTTTAAATTTTGATGATGGCACAGAAAATTTCTGACTAAAATACTTTCAGAATAATATGAAGACTTTACCTATGTCTAATAACAAAGGAAGAGTAAACCCAGAGGAGTGCACCAGCTGGCTAACAACTGGTACCACTTACCTTCCTCAAAAAAATGAAGGAATCAACCATACCCAAAACTACTAGCCAATCCATGTCACCCCCTACATATCTATCTATTATCCTATCTATCTCAGCCTGTTCACATCTATCTATCTATCTATCTCAGCCTGTTCACATCTATCTATCTATCTATCCAACAGCATCTATCTATCTCAGTCTGTTCATACCTCTGTTTCCTATCTATCTATCTATCTCTGTTCCTATCTATCTATCTCAGCCTGTTCATATATATCTATATATCTATCTCAGCTTGCTCATATCAATCTATCTATCTATCTAAAGTATCTCTTAATATATAAAATTCTAACATCTATCAATAACAACTAGAACCTACAAAGCACCTGATAGATAATAACCTATTTTTCAGTACTCCTTTTAGCAGTCCGTCGCAGATGATGTCATTGATTAGCTATAGACCTTCTGGAAGTGCGTGGTGTCATGGGAAATGGACTCGTCGCCCCAGAGTTCAAATCCTGGATGTGGTAATTGCATTTCACTTAGTGCTAATACCCTTGGGAAAGGTATGAACCCTACTCTCCTCCAGCTATGGATAAATAGTAGGGCAGACTGGGCTCTTTAACCTTGATTAGGCAAACCGGGTCTAGGAGAAGGAAAACTCTGAATTCAAACCTGTTGAACTCCACTTATGAAATTGACCTTGTGTCACATCCTGCTCATATGGAAGGGGTTGGTAAGTGTGTGTGTGTATGTATGTATATATATATTATATATAATATATATATATATATTATATATACCCTCTGATGGCTATTTAGTCCAATTCTGGACTTGCAACACATGTCACACACATATTGCAAGGGAATTTTCCTTCTGCATTCTGTGGTGCATAACGATGAAGATGTCATTGTTCTGCAGCCCTATTGAGTTTGATAGTGAGCCACTTAGTTCCTTTGTAGCATGGGTTTTGCCAACATTGTCTATTACCAGTAGAAACAAGGGATACCCATGGATGCAAAGATCAGCTGCTTATAAACAAGACCATAGAAAGCGCATAGTGTAATGGCTAAAGTCATGGGAAATGGACTTGTTGCCCCGAATTCAAATCCTGGACATGATAATTGCATTTCTAGGAGAAGGAAAACTCTGAATTCAACCTGTTGAACTCAGCTTAACAAATTGACCTTGTGTCACATCCTGCTCGTGCGGGGGGTTGGTAAATATATATAAACAAGACCATAATCAAAAGGGCAAAGACAAAGAAAAATAACCCTACAACAGCTTGGTTGACTATTAGAAAGCATTTGACTCTTTGATGAATCCAGACCACAGTATTGTTAAGATTGGCTAAAATACTCAAAGAAGTCTGAATATATGTGGAAACTTTCTGTTTCTCAGACTACAGTGAAAGACAAGCTGGTGTGAAAACTCAAAAGGAATAAAATAATAAGGATCCCATCATTTATACTGGGAACTGTGCAAGGAATTTGAGTTTGACTACATAAATCAGAGACTATAAGAAAGTGTTTTTTAAAAACTGAGCTATACGGTCCTAATTAAATAATAATAGTAAGGTTAAAATATTTACTCTGCTTTTTCTTTAGCCTTGTGCAAGGCTATCATAGTGGAGGACCAATGAGGATCATAATCACTATATGATTGTTGGGTTGGATCTTAGGGCATGTAAACCCCTGTTGGATTATTTAATGCTGAAGAAATTTTGTTTTATTCATTCTTGTCGGGTATTCATTTTTTTTTTTAAACTCCTTTTTTTCCCCAAAAAATCAAAATTTTTAGTGTTAAATGTTTGTACACAAGTTTTTTTAATATTCTTATTTTTCAAAATCCATAGCAAAAAGTGGTTGATTTGGACATGTTTTCATTAGATTTTAACAGAGATTTTTTTCTCCAATTTTCCTAAAAGTTTTGACCTTGGCACTTATTAGATATAGTGGGACTGTATAGTAGCATTCTATAAACACCATTTGCAATGTTATTTTACTAGTTTTAATTTTTTTTTGTTTATTTTTTTTAAATGCTAATAGATAGGAAAAAGTGGTTAATTTGGATGTGCTTTCATTAGAGTTTAACACTAACAAAAGCTGAAAATATTAACATAGACTCTAACATCTCAAATCTTGAATAAGAGAACATAGACAAATTTCTGATGAAATATAACATACAAAGTTGAAGGAGAGATTTGAAAGAGAGTACTACATATGAATGTGACACCTGTGGTATAATAATTATTATGATAGGAAATGGAAAAGGTGACACTAATAACTTATAGCTGTAATGGGTCATATAATGGTGTTGTCTCTCTCTGCTTTCATCTTAGTTCTTTATTATGAACACTTAGACTTATTCTTTTAGTATAAAAGTAAAAGTAAAGTTGTTGTGATGGCCTACAGTTGGTATCAGCCTATCACTATTAACTTATAGCTGTAATGGGTCATATAATGGAGTTGTCTCTCTCTGCTTTCATCTTAGTTCTTTATTATGAACACTTAGACTTTGTTGTTGTTGTTTATTGATTTTAACTACATATCAACCAATCTGGGGTTATGTCATACCTAACGGTTAGGAAGTTATACATATTGTGTATTTATATTTATACTTTTTAGTATTTGGTTTTTACAATGTGTTAGCATTACTGGGGATTATGTTGTATGGTATTGATTTGTTTCATGTCTATATTCTATGGTATAATTTTATTTCCCTCAAAAAGGAGAGAATATCCTCCATGTTGACATTTTCAAACAGATCTTTCATATTGTTTGCTTTAGTCATCGGGATGGCTTAAAGTCGGTATCAGCCAATCAGCAAGAGAGTCTATCCCCTTTTCACTAGCGCTAGACCAAGGAGATTGTTTTTGCATCTGAGGTGGAGCACCACACCTACCATCAGTTCCTTACTTCACCGCACAGATCCCTGTGCTACTCATACGCTGATTTGGTGATGGTCAGTATCGAACCAGGAACCTTGTGATTCCTAGTCAGATGCTGTACTGACTGAGAAAAAAAACATAAAAATGTATCTCATTGGCAAGGGCCAGTATCGAACTAGGAACCTTGTGGTTTCTAGCTGAACACTTTACTGACTGAGCTAATCCGTCCTTTCTTTTAGTGTGCACAGTTTTTATTTATCCAATTCCAATATAATTTGTACCTGTGGGAAAAATCAAACACAGAACACAAGTATTACATCTAGCCACAGGTCTCTCTCATTAATTATATATTATCTAGTGCGAAAACTTGCAAGGACTAATAATAACAAAGACATAATAGTAATGATTGTTGGGATTATTTGGATATAGGATGTGCTCTAAATACCATCTCTATTTATAGACTAGCCAAGGTCACATGATTGACTCTTGTAACCAATCACTAGCAATACTACTGGCCTGATAGAATACTTAAACCCCACATTGGTCATAATTAAAATTGCACTCTTTGAGAACGGACACACATAGGATTGCCGGATCTGTACCTTGAAGGACTTATACTTTATACCAGTAACTGAGGACACTTTAGTAACCAAAGGATTCACATTGTTGACAGACTCTTTATCAAGGATTCCACCAGATAAACGCTTCTGCTATAAGGCAAGCAATGGCCTTAAAAAATGTAACAGGTCATGTGCCTAGAAACACAAGGATTTTTCTTTGATGGTGAACCCTCAAATTTGAGCTCTGGGAAACAAAGGTTTAACATACAATTTCAAACCCTTTACCACGGTGATAACTCAAAAAGATGATAATCAAAAGATTCACATTGTCGACAGACTCTTTATCAAGGATTCCACCAGATAAGCACTTCTGCTATAAGGCCAAGGAATGGACCTTAAAAACGTAACAATAGTAGTTCTGAATTTAAGTTTGGTTAATTAATAACATTATTTTTAAATTCAACAACAACATTGTCATCATCATCATAAAATAATATGTGTAAACAAGAATCTATTCTAGAAATGAAACATGAAATTCTCTGGGACTTTGAGATACAGACGGATCACTTATCCTGTCCAGAAGACCACACCTAGTGTTGATTAACAAGAGAGCTTGCCAGAGAACTGAAAAAACTGTGGGCCATGAGGGTACCAAGGGGGTAACAATTGTAGTTAGTATCCTTGGAACAGTTCTCAAGGGTTTGGAAAAGAGACTGAAGGAATTGGAAATAAAAGGAAGAATCGAGACCATCCAAACCACAACATTGTTAAGATTGGCTAGAATACTCAGAAGAGTCCTGGAAACCTGAGGAGACTTGCTGTCACTCAGACTCCAATAAAAGACCACCAGCTAACATAGAATTTTGGATTAAAAAATGATGATGAACAAAAAAATCCTGAAGGAATAGAACTGCTCAACTGGGAAAGCATTGGAACACTTGAAGAAAAGAAAAAATTACAAATACCTGGGAATACTAAAAGTGGATAACATAAAACAAATGAAGAAGTAAGAAAGAAGTACCTCAATAAGAAAGGAGTAAAATAAGAAGAACAAGAAAACTTCTCAAAACTACATTCTGCAGTAGAAACCTAATAAAAAGGAATAACTGAGTTGGTAAGGTGATTCACTGGGAATTGTGCAAGAAACTAAAATTTGGCCATGCTAACAAATGGTATATGCACAAACCAGAATATGTCATAAAATGAGACTGATAAAATTCTCAGGTATGTTGAAACACAAATGCATCACTAAACCCTGGCCAGAAGTCCAAACCTAATGTTAATTTAAAAGTTGTCATATAATGGATTTTGTTGTACCAGTTGACCATAGAATAAAAAAGCTGGATAAATACCTGGATCTTGCTAGAGGGCTGAAAAGGAGGAAGAATCAAGACCATTCAGAACACAGCATGGATGAGATCAGCTAGAATATTTACAAGATCTAAAGAGACTTTAGTAAAAAAAAAAAAAAAAAAAAAAAGTTAAAAATGGTATCAAACTCACAAATATTAAAATAATGTGATACAATGATAGTTGGAGCACTTGGAACGGTTTCCAAAATCCTAGAAAACAGACAGGATAAACTGGATATCAGAGGAAGAATTGACCAATACACAGCTAAAATCATCTGGAGCCCTGGAGATCTAAGGAGACTTGCTTTCACTTAGACTCCAGTGAAAAACCACTAGTTAGAGCTGGTGTAAAAAAAAAACTTGGATAGAGTAAAATGATAATAACGGCTAAATAGTAGTAGTAATGGTCGTTCTAAATTTAAGTTTTATCAATTTCATAACAAGAATTTTTAAGTTGAGAATAAAAAGGATGTCGTTCAAAGATTATATTTTTTTTAAAACCAACATTTGGAAAATTAGGCATCTAATCAGCTAGAATATTTACAAGATCTAAAGAGACTTGGTGTCACTCACACTTTAGTAAAAAAAAAAACAAAAAAAAACACCAGTTAAAAATGGTATAAAAACTCACAAAGATTAAACTAATGTAATACCAATGATAGTTGGAGTACTTGGAACAGTGACCAAGATCCTAGAAAATAGACTAGGTAAACTGGAGATCTAGAGGAAGAATTAAAACTATCCAGACCAAAACACTGCTAAAATCATCTAGGATACTTAGAAGAGTCCTGGAGATCTAAGGAGACTTAAAAACTTACAAAGATTAAAATAATGTAATACCAATGATAGTTGGAACACTTGGAACAGTGGCCAAGATACTAGAAAATAGACTGGGTAAACTGGAGATCAGAGGAATCAAGAGTAATGGTGGTTCTGAATTTAAGTTTTCTCAATTTCATAACAAGAATTTTTAAGGTGAGAATAAAAAGGATGTAGCTTAAAGATTATATAAATTTAAAAAAAACCTACATTTGGAACATTAGGCATCTTCACTGATGATAACTTTAAAATTTATTTTAAGGAATAGTGTTGTCAAGGAAAGATAAAAAGAAAAAAAAACTCTGGGTAAAATTCTGTAAAGCAGAGAGTGTTTTTGATTCTGTCTGGCAGACGAGAAATAGTGTAAAAGTACTTTGTGACACAATAATTTCTTGAATAAATTCCCATACATTCACATGGACCTCCCACATCAGGCAGGGTTAGGGCCTTGTCAGGCAGGGTTAGGGCCTTGTCAGGCTCAGATGCCAAAAGAACTGCATAAAAGATCATCGAAATCCACAGAAGTCTATGCAATGTACAGATAAATCTTGCACAACCTTTGACACTGTTCAACTTTGAAACTTTTTATCTTTCACTTTTTAATAACATTACAAAAAAAATGCATTGTGCATGCTATAAGAGCAACTATGCTTGAGAATAAACTTAATATTATAGTTTTATTTTTTACTCTTTCCACCCCACCCACACCAAAAAAAGAAGCCTGTTTTTGCAACAGAAATGTATTACTTTTTTCCCACCATGAGAATTTTGCTCTCAAGATTGAATTATGATATCACAAAATGTAGACAAATCATTCTCTGAAAGAAAGAAAGAAAGAAAAAAATACAAAGTTTATGGTTAACAAATGGTAAGTATTGGAATATACAAAATATAAGAATGAGGAGGTGGGGGGGCGGTTATGACAGTAGAATTAAATTCTTTTTTTTTTGTTTTTTTTTTTGATATATAAAAAATGAAAGTATTTCAATAAACATTAAAAAAAAAAAAACTGGATGATTTAATAAAAGAACAAGTAATTTTAACATTAAAACAATACCGAGAGAGTGAAAGATAGATAGATAGATAGAGAGAGAGAGAGAGAGAGAAGCTGTTAAATAAAGCCACAATAAACCTCAAGCCAAGCAAAGTTTTTTCAAGAAGCAAGATTTTAAAAAATGCAATTATTAAAGCAAAACTAAACAAAACTATATATATATATATATATATATATATATATATATATATATTATAATAAAAAGAATTAGTGAAAAAAATAAAAATATAAACAAACAAACAAATAAGCAAACAAACAAACAAAAAGCAAAAAGCTGTTTCATTCCAATATGATGATTAGAATAAAATGAAAGAAAAACTGAAATAGTGCATGAAAAGGATTATGGGAGTATACATTTGATAAATCTATTGAGAATAAAATAAAAGTGTTTAAGATATTAAAAGAAGAATTGACAATGATAACAAAGTAATAATAATAAATAATAATAATAGTGGTGGTGGTGGTAGTGGTGGTAGTAGAAGTATTAACAAAAATAACAACAACAACAACAACAGCAATAGTAGTGGTGCACGGGGATAGTTGTTTGCACATACGTCCACAGGTTCTGGGGTGGTCTCCTTCTCATCTGCACCTTCAGCAGACGGTTCATTATTATCGGTACTTGCGTTAGCAGCGAGTGGCTGTTGTTGTTCTTGATCTTGCTGCTGCTGCTGCTGCTGGGCACTAGCAGACTGGGAGCTGAAGATGCGCTCCAGCTAAAAACAGGCAGGGAAAGAGAATGGCAATATTTTCATAGACTCTAAGAGACTGGCACTGGAGAGACCAATAATAATATAATCATTAATAACAATAATAATAATAATAATAAACATCAAAAGAAACACATACACACAATCTAAAATTTATATAACCTATTCAAGAAAACAGAAAAAAAAGTTTAGTTTGTCTGTTTATAAGCATTTCAAACCTTTGTGGTTATTTAACTCTTAACATCCTGTTGACAATTTTCTAAATCCAAAGCCCCATTCCTGTAAGTGTTTATCAAAAAAATGTTTTAAAATTTCCTTTTTATCAAAAAATGTTTAAAAATTTTCCTTTTCATTCACCTGTTATTTCCCTAAAAATAAAGACTTCCAAGTATGTTTAATATTACTTTTAAACAAAGGCTATTGTTTGGGGCGGATCAGGAAAACGAATGTGACTTCTGGGTGGGCGGATTGAGGTGGTATAGGATGTTAAGAGTTAATGCTGAAACATTAGTTAAAGTTCTCCCATAAGACAAAAATTACAGTGTCTATAGAGATTAAAGATTTAGGTTTAATTGTTGAATGAAGATTATTTTTATATAAGAATAAGAAGAATAATGTCTTAATTCTCTTGAATAAATTCCTCAGCAATATTTTTACTTTATGGGAGGCATGTGGTGTAATAGTTATCATTATAGGAAATGAACTCAGTGACCCAACTTCAAATGCTGGACAACACTGTTTACATTTCCCATAACACTAATATCATTTAGAAAGATATGCATCCAATTATTCTCCGACAAGCTAAGGACAGACTGGGTTTTTTTTTAACCTTGGTTAGGCAACCATTTTAGGAGAAAGAAAATTCTGATTTCAAACCTGTTAAATTCCACTGAAGAAATTGACCATGTGTCACATCCTATTTATGTGGTGTAATGGTTATCATCTTAGGAAGTGAACTCAGCGACCCAACTTCAAATGCTGGACAACATTTCCCATGGCACTAATATCCTTTAGAAAGGTATGAATCCAACTATTCTCTCACAAGCTAATGATGGACCCAACTATTTTATTCAGCTAGGAGTAAATATTACAGCAGACTAGGTTCATTAACCTTGGTTAGGCAACCAGTTTAGGAGAAAGAAAACTCTTATTTCAAACCTGTTAAACTCCACTTAAGAAATTGACCATGTATCACATCCTACTTATGTGGTTTGGAGGGTATGTATATATATATTCACCAACCCCTCCGCATGAGCAGGATGTGACACAAGGTCAATCTCTTAAGCGGGGTTCAACAGGTTTGAATTCAGAGTTTTCCTTCTCCTAGACCAGTTGCCTAACCAAGGTTAAAGAGCTCAGTCTGCCCTACATTTATCCATAGCTGGAGGGAGAGTAGGATTCATACCTTTCCCAAGGGTATAAGCGCTAAGTGAAATGCAATTACCACGTCCAGGATTTGAACTTGGGTTGACGAGTTCAAATCCTATGACTTTAACCATTACCCCACACGCTTCCATATGTATATATGGAGAAAGATCACTGCATTCTATCGAAAGTTGTTTTGCTCTGTATTGAGTTAAGCATGTAGAAACATTTGGCTGATATTCTTCTTTTGAGTAAGGGTATTTGCCCACTCATCCCACTTATGAGGGGTTGGACACAAGGTCTCGTTTTTACGTGGGCACATAAAAATTGCATCGATCTGGGGGGATGGCCCCTTGGATTGATGCTATTAACTGTACTTTACCGGTCCAGAGGCCGAAGCACACTGGACCCCCAGCCAAGGCCGGGTATTAGAAGGTAAGGGTATTTGCCCGCTCATCCCACTTATGAGGGCTGGACACAAGGTCTCGTTTTTACGTGGGCACATAAAAATTGCAACGATCTGGGGGGATGGCCCTCTTGGATCGATGCTATTAATTGTACTTTACCGGTCCAGAGGCCGAAGCACACTGGTCCCCCAGCCGAGGCCGGGTATAGAAGGTAAGTCTCAAAGCATAGAATCTGGAACAGATACTACACTTTGATCCAAAACCTTGAGTGAATGATGCTTGTGTGGCCAATATTCTGCCAGAACAAGAAAACCTCTTTTTTTCTGGCTGGTTGTTTGATATTTAACGGCATATCAATCTCTGTGGTTATTTAATGCCAAATCTTGTTTTTTTTATACATACAGGATTTGTTTAACATTATGTGAATTAATAAATTGGTAGTAATGATATTAATTAACTTCATGATATTAAATATGGCTGCACACTTGGACCCTAATGAGGTGCCTTGAGAATAAGCTAGATGGGAGCTGCACAAGAATGCTGCATGCAGTCTTGAACAAGTCATGGAAACAGCACCATGGCCACCTGCCCCCATCTCACAAACCACCCGAGTAAGACGAACAAGACATGCTGGACACTGCTGGAGAAGCAAGGATAAGCTCATGTGACATTTTCCTGTGGAAGCCAACACATGGACATGTTAATGTGGGTCGCCCACCAAGAACCTACATTGACCAACTGCAAGGATACTGGATGCTGCGCAGAGGACCTTCCAGGACAATGAATGATAGAGAAGGTTGGCGAGAGATTGATGGATCATGGATATCAGTGCTAATTGTGCAGCATGATGATATTAACATATATTGGTGGTTAAACCTCAGCCACTGCCTTCTAGCACCCATGATAAAAAGGAGTGGGTGTTTGCCATAAGAGCAATCTGAAGAATACAGTGAAGACAATCATATATGTACTAGGGCTTGACATGACCAGCCAACTGATTCAGATGGGGACCTCTCTGATGACCTGTCTATCCCAAGTAAAGCCTGAAGTAAGTGCTGAATGTCACAGGACCACCTAGTACTCAGGTGACAGACTGCTCAACCAACACAATCTTGGCTTCAGGCATTATAGGTCACCACACAGGATCACCAGGTGGCCCAATGTAGCATAGCTTCAGAACGATATGTGTCGCATAGACTAACTCAAGTTGTAGTAGTAAGAGTCGTTAGTTCAGAAACAACATACACGCAAGTTGTATAGTCCCAAGGGGCTGTGTATTTATTTCTAGGCTCGTGGGTTCTTTTTCAGAGAGAAGGAAAGATAGAGAGAAAGAGAGAGGGTACAGTCAAATTACTCGTACAAATGTTCACTACTGCTGTTCCAAACCCAATACGAGGGACCAGCAGACACATTTGCTCTCACCAGAGCCCAGCCAAAAAAGAGGCAAATTTTCTTCTCCCCTGTTTCTCGTTCCAGCGTCACATCTGTTTTTGGTCAAAGCCCGGAACTTCCGTTTTTATTTTTAATTCTATTTCCGGGGTCATTCGTTGTTCACATTACTGGCACCCTGCTTAGTGTTTACTCTTCCAAATTTTAACCTTTGTTTGTTCTTATTTCTTCTTCCTCTCTTTCTCCTGTCTATCCCCAAATTCTCTGTAGACCATAATAATTACGCTACATCAATGGGGGTGGGGGTGTTAGCCCTTTGCAGAGATACAGTCAGTATATTCTACAGCCCCAGCTGACAGGATATTTTTTCTGGGATTTCAGATCATACCAATATTATTTACAAGAAAGAAAAACAATTTAATTTAAGGTCTAAATCAGGTAAGTAAATGAAACATTAGTAATAGTAATTTTAAAGTTTTTGTTTGCTTTCTCTGTTTAGTGGCATTTCAACTCTTTGTGGGTTATCTAAAGATGAAAATTTGAATTTAACTAACATCAGGTTGTGCTGACAGCATGAATTCCCATGACTCTTTCTTGCCAACCATCCTATCATTCATCACCACTGGCAGGTCTTCTGCACAGCATCCAGTATCTGCACTGGCTGATTGATGAAAGTTTTTGCTGGTTGAGCTACACTGGTATAATTTGACGGTAATTAGAACTTAGTTATGATTATTCTACTCATAACAGATTTAACCTTGTTGCAATTTTACTGCAAAATGCCAGGGTATTTATGAAGCCTCATAACATCATAGAAACTAAGCAGCCAATCAGGACTCAAGGAATGGAATCACCCAAATACATGAATGAACTATTCTTGAGTCCCATAAGTACCACCTATCTTGGGCACTGGTTCGGTTGTGCTTAGCCAGTTGCTGTTGTCCAAACCAACAGTATACTGACTGACTGACTGGTTCAGTTGTGCTTAGCCAGTTGCTGTTATCCAAACCAACAGTATACTGACTGACTGGCTGGTTCAGTTGTGCTTAGCCAGTTGCTGTTGTCCAAACCAACAATATACTGACTGACTGACTGGCTGGCTGGCTGGTTCAGTTGTGCTTAGCCAGTTGCTGTTGTCCAAACCAACAGTATACTGACTGACTGGCTGGCTGGTTCAGTTCTGCTTAGCCAGTTGCTATTGTCCAAACCAACAATATACTGACTGACTGACTTCAATAACTATTTTTTTAAACAAAACTTCTGCCAAAATGTCTTACTAATGAGACAGGCAATGTAAATTAAACTCACTACATTTATTTAGATTATTTAGATTATTCAGACTATTGTCCTCATCTTTATTATTATGTACACAATGTTTTGGCCTTCTTTATGTGTTTCTTGTCAAACTTGGGAACCTTCTTGTCCAGTTGTACATATGGCACAACGGATATAGTGGTTGAGTTAATATAGTTGTATGTGATAATCATCTGTAGGTTGCAGGTTCAATCCTGAACGCAGGTGATAATAACATAGAATACTTAATATAGCTTAACACTTGTACTCAGTCATGGTTAGTGGAATGAGAACAGACTACCCTGGTTAATTGAATAAAGGTTTCAGTTCAAAGTTCTGTGAAGGGTCCTGAATATGACATGAAGGCTCCCAATTTCAATAAGAATGTTTCTGAATTCAACCAGAAACACCTGAAGAGGGCCAGAGGACACATCAGCTGGAATGTTGTGTATATAACAATAAAGATGAGGACAGCAGTCTAAAAACTCCAAATAATACAAATTAACATGCCTCATCTCAAAAATTCATACAAATATCACTAGAGTATCATTACAAATAATTTACACACAAAAAAAAATTTCAACAGCCTGAATATGTGTTTCAGTTTATCTATAATTTATCTATAGTTTATTCTAAATGTACATATTTCCAACCCCTCTGTATGAGTAGGATGTACACACAGGTCAGTTTTTAAATGGAATTTAATGGTTTGAATTCAGTTCTTCTTCTCCTAGACTGGTTTGCCTAATAAAGGTTAAAGAGCCCAGTATGCCTACTATTTAGCCATAAATTGAGGGAGAATAGTTGAATGCATACCTATCCCAATAGTATTAGTGCTAAATGAAATGCAAATAGCTTCATCCAGGATTTGAAGTCAGGTCGCCAAGTCCATTTCCTACACTGGTGATCAATACACAGCACAACTCCAGTTTATTGTAAATGTACAGGTAATATATATATATATATATATATATATATATATGGGACTAGCAGCGACTACCCGGTGTCACCTGGGAAAAGGGGAATTTTTTTGAGTTAGTCCTGCAGATCCATTATTACTGAATCATGAGTTGAATCCTCGTAGGATGCCCCATTTAAATCCCAAAGTAAAAAAAAAATAGACCTTGCATTGATCCAGCTACTCTGAAAATAAATGTTAATGTCTACTACCTAAAATATTAATGAAAAAAAAAATCAATGCTGTTATCATTTTAAATTTTATCTTATAATTATCTTCATGAATATCAATCAAACCTCTATTATTTTTGCTCAAAAACCAAGCCTGGTTGATATTTAATGTGTATATATATTTACTTTGTCATTAATTGTTTTATTTTCAAAGTTTTCTCTGGACATACATATACACACAACTGCCCTTTATATATGTACAGATGTACAGGTAGTATAACGGTGGGGCATAGTAAATGATTGCATATACAATCAATATATGCACAATTCCAAAATAAAGGAGATATCAACAGCTCATGGCCTGGCTCCTCTGGGGATCCCAGCTAAAAATATTTAACAACCCTGATTGGCTGCATTTTTGGTGGGCCAACAGTGAATAGAAATAGGGATTCTATAGCTGGAATACAGGGGTATGCTGAAAAGTTCATGAATCATATCTCCTGTTTGATGCCTTTTTTGACCAATGAGATCCAAGCAACAACACTGATGGAAGAAGTGTGGACTGCAAGGGAGACTATGATGAAAATTAAATTTTATTTGATCACATTCCATAAGAGTATCTTGTCAGTCTATGAACTTTTCAGCTGTCGTTTGTATATTTTCTAGTTAATTTCTCTAATAACAAATAATACCAGATTTTATTAATTTCTACTGGACACATTATATAATGAAACTGGATATTATAAAGTATCACTTTACCAGTATAGCAACTTAAAACGCTTATTTGTCAATAAGTTCAATTTCTTCCAAGCCAAACGATATAAGAATTTATTAATGTCTAGTAGAACACTATACAATCAAAATTGATTATTACAGTCTATTTATTATAGACATTTACCAGAATTAAAATTCTGTTACAAAAATATGAATTTATAGTAAAAAAAAAAGTAAGTAGTCGGGTGTGGCCTAAAATCAGTATCAGCTTATCAGCGGAGGGAGTCTATTCCCTTTTCACTAGTGATTCGACCAGGATATTGTTTTTTTGTGTTTGAGGTGGGGAAGTGTCAAACCTAATCATCAGCTCCTTACTTTACCACACAGATCACTGGTGGCTATCATATGCTGAGTAGTAAAAGTCGTCGTCGGGGTGGCCTAAATAGTCACGTATCAGCCAAATCAGCAAGGGAAGTCTTTCCCTTTTCAACTAAGCGCTAAGACCAAAGGAGAATTGTTTTTTGCATCTAAGGTGAGGCCACACACCTAACCATGCATCTCCTCAACTTTATTGCACAGACTCCTTGTGTTACTCATATGTTGAGTCAGTAAAGTTTACTTATACACTGAGTTTGGTCGGAGGGCCGGTATCGAAATTAGGAACCCTTGTGGTTTCCTAGGCTGAGCGCTCTAACCAACTGAGCTAACCCGGCCTTTTAAGTATATTCCTTATGTAATGAATGAATAGACTCGCCCATTGATTAATGATGTAATGAGGGTTCCTCCTAATTAATACAATTATGAAAAATTCATATATTTATGTCTCACATAAAGATTTTAATCCTGTTCATGTTCTGCACCAGTCCACAATTAGTGCGCATAGGCAGCATCAGTTGGCCCAACTACACGCGATACTTTTTGTTTTCAAATTAATCCGACATCTTTTAGATATCAATGCACAATTTTCAAGTTCAGTAGCTCTATTAGCTTCGCAATTATTTGAGCTATGGTGTTGTGTTCAAAAGAAGATAGAGAGAATTAGTGGCTTTTAGTAATATTTACTCACACCCCGCACCTATGTTTGGTAATGACACAAGGCTTTAAATGTGGGACCGAACCATGGCTGAAGCGGGTGCACAAAAATGTGTCAACTCCTGTCACCATTCCCCCTTAAGGGGGCGCCTCAGGTATTGGGCAATAACCCAGCCTGCCCCTTTAAATCAAAGAGGGCAGGTATTGGCCTTGGGAATAGACCCCTGGATCAATGGCGTTAATTTAACAAAACGCTGAAGCCACTGGACGCCCAACCACCCAAGAACTGGTTTTGTTAGTTTGAACATTAGTGGCTTTAGGGTTGTATTTAAGCACTGTCCTTAACTAAACTCGATTCTATCTATATTTGAGTCCATCACCAGAAGCTGGCTGTACTGGAGGAATAGTTGGTATTTATTGTCATTAATTCTGATAACATGGTCATACCACCTGAGATGAGATCACATAGAAAAACTCAATGCTTCTAAATGTTAAATTTAATAAACAGTACAAGCATTGAAACTGTATCATTACCAAGAGTAACCCCAGATTGGAACAAACGACAACTTTTAATGCAACACGAGTTGGTTGATGTGATGTTGATATAGCCCATGATCCTGACGACAGAAAAGACGCTGGAGAGAAACAACCAGCTTGATAAACATTAAATTTTAGTTTTTAGTGGATTATCCCCTCTTTCATCCCAGACGATGATGAGGAAGTGTTCCACAAAGCACATTTTATGTTTTTGAAATACAAATCTATAATCTCATAATTAAGAGAAGTACCATTTGGAATTGACAGTCACTTCCCACGTGTAAAACGGTAATGAGAGTACTTCCCCCTGTTTGCATTATTACCCACCCTCCCCTTTGGTGTAAATCTTTGACGTCTGAACGTATATACAAACTCTCAGTAACTGTAAAAGTATTTTAAGTAACTAAACTTTTCTCAAGCCCAAACCATGTGTTTTTGTTATTATTCAATTTATTCTACTTTAACAGTTTTACTGACGAGGTTTATATTGCTCAGAATGTCAAAGATTTACACAAAGGGGAGGTAATAATAACAACAGGGGACGTAAACTCTCATTACTTATTCAACCAAGTATTGCATGCTTTAACCATCTTTTAGATTGTTCCATCTCCATGATGGAACCCTAGAAATTCGTGGTAGGTGGTCGGTGGCGCTGTTTACATCCTTGACTTATTTTCGGGGTAAGGCTGCTGGTTGGTGCCTACTTTGGTTTTCTTAATGCTGACAGGCTAAAGAACTCCTGGCTAGGATAGACAACATTTGTCAAAATTAGATATTCTTTTACTTATTTCAATAGAGTTTTGCACAAGTGCCAGCCTCATCAGCCAAAGAGCAGGTTCATGAATTTTTATTTGGTTTTTGTTGAAGTGTTTTTGCTTTGAGGCACTGACTAAGCTGAAACGACACCAGTTGTGCAAAATTTAACTCCTATTTCCAGGTCCA
>CM042179.1:23548120-23605620 GCA_023376005.1 Doryteuthis pealeii
ACCCTCTCTCTTTCTCTCTATCTTTCCCTTCTCTCTGAAAGAAGAAACCCACAAGCCTAGAAATAAATACACAGCCCCTTGGACTATACAACTTGCGTGTTATGTTTTTCTGAATCTAAACGACTCTACTACTACAACTTGAGTAGTCTTATGCGACACATATCGTTCTGAAGCTATGCCTAATGGGGGCCACCTGGTATTCCTGTTGGTGACCATAATGCCTGAAGCCAAAGATGTGTTGTTTGACAGTCTGTCACCTGAGTACTAGGTCGGTTCCTGTGACATTCACACTTACTTCAGGCTTTACTTGGGATAGACAGGTCATCAAAGATGAAGGTCCACATTGAATCAGTGGTTCATTCCAAGCCCTAGTACATATTATGATTGTCTTCACTTATCTTCAGATTTGCTCTTATGCAAACACCCACTCCTTTTCTATCATGGCGTCTAGAAGGCAGTGGCTGAGGTTTAACCACCAATATATGTTAATATCATCATTGCCTGCACCCAATTAGCACTGATCATCCATGATTCCATCAAATCTTCCGCCCAACCTTCTCTATCATCATTGTTCCTGAAGTCCTCTTGCCCCAGCATCCAGTACCTTGCAGTTGGTCAAGTAGTTCTTGTGGGCGACCCACATAACATTCCCATGTGTTGTTCCACAGGTAAAATGTCACATGTTGAGCTTTATCCCTTGCTTTCCAGCAGTGTCCAGCATGTCTTGTGCGTCTTACCGGGTGTTTGTAGATGGGAGGCAGGTGAGCCATGGTGCTGTTTCCAGACTTGTTCAAGACTGCCATGCAGCATTCTTGTGCACTCCATCTAGCTTATTCTCAAGCACCTCATTAGGGTCCAAGTGGGGCACCATGTTTAATATACCATGAATGCTAATTAATATCCTATTACTACCAATTTATTTAATCACATTAATGTTAAACAAATCCCTGTATGCGTATAAAAAAAAAACAAATTTGCATTAAATAACCCACTAGAGATGTATGCCGTTAAATATCATAACAACCAAGCCAAAAAAGCAGTTTTCTTGTCTGCCATAATATGCCACCACAAGGCATCCATTCACTCAAGGTTTGGATCCAAAGTGAGTATCTGTTCCAGATTTATGCTTGAGACTTACCTCTAACCCGCCTCGCTGGAACCAGTGTGCTCGCCTCTGGACCGGTAAAGCTACAATTTAATAGCAATCGAGTCCAAGAGGGCCATCCCCCCAGATCGTTGCATTTTTATGTGCCCAGTTAAAAACAGGACCTTGTTTGTCCCAGCCCTCATACAGTGGGCAATGACGGCACATACCCCTTAACCTCTATACCCAGGCCTTGCTGGGCGTCCATTGCTTCGGCTCTGACCGGTAAAGTACAGTTAATAGCATCAATCCAAGGGCCATCCCCCAGATCGATGCAATTTTTATCGTGCCCACGTAAAAACAGACCTTGTGTCAACCCTCATATAGTTGGATGAGTGATACCCTTACTCAAAAGAAGATATCAGCCAAAATGCTTCTACCATGCTTAACTCAATTACAGAGCAAACAAACTCTCGATAAATGCAGATCTTTCCTCCATATATACATATGGAAGCTGGGGGTAATGTTAAAGTCATCAGGATTTGAACTCGTCAAACCAATTCCAAATCCGGACGTGGTAATTGCTTCATAGCGCTTATACCCTTGGGAAAGATGAATCCTACTCTCCCTCCAGCCTATGATAAATGGTTAGGCAGACTGAGCTCTTTTAAGACCTTTGTTTAGGCAACTGGTCTAGAAAAGAAAACTCTGAATTCAACCTGGTTGAACCACCGCTTAAGAGATTGACCTTGTGTCACATCCTGCCTCATGCGGAGGGGTGTGAATATATATATACCATCACCCCCAAAACCAATAAGTAGATGTGCTGATAATGTCAATTTCTTAAGTGAGTTTAACAGGTTTGAAAAATAAGAGTATTCTTTCTCCTAACTGGTTGCCTAACCAGGTTATATGAACCAGTCTGCATAATATTTACTCTAGCTGAATAAAATTAGTTGGGTTCCATCATTAAGCTGTGAGAGAATAGTTGGATTCAACCTTTCTTAAAGGATATTAGTGCCAATGGAAATGTTTGGTCCAGCATTTGAAGTTGGGTCGCTTGAGTTCACTTCCTTTAAGATGATAACCATTACACACATAAATCAGATGTACACTACACCCCAAATTCCGATGGTCAATTTCTTCAGTGGAAGTTTAACAGTTGAAATCAGAATTTTCCTCTCTCCTAAAATGGTTGCCTAACCAAGGTTAAAAAAAAAAACCCAGTCCTGTCCTAAGCTGCGAGAATAATTGATGCATATCTTTCTAAATGATATTAGGTTATGGTAAATGTAAACAGTGTTGTCCCAGCATTTGAAGTTGGGTCACTGAGTTATTTCCTATAATGAGATAACTATTACAACCACATGCCTCCCATAAAAGTAAAAATATTGCTAGGAATTTATTCAAGAGAATTAAGACATTATTCTTCTTATTCCTTATATAAAAATAATCTTCATCAACAATTAAAACCGTTAAATCTTTTAACTCTATTAGACACTGCTAGTATTTTTGCTTCTTATGGGAGAACCTTTAAACTAATGCTTTCACATTACACTCTTAACATCTATGACCACCTCAATCCCCCACCCAGAATCACACATTCGTTTTCCTGATCCGCCCCAAACAATAGCCTTTGTTTAAATGTAATACTTTAAAACATACTTTTGGAAGTCTTATTATTATTAGGAAATAACAGGTGAATCGAAAAGGAAATCTTTTAAACATTTTTTGATAAAAAAATTTAGCAAAACATTTTTTTGATAAAAACACTTTACAGAATGGCTGGATTTAAAAATTGTCAACAGGAGTGTTAAGAGTTTTAAATAACCCACAATTTGAAACTGCTTGATAAACAGACAAACTAAACTTTTATTTTCTTGTTTTTCTTTGATAGGTTATATAAATTTTTAGATGTGTGTATGTGTTTTACTTGATGTTTATTATTATTATTATTATTGTTAGTTACATGATCTATATTATTATGGTCTCTCCGCTGCCCAGTCTCTTAGAGTCTATGAATAATATTTCCATTCGTCTTTCCCTGCCTTTTTTAGCTGAGCGCATCTTCAGCTCCCAGTCTGCTAGTGCCAGCAGCTAGCGAGCAGCAGCAAGATCTAAGAACAACAACAGCCAACTCGCTGCTAACGCAAGTACCGATAATAGAATGAATCCGTTCTCTGAAGTGAGATGAGAAGAGACCACCCCAGAACCATGTGGACGTATGTTGCAAACAAACTATCCCCGTGCACCACTACTATGCTGTTGTGTGTTGTTGTTGTTATTTGTTAATACTTTCTACTACCACCACTACCCAACCCACCCACCACTATTATATATTCTAATTAATTATTACTTTTTATTCATCTGTACATTTCTCTTTTAATATCTAAACACTTTTATTTTATTCTCAATAGATTTATCAAATGTATACTCCCATAAGTCCTTTTCAGCACTATTTCCAGTTTTCTTCATTTTATTCTAATCATCATATTGAAATGAACCCAGCTTTTTTTTTTGCTTTTTTTTGTTTGTTTGTTTGCTTACTTTGTTTGTTTTGTTATATTTATTTTCACTAATTCTTTCTAATATATATATAATTAATAATATAATATAGTTGTTAGTTTTGCTTTAATAATTGCAGTTTTTTAAAATCTTGCTTCTGAAAAAAAACTTTGCTATGGCTTAGGTTTTTATTGCTGCTTATTTAACAGCTTCTCTTCTCTCTCTCTCTCTCTATCTATCTATCTATCTTCACTCTTCTCGGTATTGTTTTATGTTAAAATTAACTTGTTCTTTTAATTAAATCAATCCAGTTTGTTTTTCTTGATGTTTATTGAAATACTTCATTTTTGATATATCCCAAAAAAAAAACAAAAAAAAAAAAGAATTAATTCTACTGTCATAACCGCTCCCCCACCTCTCATTCTTATATTTTTGATATTCCCCAATACTTACCATTTGGTAACCCATAAACTTGTATTTTTCTTCTTTCTTTCTTTCAGAGAATATTTCTACATTTTTGTGATATCATAATTCAATCTTGAGAGCAAAATTCTCAGGGTGGAAAAAAAGAATACATTTTGTTGGCAAAAACAGCTCTTTTTTTGGGTTGTGGGGGTGGAAAGAGCTAAAAAATAAAAACTATAATATTAAGTTTATTTCAAGGATAGTTGCTTTATAGCATGCACAATGCATTTATTTTGTAAGTATAAAAATGATAAAGATAAAAAGTTTTTCAAAAGGTTGAACAGTTGTCAAAGGCTTGATGCCAAATTATGCTGTACATTGCATAGACTTCTGTTGGTTTCGATGATTTTATGCAGTTCTTTTGGATCTGAGCTGACAAGCCTAACCCTGCCTGACAAGGCCCTAACCCTGCCTGATGTGGAGAGTCCATGTGATGTATGGGAATTTTATCAAGAAATTATTGTGTCACAACATACTTTTACACTATTCTTCGTCTGCCAGACAGAATCAAAACACTCTCTGCTTTACAGAATTTTACCCAGAGTTTTTTTTCTTTTTATCTTTCCTTGACAACACTATTCCTTAAAATAAATTTTAAAGTTATCATCAGTGAAGATGCCTAATGTTCCAAATGTAGGTTTTTTTTTTTAAATTTATATAATCTTTAAGCTACATCCTTTTTATTCTCACCTTAAAAATTCTTTTATGAAATTGAAGAAACTTAAATTCAGAACCACCATTACTCTTGATTCCTCTATCTCCAGTTTACCCAGTCTAATTTCTAGTATCTTGGCCACTGTTTCCAAGTGTTCCAACTATCATTGGTATTACATTATTTTAATCTTTGTAAGTTTTTTAAGTCTCCTTAGATCTCCAGGACTCTTCTAAGTATCCTAGATGATTTTAGCAGTGTTTTGGTCTGGATAGTTTTAATTCTTCCTCTAGATCTCCAGTTTACCTAGTCTATTTTCTAGGATCTTGGTCACTGTTCCAATACTCCAACTATCATTGGTATATACATTAGTTTAATCTTTGTGAGTTTTTTATACATTTTTAACTGGTGTTTTTTTTTTTGTTTTTTTTTTACTAAAGTGTGAGGTACACCAATCTCTTTAGATCTTGTAAATATTCTAGCTGATTAGATGCCTAATTTCCAAATTTGGTTTTAAAAAAAATATAATCTCTTTGAACGACATCCTTTTTATTCTCAACTTAAAAATCTTGTTATGAAATTGATAAAACTTAAATTTAGAACGACCATACTACTACTATTTAGCCGTTATTATCATTTTACTCTATCAAGTTTTTTTTTTACACCCAGCTCTAACTAGTGGTTTCACTGGAGTCTAAGTGAAAGCAAGTCTCCTTAGATCTCCAGGGCTCCAGATGATTTTAGCTGTGTATTGGTCAATTCTTCCTCTGATATCCAGTTTATCCTGTCTGTTTTCTAGGATTTTGGAAAAACCGTTCCAAGTGCTCCAACTATCATTGGTATCACATTATTTAATATTTGTGAGTTTGATACCATTTTTAACTTTTTTTTTTTTTTTTTTTTTTTTACTAAAGTCTCTTAGATCTTGTAAATATTCTAGCTGATCTCATCCATGCTGTGTTCTGAATGGTCTTGATTCTTCCTCCTTTCAGCCCTCTAGCAAGATCCAGGTATTTATCCAGCTTTTTTTATTCTATGGTCAACTGGTACAACAAAATCCATTATATGACAACTTTTTAAATTAACATTAGGTTTGGACTTCTGGCCAGGGTTTAGTGATGCATTTGTGTTTCAACATACCTGAGAATTTTATCAGTCTCATTTTTATGACATATCTGGTTTGTGCATATACCATTTGTTAGCATGGCCAAATTTTAGTTTCTTGCACAATTCCCAGTGAATCACCTTACCAACTCAGTTATTCCTTTTATTAGGTTTCTACTGCAGAATGTAGTTTTGAGAAGTTTTCTTGTTCTTCTTATTTACTCTTTCTTATTGAGGTACTTCTTTCTTACTTCTTCATTTGTTTATGTTATCCACTTTTAGTATTCCCAGGTATTTGTAATTTTTTCTTTTCTTCAAGTGTTCCAATGCTTTCCCAGTTGAGCAGTTCTATTCCTTCAGGGATTTTTTTGTTCATCATCATTTTTTAATCCAAATTCTATGTTAGCTGGTGGTCTTTTATTGGAGTCTGAGTGACAGCAAGTCTCCTCAGGTTTCCAGGACTCTTCTGAGTATTCTAGCCAACTTTAACAATGTTGTGGTTTGGATGGTCTCGATTCTTCCTTTTATTTCCAATTCCTTCAGTCTCTTTTCCAAACCCTTGAGAACTGTTCCAAGGATACTAACTACAATTGTTACCCCCTTGGTACCCTCATGGCCCACAGTTTTTTCAGTTCTCTGGCAAGCTCTCTTGTTAATCAACACTAGGTGTGGTCTTCTGGACAGGATAAGGTGATCCGTCTGTATCTCAAAGTCCCAGAGAATTTCATGTTTCATTTTCTAGAATAGATTCTTGTTTACACATTATTATTATGATGATGATGACAATGTTGTTGTTGAATTTAAAAATAATGTTATTAATTAACCAAACTTAAATTCAGAACTACTATTGTTACGTTTTTAAGGTCCATTCCTTGGCCTTATAGCAGAAGTGCTTATCTGGTGGAATCCTTGATAAAGGTCTGTCGACAATGTGAATCTTTTTGAGTTATCAATTTTTGAGTTATCACCGTGGTAAAGGGTTTGAAATTGTATGTTAAACCTTTGTTTCCCAGAGCTCAAAATTTGAGGGTTCACCATCAAAAGAAAATCCTTGTGTTTCTAGGCACATGACCTGTTACATTTTTAAGGGCCATTGCTTGGCCTTATAGCAGAAGCGTTTATCTGGTGGAATCCTTGATAAAGAGTCTGTCAACAATGTGAATCCTTTGGTTACTAAAGTGTCCTCAGTTACTGGTATAAAGTATAAGTCCTTCAAGGTACAGATCCGGCAATCCTATGTGTGTCCGTTCTCAAAGAGTGCAATTTAATTATGACCAATGTGGGGGTTTAAGTATTCTATCAGGCCAGTAGTATTGCTAGTGATTGGTTACAAGAGTCAATCATGTGACCTTGGCTAGTCTATAAATAGAGATGGGTATTTAGAGCACATCCTATATCCAAATAATCCCAACAATCATTACTATTATGTCTTTGTTATTATTAGTCCTTGCAAGTTTTCGCACTAGATAATATATAATTAATGAGAGAGACCTGTGGCTAGATGTATACTTGTGTTCTGTGTTGATTTTTCCCACAGGTACAAATTATATGGAATTGGATAAATAAAAACTGTGCACACTAAAAGAAAGGGACGGATTAGCTCAGTCAGTAAAGTGTTCAGCTAGAAACCACAAGGTTTCCTAGTTCGATACTGCCCTTGCCAATGAGATACATTTTTATGTTTTTTTTTCTCAGTCAGTACAGCATCTGACTAGGAATCACAAGGTTCCTGGTTCGATACTGACCATCGCCAAATCAGCGTATGAGTAGCACAGGGATCTGTGCGGTGAAGTAAGGAACTGATGGTAGGTGTGGTGCTCCACCTCAGATGCAAAAACAATCTCCTTGGTCTAGCGCTAGTGAAAAGGGGATAGACTCTCTTGCTGATTGGCTGATACCGACTTTAAGCCATCCCGATGACTAAAGCAAACAATATGAAAGATCTGTTTGAAAATGTCAACATGGAGGATATTCTCTCCTTTTTGAGGGAAATAAAATTATACCATAGAATATAGACATGAAACAAATCAATACCATACAACATAATCCCCAGTAATGCTAACACATTGTAAAAACCAAATACTAAAAAGTATAAATATAAATACACAATATGTATAACTTCCTAACCGTTAGGTATGACATAACCCCAGATTGGTTGATATGTAGTTAAAATCAATAAACAACAACAACAAAGTCTAAGTGTTCATAATAAAGAACTAAGATGAAATCAGAGAGAGACAACTCCATTATATGACCCATTACAGCTATAAGTTAATAGTGATAGGCTGATACCAACTGTAGGCCATCACAACAACTTTACTTTTATTTATACTAAAAGAATAAGTCTAAGTGTTCATAATAAAGAACTAAGATGAAAGCAGAGAGAGACAACACCATTATATGACCCATTACAGCTATAAGTTATTAGTGTCACCTTTCCATTTCCTATCATAATAATTATTATACCACAGGTGTCACATTCATATGTAGTACTCTCTTTCAAATCTCTCCTTCAACTTTGTATGTTATATTTCATCAGAAATTTGTCTATGTTCTCTTATTCAAGATTTGAGATGTTAGAGTCTATGTTAATATTTTCAGCTTTTGTTAGTGTTAAACTCTAATGAAAGCACATCCAAATTAACCACTTTTTCCTATCTATTAGCATTTATTAAAATAAACAAAAAAAACTTAAAACTAGTAAAATAACATTGCAAATGGTGTGTTTATAGAATGCTACTATTACAGTCCCACTATATCTAATAAGTGCCAAGGTCAAAACTTTTAGGAAAATTGGAGAAAAAAATCTCTGTTAAAATCTAATGAAAACATGTCCAAATCAACCACTTTTTGCTATGGATTTTGAAAAATAAGAATATTAAAAAAAACTTGTGTACAAACATTTAACACTAAAAATTTTGATTTTTGGGGAAAAAAAAGGAGTTTAAAAAAAAAAATGAATACCCGACAAGAATGAATAAAACAAAATTTCTTCAGCATTAAATAATCCAACAGGGTTTACATGCCTAAGATCCAACCCAACAATCATATAGTGATTATGATCCTCATTGGTCCTCCACTATGATAGCCTTGCACAAGGCTAAAGAAAAAGCAGAGTAAATATTTTTAACCTTACTATTATTATTTAATTAGGACCGGTATAGCTCAGTTTTTTTTTAAAAAACACTTTCTTATAGTCTCTGATTTATGTAGTCAAACTCAAATTCCTTGCACAGTTCCCAGTATAAATGATGGGATCCTTATTATTTTATTCCTTTTGAGTTTTTCACACCAGCTGGTCTTTCACTGTAGTCTGAGAAACAGAAAGTTTCCACATATATTCAGGACTCTTTTGAGTATTTTAGCCAATCTTAACAATACTGTGGTCTGGATTCATCAAAGAGTCAAATGCTTTCTAATAGTCAACCCAAGCTGTTGTAGGGTTATTTTTCTTTGTCTTTGCCCTTTTGATTATGGTCTTGTTTATATATATTTACCAACCCCTCCGCACGAGCAGGATGTGACACAAGGTCAATTTGTTAAGCTGAGTTCAACAGGTTTGAATTCAGAGTTTTCCTTCTCCTAGAAATGCAATTATCATGTCCAGGATTTGAATTCGGGGCAACAAGTCCATTTCCCATGACTTTAGCCATTACACTATGCGCTTTCTATGGTCTTGTTTATAAGCAGCTGATCTTTGCATCCATGGGTATCCCTTGTTCTACTGGTAATAGACAATGTTGGCAAAACCCATGCTACAAAGGAACTAAGTGGCTCACTATCAAACTCAATAGGGCTGCAGAACAATGACATCTTCATCGTTATGCACCACAGAATGCAGAAGGAAATTCCCCTTGCAATATGTGTGTGACATGTGTTGCAAGTCCAGAATTGGACTAAATAGCCATCAGAGGGTATATATATATATATATATATATATATATATATATATATATACATACATACACACACACACTTACCAACCCCTCCATATGAGCAGGATGTGACACAAGGTCAATTTCATAAGTGGAGTTCAACAGGTTTGAATTCAGAGTTTTCCTTCTCCTAGACCGGTTGCCTAATCAAGGTTAAAGAGCCCAGTCTGCCCTACTATTTATCCATAGCTGGAGGGAGAGTAGGGTTCATACCTTTCCCAAGGGTATTAGCACTAAGTGAAATGCAATTACCACATCCAGGATTTGAACTCTGGGCGACGAGTCCATTTCCCATGACACCACGCACTTCCAGAAGGTCTATAGCTAATCAATGACATCATCTGCGACGGACTGCTAAAAGGAGTACTGAAAAATAGGTTATTATCTATCAGGTGCTTGTAGGTTCTAGTTGTTATTGATAGATGTTAGAATTTTATATATTAAGAGACTACTTTAGATAGATAGATAGATTGATATGAGCAAGCTGAGATAGATATATAGATATATATGAACAGGCTGAGATAGATAGATAGGAACAGAGATAGATAGATAGATAGGAACAGAGGTATGAACAGACTGAGATAGATAGATGGCTGGTTGGATAGATAGATAGATAGATGTGAACAGGCTGAGATAGATAGATAGATAGATGTGAACAGGCTGAGATAGATAGATAAATAGATAGATATGTAGGGGGTGACATGGGATTGGCTAGTAGTTTTGGGTATGGTTGATTCCTTCATTTTTTGGAGGAAGGTAAGTGGTACCAGTTGTTAGCCAGCTGGTGCACTCCTCTGGGTTTACTCTCCTTTTGTTATAGACATAGGTAAAGTCTTCATATTATTCTTGAAAGTATTTTAGTCAGAAATTTTCTGTGCCATCATAAATAAAGATTCAGATGAACTGACGAAATTATAAAAGTTGTTTAGATTGTTGTTGTTTACAATTTTGTTGTTGTTGTTATTTCCTACAAAATTTTTCTTCCCAGAATTCCTTTTTCCCCGCCGTTTTCGTGCACCTTGACGTATCAAATCATTCTTTTGGGGACATTTATTTGTTTTACTTCTGTATTGCTGTTAGTGTCTATTTCAAAGACATACCTGGCTACTCTTGTTTAGGTGTCTAGTGGTTTTCCTTTTCAATTTCTTTTACCCACTTAGCAATTACCATTATGCCATGATGCTGATGACTTTTTGATTTAGAATGTCCTGGGACACACATATTTGCTTTGAACGAGTCCCCGGGAAAATTAATGGGCCCCAACTAAAGTTTCTTAATAGATTGTAGGGTTTTTATTTATGATCTGGGGAAACAACTAAAGCTATGTAACTCCTACCTTGTAACCTATCTTGTATAATTCATTTCTAAGAAACTATTGAAATGTATTTACAGTTCTCGGGCAAGGTCCAAGTATTTGTCTACCTTTTTGCTTTCTTTCACTTTCATTCAGTAGTCAGATGGGATTTGCTGATATTTAGTTCACTGCACATAATCTATTAGCAATGTTTCTTTTATTGCCTCCTCATAAATCTCATGATGTGAAGGTAAATCTGATTAGGATTAACATATCTATTAATAATAGAGATTCAGTCTCTATTTGTCTGTAACCAAAAGTACGTCACTGCTTACATCACAGTCATTTCAGGAATTAAGTTAGTTGATCAATGAGTTCAATTTATAGTCAATATCATTACTACATAAAATAAAGAACAATGCTGGTTTATATATATTTATATATACTCAGATAGTAATATACAACATTTCATGGTCCACAGTGTATTTTAAAACAAGTTTCAATAGATACATGCCCAGTATTATTGATTTATATATGGCTTATTCTATTTCAATATATATTCAAAGTTAGTATTATCTGCGTTATTTGGACTATTGTCCCCATCTACATTGTTATCTGTACAATGTTCATAACAATGAAGATGTGGACAATAGTCCGAATAACGCAGATAATACTAATCATCAAGCCTCATCTCAAACATTCAGAAAAATATTCAAAGTTATTTAACGTATAGAGTTTTATGAAAAAATTATGTACAAACAAGAAATATACATATATTCTTCTTCGAAATTAAATTTGCAAAGGTTTGTGTATTTAATGATATCTGCATTACAATTGTGCGTGTTCAACAATTCATATTGTTGGCTGTCATTTAAGGACCTCCTATATTTAACATCATGAAACTTGAATAAAGATTAATATTATCATCAAAGTTTTTGGATCATTCACAGAAGAAACATTAAAAAACTCCTGGTGATTTAAAAAAAAAAAATTTTCAGCCTCTTAAAATAATGAAAATTGTGAACGAAAACAATGTTTACATTTTTGCACTATTGAATCAATTGATTTTTAACATGGCCACATACAAGTTACACTTACAGTCTTTTTTTAAAGAGTTCTATGAAAATTCAATTAAGAGTCAAATTTTCATGAAAAGTTTTATACTTATTCACCTTTAGATTAATTTAGGTTTAAAATAGTTTTTTTCCTAAAATATATTTAGGGAAATATTGTTTTTACTAGATCGACAGCCCCCACCCCTATTTGATTTTATGAAATTCGAACAAAATATATTTTACTCGTACGATTTTTAAAATTTTCTATAAAGATAAGAGTCTGAGTAATTAAATCAGAATTTTTTAGAAACATTTTGGAGGTCCCTAATCTCATAAAACAAATATCTCAGTGGAGTGGAGTGAATATGATGCTTTTTAGGTAAATAATTAAAAAAGGTAAACGTTTTATTTTATTTATTTAATCCCCCCCACCTCTGGCAATATCTTTCAAAAATTTATTTTTACACCGCCTGGAGGGTTTTTTTTTTTTTGTTAGAATAGATAATATAGTTTGCTGTATTTATAGATAAAGAGTGATCAATATTAGTGATCAAGCATATATATCTAAGTTAGGATTGTGTAGAAATAGTCAATTATACTTGTTAACTGTCAGTTTCTCACCTAGGCATTCTTCAGATCAAGATATATAATTTTACTACCAACGTTTATAGGTTCATTATTTTGTTCATTAACTTAATGACAAATCCAGTTCCCCAAGACACATATATAAAAAAAACAATTAAAACAGACACATACACATACACATTTATCTTGACCAATCCTTACAATCCAACATTCTGGACTAACACCTGCATTACCATTCACCATTCTGATACTCCCCATCTAGAGAGAGAAAAACCACTACCCACCCCCAACCACCCCTGCCCCTACTGACAACCTACTGTTTCACCATTTTGAGAATGTCCATCATTGAAGCAAGAACTATATTCAAGTCCTGAAGAAGGTCTAATAGACCGAAACGTTGCATCGTCGACAATAAACATCCAGTTTCCATAACATCTCTTGTTTGTCTACCTTTCTCCACACCACACACACACACACATATATATATATATATATATATATATTTACCAACCCCTCCGCATGAGTAGAATGATACAAGGTCAATTTCTTAAGCAGTTTAACAGGTTTGAATTCAGAGTTTTCCTTCTCTTAGACTGGTTACCCAGCCGAGGTTAAAGAATCCAGTCTGACCTACCATTTACCCATAGCTGAAAGGAGAGTAGTTGGATGCCTACCTTTACCAAGAGTATCATCACTATGGGAAATGCAAACAGCCTTGTCCAGGATTTGAACTCTGGTCAACGAGTTCATTTCCTACGACTCTATCCATTACACAATGTGCCCCCACTATATATATAGTTCATACAGCAGATTATATGTATATGCATAATTTTGTAACCATTTTTTTTGTCTCTAAATAGTTGTTTAATCATTTTCAAGAATTATATAAGATATTCTTAAGACTACACCTGAATATCTGAATTTTAAGTTTTAAGTTAATCTGATATTTAATCTGGTGGCAGGCTTTCCATAGAGGACTGTTTATGTAAGAAGTCACCCTCGTAAAACTCGTAAGTTGAGGCAATCATAAGTCAAGATACCTCTGTGCTTTGGCATTAACCCTTCCAACTGGGAAAATTTGGCTCAGGACCGCCCTCAGTGGCGTCAGGCTCTCTGTAGGGGACTGTTCATGTCTGAAGCCACCCTGATGCAACACCATGAAGCCAAGAGGTCCAGAAGAAAGCAACGGCAACAAAGCACCGGAACATCAACATCTTCAGGGACAGCCTTCACATACAACACCTGTGGCCGAGAATGTTTTTCAAACATTGGACTTCACAGTCACAGGAGGCGCTGTAACTTCAGGAGCACAAAAACTTTATTATAGTCTTCCAAGGGTACTTTCCTGCTCATCCCACTTATGAGGGCTGGACACAAGGTCTCGTTTTTATGTGGGTTCATAAAAATTGCGTCGATTTTGGGGGATGGCCCCCTGGGATCGACGCTATTAATTGTACCTCACCGGTCCAGAGGCCGAAGCACACTGGACCCCCCAGCTGAGGCCGGGTATAGAAGGCAAGGGTATTTGCCTGCTCATCCCACTTATGAGGGCTGGACACAAGGTCTCGTTTTTACGTGGGCACATAAAAATTGCAAGGATCTGGGGGGCATGGATCGATGCTATTAATTGTACTCTACCGGTCCAGAGGCCGAAGCACACTGGACCCCCAGCGAGGCCGGGTATAGAAGGCAAGGGTATTTGCCTGCTCATCCCACTTATGAGGGCTGGACACAAGGTCTCGTTTTTACGTGGGCACATAAAAATTGCAAGGATCTGGGGGGATGGCCCCCTGGTTCGATGCCATTAACTGTACTTCACCGGTCCAGAGGCCGAAGCACACTGGACCCCCAGCCGAGGCCGGGTATAGAAGGTAAGAAGTGTCAAAGCATAGAATCTGGAACAGATACTACACTTTGATCCTCCCTTCTACGTCTTCCAAGACTGAAATGCCAATAATAATAAGATATTTAAGAAAAATGAATAATCATTAAAGATTTTATATTTAAGGAGTAATAATCCAGTATCCAATACTTAAGAACAGGAGTATGAATCCTATATCTGATACTTGAGGAAAAGAGTAATTATCCAATATTTGATATTTAAGGAGTAATAATCCAATATCTGATACTTGAGAAAAGGAGTAATAATTGAATATTGCAGTGATGTTCAAAATACTCATTTTGATAGGCAACACGATGCTCTCTCTACAATCCCCAAAAATCACACAATGTTTGCAGTTTGCTGGAACTTAGACGTGTGTGTTTTAACTGTTATTTTCTCAATGTCTTTGTATAAATATTTGTATATAAGTCTGTCTACTCCGATTACAAACAGGATATTATATACATTGTGTACATGGCCTAGTTATTTCAATTTGATAGTTTTTAAACTACTCTCTACTACATACATCGTTATAACATAATAGTTGCTTCAATATTGCTATATCAATAATAAAGGTCAAATTTATCACTTTTTATTTTGAAAAAGAATAAAGGTTTTATTTTTTGCGTGGGGTGGGGGGGTAACATTTTTTATCATTATGCTAACAGATTTCTTCAATGAACTACATGCACTTATATCTCTGGATAATGGGATTTAAGTTTGTCTGAATTCTTAAGACGGTGTATTGTTACTAATATACACTCGCTTAAAGACTATCAATGGCACCTATTAAATTTAATGTCTTGTCACTTCCTATTTATGCAATTCATATTATGATCAATTAAGAAAGAATAAGGGGAAGTACTCTAGAATTAGTATTTAATACTTATTTCCCCTGAGAAATTATAATGGTCAGGGTGAGTACAAATACAGATCTAACACTATTATCACTTAATAATGGAGATTCGTCTCAAATTGTCTGCCCGCAGTGCCATGTTGAAGTGAGTTAGTGTACAGTTAGCAACAAGCTAAGCACAACTGAACCAGTGCCAAGACAATTGGTACTTATGGAAATCCAGAATAGTCCACTCATGCATTTGGGTGATTCCATTCTTTAAGTCCTGATTGGCTGCTTGGTTTCTATGATGTTAGGAGGCTTCATGAATAACCTGGCATTTGCAGTAGTATTTGCAGCAAGACAAATTCGTATTAAGTTATGACTACTTGCTGCCTTGTCTACCAATTCAATGGTAATTGGAACTAGTATGATTATTCTACAACCAACACTATGTCACTGCTTACCTCACATTACTCAAAATCATCAATATATAGAATAAAGAACAACCTTATATTATATACACTGAAAATTTGAGTATTCCACTTTAGATACGCCTTATTGGTTTTTAATTGTTTTTAAAACAAGTTTTTATGAATACATTCCCAATACTATATATTTATGTGTAGTTTGTTTTATTGATGTATATTTAAAGTTATCTAATGTATATCTAATGAGTTTTAAGAGAAAATTATTCATAAACAAGAAATGGCCATTTTTTCTGTTTCAAGAGGTTAACTAAAAAGTTTGCAAATAAATAAATACCTAGCAAGCAGTCGTAACTCAATATGACTCTGACAGGCTGTAAAGACCACTGCAAAGTGGCAGGATTTATGGAGCCTCAGAGGTTCATACTAACCAAGCAGCCAATCAGGACTCAGGGAATGGAATCACCCAAATGCATGAGTGGACTGTTCTGAATTCCCATAAGTACCAGTTGTCTTGACACTGGTTCAGTTGTGCTTGGCCAGTCACATTGCTCAAACCCATTGTTGACTGATGACTGACTGACTGACTGACTTCGATAAAAACATGAAAGTTAAAACAATATGTAGGGGTGACAAGACTTTCGGACCACCATGTAGATTAATGTACTGCATGGTCGGAAAGTCTTGTCACCCCTACATATGTTTTTATTTTAGAGGTAAAATAATTTCATAACTTATATATTATGTTTGAAGTGGTTACCCAGCATTGCATGGGTAGAAGGGGATGGTAAAAAAATGTAGTCTCGCAGATCCATTATTGTTGAATCGCAAGTTGTATCCTCGCAGGATGCCCCATTAAAAACTATGTAAAAAAGACCTTGTCTTGATCCAGCCACTATGAAAAGAAAAATTAATGTCTCCTATTTAAGATACTAAATGCAAAAAAATGCCATGCTGTTATCATTTAAATTTTATTTTTTAATTATCTTCACAAATATAAATCAAACCTTCATTATTTTTTTTCTCAAAAAGCAAAATTGTTTTATTTTCATAGTTTCCTCCGGACATACATACATACAAACAAACTGCCCTTTACATATGTATAGATTATTAGAACAAAAAAAATCATGAAAGTTAAAACAATATGTAGGGGTGACAAGACTTTCGGACTACCCTGTACATTGATTCTTTCAGACAAATTTCTTTATCATTGTTCATAGTTTTTCACCATTTATTTTTATGTTCTCTCAATTTGTGTTGTTTCCATATCTTAAGTGCTTTGACTTTTTCGAATTCCTGATGGTATTATTTTCTCATCACTTGTTAGATTCTAGCTTTGTCTATAACCAATGTTATTAAGGCCAGAAACAATATTTCATAGTTTGAAAATGTATCTTGAAGCCAATGTTTTATCCATTGATTATGATTGATACTTTCTTTCTCTAACCCCCCCTATCCCCACCCCACCCCCGATACAATCTGTGCTGTTCTGTTTGCAATTATTTTGGTTTTTCTGTTTTCTTACCGTAGTTTAGATACAGATGGAATTAGTTTTGAATCTCTACATCTGGGCAGCAATATTAAATGGTTGGACATCCATAGCAATTTTAGTGGAATGTTTTGCAATCATCTCCATTACTGATCTCATATAGATTCTTCTGAACTGCTTTCTTTATCCTTGCTCTTCTTATCATAAAATTTCAATTACTGTACCCTCTGGCCTTGCTTTCTTTTTTTCTTTTTCTGAATCTCTGAGACAAGATGTTGTTACTATTATACACTGATTCTTTTAGACTGATTTCCTTATCCTTACTGTTCTTTCTTTCTTTTTTTTTCCTATTCTATTTCTTTCTTCCATCTTTTCTTTTTTTTATTTCTTTTTTTCTTTTTTTCTTTTTTCATTTTCTTTCTTTCATTTTCATTTTCATTTTTTTTTTCATTTTTCATTTTCTTTCTTTCATTTTCATTTTTTTTCATTTTCTCTTTTCTTTCTTTCATTTTCATTTTCTCTTTTCTTTCTTTCATTTTCATTTTCTTTCTTTCTTTCTTTCTTTCTTTTTCATTTCTTTCTTTCTTCTTTCTTTCTTTCTTTCATTTTCATTTTCTTTCTTTCTTTCTTTCATTTTCATTTTCATTTTCTTTCTTCCTTTCTTTTTTGTTCTTCCTTTCATTTTCTCTTCATATTTTAAAACCTTTTTCTTCTTTTCTGTTTTTTTCTTTCTTTCATTCTCTTTCTTTTCTTTTCTTTATTCTTTCTTTCTATCATTTTTTTCTTTCTTTCTTTCTTTCAATGAAATTTAACATATTTCTTAAACATATGTAAAGAACAGATAATGTTATAAGAGCTTCCTTTTCCTTAATCAAAACTGGTGTCAAAATGTACCTCTTTATATGACAATAAGAAAGTGTTGTTTGGGGAAGGGATCACTTCTCTTCAAGGCTTGATCTCTCTCTCTCTCGGATGCCCCAGTGTGCCCAACATGCAAAGTACAACTTACAATCAAACATATCCTCCTAAATTGTAACAGCCTTAAACATATCCGCGCTAATTACTATCAAGCAAGAAACCTGAGGGACATCTTTAAGAATATAAACCCTGAAAACATTTTAAATTTTATATAAAAAAAGCAACCTTTTTAACAAAATATAACAGAACATAACCAATTATCTCCATAGAACAACTACTTTACAGACTGAAACCCAAAATAACCTTTTTGGCAGAGGTTGATATGCCATTAAACAAAACTTAAACTCTCTCAGCAGTACTTACAAGAATTTTCACAAATTTTAGGTTATGTTATAGAAGTTATATAAATCTTACAACTAGATTATCCATGTGGATCACCATGTCACTGCTGTCCATGCTTCTATTTAGGAAGGAGGGAAGGATTCTAATTAGCATTTCATAGTTAACAGTGGTCCTTAATGGTATTGAGGCTTCTATCTAGGGAGGATTGAAGGATTCTAATTTGCATTTCATAGTTTGTCTCCACCATATCTGAGGTTCCAGTTTTGGAGGTTTGGGGAATATGGAGCACTGTTTCATCAGCATTGCTCTCTGGTCCACTCTGACCTGGAGTGATAGTACCTGTTAGGGTCCCTTCTATGAGTTAAATAGAAAAACATGAGTTTATAAACAAAATTGTATTATGCATTAAGAATGAATTTATTTTACAACTCATGTTTTTCTATTTAACCCATAGATGGGACCCTAACAGGTACTACCACTCCGGGTCAGAGTGGACCAGGGAGCAATGGTGATGAAGTGGTTGATAAAAAGGGGTTGGGGTTTGCCATAAGGGCAATAGGGTTGGGGCAATCATATAGGTGCTAGGGCTTGACGTGACCAACTGATTGATCGGAGGGGGCCTCTCTGACCACCCGTCTAGCCCAAGATAGGGCCAAAGTGGAGTATTGCAAGTCATGAACTGCTCATCCACCTGGGTTCTATCCTTAAGCATCACGGGTCGCCACCCACGGCCAACAGGTGGCCCCATTGGGGGAGTCTTACCCCTCTGCAGAGGTGCAGTTGGTGCATTCTAATGCCCCAGCCAACAGGGTGGTCATTCAGTGCTAATAACAAAATTACAAAATTACAGTGCTAATAACAAAATTATTCAGTTACTAATTGGACTGGAAATTACTTTATTCTCTAAGTTATTTTAATAAACACTTTGTTACACTTTGCCCTTTTTTCTGTTATCCTGCTATGCATATATACAAATACTAGCAAAAGTACCTGGTCCATGACTGGACTATATATAAAGATTGGACCATAAATAGGTGAGAGATTCCGAGCTGAATGGTTTAGAATGCGATTTTGTTCACTAAGATTAAACTAAATAGCTATAATAGAAAGCAGGCAGCGAACAATATTTTATTATCAGCAGCAGCTGGTATACGGACAGTTCCGGAAAAGGGTGAGTTTGGTTTAATTATTTAATTATATCCCTTAATCAGTAAAAATCAATAATCAAATTTGGTGTGTTTCTTAGTTAGAAGGGTATCAAGGTGTATTCAGGATTTCAAATCTGAGCGACCTCCTGTTTCAGAGTTATACGTTGACACATACATACCAAACTTCCTTTTATATATATATATATATATATATATATATATATATACTTCTTGTGTGTTTTTAAACCAGTTTTGACTGGTGTTTTTTTTCACTGAGTGACAGCAAGTATCCTCAGGTCTCTAGGACTCTTGTAAATATTCTAGTTGATCTTAACAGTGCTGTGGTCTGTATAGTCTCGGTTCTTCCTCTGAGCTCCAGTTAGCCCAGTCTCTTTTTTCATCCTTTGGGGATTGTTCCTAGGGCAATAATAAGAATTGGTATCAATGTTACCCTTATGTTCCTCAGCTTTTCAGCTCTCAGGCAAGATCCAGGTATTGGTCTTTTTTTTTTCTCTTTTATTTTCACTCAATGGAACATCAAAATCCACTAAATGACAAGTTCTTTTCTTCTTGTTAATTAATACTAAGTCTAGTCTTCTGGGTGGGATAGAATGATCCGTTTGTATCTCAAAGTTCCAGAGAATTACCATTATTATTATTATTATTATTATTATTATTATTATTATTATCATTTGCAGAAAAAATTACATAAGGTCTTATCTGAATCTTAAAATCTTATCTATATAAATATTTTTAGATAAGAGTTGGGTTTTTTTTTGTTTCTTTTTTGTTTGTTTTTTCTTTTAAATTGTTTCTTTATTTCTTGGGGTGGGTTCTTTTCAGCTCTCAGGCAAGATCCCGGTATTTGTCTATTTTTTTTTTTTTTTTTGCTTTCTTTTATTTTCACTCTATGGTCTAATGGAATGCCAAAATCCACTAGATGACAAGTTCTTCTTCTTGTTAATTAATACTAGATTTGATCTTCTGGGTGGGATTAGATGATCCATTTGTATCTCAAAGTTCCAGAGAATTATTATTATTATTATTATTATTATTATTATTATTTGCAGAAAAAAAATTACATTATCTTATAAGTCTTATCTGAATGCTGCTATATAAATATTTCAAGATAAGAGTTGTTTTTTTTGTTTTCTTTTCTTTTAAATTGTTTCTTTATTTCTTGGAGGGTGGGGTGAATTCTTTTAATGACACATGTTTAAGGTTATTTCCCTGACAGACTATTGATTGTTTTAGTGTTTAGACATGCATTGTTCATACTATGAAAATTATTTTGTAGTAATGCAATCATTTGTCATCAGATTAGAATGTCTAATTGAAGGGAGGAGGAGGAGGAGGCTATTCTGGCTACCAAATCATGATACATAATGCTTACTGTATTATTGAATCTATTGGCTCTGCTAATTACACCATTTAATAATTATTGATTAGCCAGTCACTCAATCATCTAAATATCTCCATTCTCATTTGGAATTATCTACCAGACTGATGACACTGCTGCTGAGCTATTTATTTATTTATTTGAGGGTCCTTATTATTGCTAATCTAGTAGTTTCCTGTCTCTAGGTAAATCCATAAAGTTCATCTTCTTAGCTTTTTTTTTTTTTTTTGGTGTTTTTTGGGTGGTTTTTTTTTTTGTCTTTTTAATAAAAATTTCTCATCACTAGATAAGCCTGCCATGTTTGGTCATTGTAATTTGGAGAAAAAAAAATTAAATAAAAGAAAAAACAAGTTAGGAACTTAAACATTAACAATGTATTTATAATTTATTGCTAAAAAAGATATAAATGAAGACTTTAAGTACTTGAAGTATTTTAGTATTACACCCATTGGAAATTTAAAAAAAATAAAAAATAAAAAATTTTTAAAAAGCAATAGAAAATCAGTATTGTAAATTTGATGGAAAAAAATTAATGAGATTTTAGTTGGAATTTTTTTCAAACAAGTAATTATTAAAGTAACTGAAACTGTTTTAATTAATGCAGCTTTTGTTATTTAAGGGCTGGGTTAGCTCAGTCGGTAGAGCGTCTGCCTAAGAACCACAAGGTTCCTGGTTCAATACTAGCCCTTGCTAACTAGTAGTAGCACAGGGTTCTGTGCGGTAAAGTGAGGAGCTGATGGTTGGTGTGGCGCTCCACCTCCAACACTAGAATAATCTCCTTGGTCTAGCGCTAGTGAAAAGGGGATGGACTCCCTCGCTGATTGGCTGATACCGACATTAGGCCACCCCCTGACAATTGTTATTTTACTACTTGTGAATTTCTCATACCAGGAGTAACTAGTGATTTTCATTGGATTTTGAGTGACAGCAAGTCTCCTCATTAGTTATTATTATTATTATTAGTGAAATAGATCACTAATTAGAACTGAGCCTATTCTAGTAGTGACCACCCCAAGTGGATTTAACAGGTTTGAATTCAGAGTTTTCCTAGATTAGTTGCCATTCCAAGGTTAAAGAGCCCAGTCTGCCATAGCTTGAGGGAGAGTTGTTGGATTCATACCTTTCCAAGAGTATTAGTGCTATGTGAACTGTAGCTTTGTCCAGGATTAGAACTCTGGTCAACAAGTCCATTTCCTATGTCTTACGCATTATACCACACACCTCCAACAACCTCAGCTCTCCAGGACTTTACTCAGTATCTTAGCCAGTCTTATCAGTGCTGTGGACCGGAAGTCTCCATTCTTTCTTAGATTTTTATTTCACCCCATTCTCTTTTCTAGATCCTTGGAGATTGTTCCAAGTGCTCTGACTATTATTGGTATTACTGTTACTTTCATATTCCACTACTTTTTTTTTTTTTTTTTAGATATCTGACAAGGTACAGATAAAATTTAAGTTTTTTTTTCTTTCTTTTAACTCTAATATGCTGAAATAGTGAAGCTCACTAGTTAATATAATATAATGATATATAATGAAATTTATTGTGTACAGTGCTCAGGTGCACCACAACTCATCAAAGTCTCATGTCAAGTACACAGAATAATGTAGCATGAACAGTTTACAGTAGTAATATGCATGTATGTGTGTGCGTGTGTGCATATGTATGTGAAGAGTGGCATCAAGTATAGTGTCGGCAGACCACAGGAAGCATGGAGGCTTTGAAAGACTCAGTGCTTCGGCAGCCTACAACAGACGCGGGCAGTTTATTCCATGTCTCTGCAATTCTGAGCGTGAAAAAAATGTTTCCGAAAGTCACGTGAGCAGTGCTGTTTTCTGACTTTGTAGGCATGCCCACGTGTGTTGGAAAGATGGAGATCAAAAAGGTGCTCAAGATTGCTGTTATGTTCATTTCTTTTTGTTTATTACAACTTGGTCAGATCTTTTGGCTTGAACTGGTGGATCCAGTTTTATCCTAAAGTCTCAGAAGAGTTTTCTGGATCGTTTCTGGTTTGTGCATGTATTATTTTTTTTTGTATTGTCATTCCCTCTATTATTATCATTTTACTCCTTGTAAAAAATTTCCCACCAATTTTGTCTGATGGTTTTTCACTAAATCCCAAGTGACAGCTAGTCTCACCAGATCTCCACGACTTGGCTAAGTATTTTAGCTGATTATAACAGTGCTGTGGTCTGGACGCTCTCAATTCTTTCTCTGATCTCCAGGCCCCTGGGGTCTATTCCAAGAGCACTAACAACAGTTGATATTGCCATTACCTTCCACAGCTTCTTCAGTTCTCTGACAAGATCCAGGTATTTATCTTTTTACTTTCTTTCATTTTCACTGTGGTTTGCTGTAATGTCAAAATCCGCTAGGTGGCAAGTTCTTTTGTTTTTTTTTTTTTTGCCAGCATTAGGTTGAGTCTCCTTACCTGGATTGGGTGATCCATTTGTATTTCAAAGTCCCAGATAATTTTATGTATCTCATTTCCTGTGCATATACTATTTTTATCAGCAGGGTCAAATTTTAATGTCTTGCAAAATTCCCAGTGGTTCACCTTTTGCACCTAGTCATGCCTGGTCTTGTATAAAAGTATTCCGGTTATTTCTTATAAGCCTAACATAAACAAAGGGGAACCACTCTTGACTTATAAATTATTTATTTATTTATTGATCTACTAGGAAAAAAGAAGACGGGGTTAGATGTTAGGGTTTAGGTTTAGGGTGTGTTTAATGGGAAAATAAATAAATAATTTATCAGTCAAGTGTGGTTCCCCTTTATTTATGTTAGACTTATAGGAAATAACCGGTATTGTTTTAGTGCCAGTTTGCTGTTCTTACTTTAAAGGTCACTGTGAGTAAAATAGTGAGTAAAATAGACTCTCCAGAAGAAGAATTCTGAATTATAAAAAAGAGTTGAAGTCACTAAATTCTGGCAACTCCTGCATTGACACTGGAACCAAATTATATGAACTCATACCGGTTTCTTAGACAACACCGGTGGTATAGAGAGGGGGAGACCAGCTGCATTGGCAATTGCTGATCTTTCATACAAACATGTGTATCCCAGCTTTGCTCCAGGATACAAATGGATACTATCTCCAGCATCATTATGAGTACTAGCAGATATATGCACCCTCCGGGTGCAAGTATTTAAGTTTAATGTAATATTATATTAAATTAGAAAGGCTAATGAAACTAAATAAGAATACTGATAAAAAGATTTGAAACAGAGGAGTATAATAAAAAATAGAACAACTGAAACTTACTCTTCCATCACTCTCGTCTTCATTGTTATTTTTCTAATTTAATTATTAGTTAAAAGAGGAAATAAAGAATAAAATGACAGTTATTTATTCTAGTTAATGGATTTCATTGAAGATTCATTGAAGAGATTTTTCATTATATTCATTAGATAAAACCAAGCAGTTAGAAATCAATAATACTAAGCACATATTTAATAAAATCACATTTTTAATATCAATATGCAAATTAGCCTTCCCGTTCAAACTGTAAATCACTATTTTGTTGTATATATAAATATAATTGCATGTTGTCAGTATGTACACATGGTTAACAGTATTAATAATGTAAATCAATTTTATTAATAATTGAGGTTTAAATAAAAATACAATCATGGAAAATGTGATGTCAATAACTAAGGGAATAGTGATATGAGTAGTAATATAGTTTCGGTTATAGACAGAAAAGCACACAATCTCCATTATAATAAGATTGTCACATTTTATTACAGTTCTGATATGCATATAGAAATTTTGAAGAAAATATGACAGGAAAGCCTGAAATTGGTGCAGTATTTATATAATTTTATAAGGAGTTAGAAATTTATTAATTTCTAAATATCAGAAAAGAACACTGGAAACATTAGAATTGTCTTCTTTGCTATGATGAATTGATTTTCTAAAAAAATATGATAGTTTTGAAAATGACTTCAGAATTTAAAATGTACTAGCAACAGAAAACACCCTCCGGGCATTGTAAAAATTAATTTTTGAAAGACATTGCTTGAGAGGGTGGGAGTTAAAAATTCAATGTCAGAGGGTTTGTATCATAAGTAAGACAAATCCTCATATTTATTAAGGAAGTAAAAAAACAAACAAAAAAAAACAAATTGAAATGAAAACTGAGCCCCGTCCCTCTCAAATAAAATGTTGCATGCATGTAATAATCAAACAATTATTTTGAATATTTTCCACATGAATTTTACACAAAATCGTAGGTATTTATTTATTTGTAAACTTTTTAGTTACCTTCTTGTTACTGTAAAAAAACAATTTTTAAAATTGCTTACTCAAATTTTGGGTGTATATAGCATAAGTATATTGTGATGTAAGCTGTGACATAGAGCTATGATGTAGTTTTTGTTACAGACAGAAATACAGACAATCTCCATTATTAATAGATATGCTGATGTCACTTGTTGGCAATTTAAAAAATATCTTTGTAAGGAGTTCATTTGGCATTTCAGTCTCGGAAAACTATGATCAAGTTTTTATGTGCCCCTGAAGTTACAGCGCCTCCTGTTACTGTGAAGTCTGATGTTTGAAAAACATTCTCGACCACAGATTTCGCATTTGAAGGCTGTCCCTGAAGATGTTGATGTTCCGGTACTTTGTTGCCGCTGCTTTCTTTTAGACCTCTTAGCTTCATGGTGTTGCCTCACTGTGACTTCTGACATGAACAGTCCTCAGTTGGCTATTTCAAAAACATCCTTGTAAAGAGTAAATAATATATATATATATATATATATATATATATATATATATTTGTAATTTGTAAAGAAAAAAGCCTTAAATACTGGGTATATCGTGGTTATGGTCCATTCCACCCGTGGGTATCTGAGACCCACCGAGTTTCTTCAGCTCACTTTCTTTATAATATATAATAATATATTATATATATATATATATATATATATATATATATATATATTTACCCCCACATGAGCAGGATGTGGCACAAGGTCAATCTCTTAAGTGAAGTTTAACAATTTGAATTCATAGTTTTACTTCTAGAGTGGTTGCCTATCAAAGGTTAAAGAGCCCTGTCTGCCCTACTATTTAGCCATAGCTGAAAGGAGACTAGTTGGATTCATACCTTTCATAAAGGTATTAGCACTATGTGAAATGCAAACAGACTCGTCCAGGATTTGAACTCATCTTGTCTTATCATTTCCTATGATGATAACAATTACTTCACCATGTGCATCCAATATATATATATATATATATATATATATATATATATATGTAAAAATGAAACTGGAAGTGAATCCAACGGTATGTTGAAAAAATGAATAAAGGAAAGAAAGTATAGAATGGATAATATGATTAAAATTGATTAAAATATCCTATATTATCCATTCTATATTTTCTTTCCTTTATTCATTTTTTCAACATATATATGTGTGTGTATATATATAAATTTAAACCAAGTGGTTTAAAAAAACAAGTTCCACTGACCATGTATATGATACCCTAACTTATATATGTATGCTCTATTAAGGATATTGAGCCCTCTTTATTTATAAATATAACTATATTATCAATATTATAATATTATATATATATATATATATTATATATATATGAAAAATGTTGTTCTGGTTCCAACGGGAGAAAATGTAATATTTTATAAAAAAGAGATATATATATATATATATATATATATATATATAAAAGAAAAACATGACCGGAAAATCAAAATGCAATGGGGTATTTATTTATTAATTCATTACAACATTATGGGCTTCATCAGATAATAATTTTGAAACATTTTAAATTTTAGGAAAATCTTTCTTTCAAAACCATTATCTGATGAAGCCCGTAGAGGGTGAAATGTTATTAATAAACACTCCATCTAATTTTGTTTCTCATGTTTCATTTCTCATCCGTTCTGTTGGATAATATTTTATCCATTTATTTATTTTAACTATGAATATATTAATATAAAATCATATATTTAAATTTGTATTTTTCTATTTTTGTTTTTTCTTATGTATAAAGCAAAAAGTATGAATGATTGTAAGGTTTTTGGGATAATGTGAAATTTAAATTTCACATTATCCCAAAAACCTTACAATCATTCATACTTTTTGCTTTATACATAAAATTTTTTTTTTTTAAATCATATATGTATATACTAGGGGTGTGTGTGTATTAAGACATTCACATCACAGTCTTTTATTTGCATGTCACTATTTCTACTTTGTATATCTGAAATTTTGAGCGTATTTATTCTATGTTATGACGATTTTGTGTAATGTGACGTAAGCAGTGACATAATTTTTGTTACAGACAAAAACCAGAAGCGAATCTCCATTATTAATAGGATATCTATATACAGATCAAATTTTTTTAAGTAATTCAATAACACCCTCAAATTATTTTTCTTGCTATTTTATACTATTGCTGTTTTTGATCTGGTTAAGCAATTTGGCTATATGAATGCACTGGAAATGATTTTAGTATAGAAATGGATTGTAAATTATAAGTTGTCGGGGCGGACTAATGTCGGTATCAGCCAGACAGCGAGGGAGTCTATCCCCTTTTCACTAGCGCTAGACCAAGGAGATTATTTTTGCATCTGTGGTGGAGTGCTACACCTACCATCAGCTCCTCATTTTACCACACTTTACTACTCATATGCTGAGTTGGCGAAGGCCAGTGTCTAAACCAGTAACCTTGTGATTCCTGCGGAATGCTCTACTGACTGAGCTAAACCAGCTCTATTTGTAAATAAATGCATTGCAAAAATTTACTATAGAAATGCATTGCAAATGATTTTACTATAGAAATACATTGCAAATGATTTTACTAGAGAAATGCATTCCAAATGATTTTACTATAGAAATGCATTGCAAATGATTTTACTATAGAAATGCATTGGAAATGATTTTACTATAGAAATGAGTGGCAAATGATTTTACTATAGAAATGCATTACAAATTATTTTACTATAGAAATAAGTGGCAAATGATTTTACTATAGAAATGCATTGCAAATGATTTTACTATATGATTGCATGCAAATGATTTTACTATAGAAATGCATTGCAAATGATTTTACTATAGAAATGCATTGCAAATGATTTTACTATAGAAATGCATTGGAAATGATTTTACTATAGAAATGAGTGGCAAATGATTTTACAAATGATTTTACTATATAAATGCATTATAAATGATTTTACTATATAAATGCATTACAAATGATTTTACTATCAAAATGCATTACAAATGATTTTACTATAGAAATGCATTGCAAATGATTTTACTATAGAAATGCATTACAAATGATTTTACTATAGAAATGAGTGGCAAATGATTTTACTATAGGAGAATACACTGTAAATCCATTTACTGTAGGAATGTGTTGCAATTCCTTTTGATATAGGAATTTATTTTGATTGTATAATGTTCCACTCAAAATAAAATCCTGGTATCTTTGGTTTATAAGAGAAGTATTCTTTATTAAAAAAAAATTGTTAGGAGTAGTACTTATCTATGTGCAATACTGTATATATGAAACTTAGTCTGGCACATGGTCATTTATTCATTGAGTGATACTCTTTCAATGTTTGGTTTGAATGGCTTCTTTATATTCTTATGGCTTTTTATCACACTTATTTTTATCCAGCTTTTTTTTCTTTCTTTCTTTCTTTGGCTGTCAGAGTTAACAGTGGGAATTTGGAACAAACAAACAAAAAAGACATTTGGATTGCTTTGGGAATTTTTGGTCATCAACTGTGACATTTTTGAAAGTTCCAATGTTTCATGTAAATATTTCAAGAAATACATTAAATTATTCCCACATATGTAAAAAGTATTTCATTCAAATATTTTTCGAGAAATGTAGGAAAGTATTCCCACAGAGACTAGCTTGCTAACCATTACACCATGATGGGACCTCTCCCCCCCCCCCGTGTCATAAGTATGTTAAAAAAATATTGAGACTAAAGTTTCATTGACCAAGATAAAAATGAGGAATAACTAAACTGTCACATTTCTTTTAATGTTTTTGACATCTTCAAATATTAGACTTGAGATAACATATCAGTTTAGGAAACAAGAAAATGTCACACAGAGCTGAGGGACTGGTGAATATAGAGGGTGTGACACCTACACAATAATTTAGAAGAAGAAAATCATCTTTATTTACTACTAGAAGCGGCTACCCAGTGCCTCCTGAGTAGAAGTGGGGGGAATGGTTAAAAAAAAGGTAGTCTCGTAGATCCATTATTGTTGAATCGTGAGTTTGATCCTCACAGGATGCTCCATGTAAAAATCCCTATGTAAAAAAAAGATGTTGCATTGATCCAGAAAATTTGAAAATGAAAATTAATGTCTCCTATTTAAAATACATTTAGTATTTTAAATAGGAGACATTAATTTTCATTAAAAAATTCCAAACTGTTATCATTAAAATTTCATTTTTCTAATTATTTTCACGAATATAAATCAAATCTTTATTATTTTTGTTGAAAAACCAAGCCCTGGTGATATTTAATGTGTATATATATTTACTTTTTCGTTAATTGTTTTATTTTCATAGTTTCCTCCGGACATATATACACACAAACTGCCCTTTATATATGTATAGATAGATAGATAGAAGATAGATAAATGAAATGCAAAAAGAATTACAAAAAAAATAAAAAAGATACCAGAAAAGCAATAAACTTTAGTATGCAATATTGCTTTACAAACTTATAGTTTTAATATATAAGACTAACCTACTAAATTATTAGATTTATTTAGGAAAAAAAGTGTGTGTGTGTGTATATATATATATATATATATATATATATATATATATATATATATATGTGTGTGTGTGTGTACCCATTCACCTCCACATGACCAAGATATGACACATGGTCAATTTCTTGAGCTGAATTTAGTAGATGTGAATTCAGTTTTCCTTCTCTTAGACTGGTTGCCATACCAAGTTTAAAGAGACCAATCAGCCCATAGCTGGAGGGAGAATAATTGGAACGATACCTTTCCCAAGATTATTAGCACTATGTGAAATGCAAACTGATTCATCCGAGATTTGAACTCTGTTTGCTGTGTCCATTTTCTACAAAGATAACCATTACACCACACACACACACACACACAACATATATATATATATATATATATAATATATATATATATATATAAGCATAGAAGTTTGAAAAAGCAAATATTTAGGTGATTGAAGAATAATTAAAGTTCCAATTACCGTCAAACTGGGAAGACAAGGCAACAAACGGGTGTAACTGAAATACAAACCTGAATGTCACAAAGTCTACTGCAGAATGGCAGGATATATATAAGACTCCACAATGTCATTCAAATCAAGCAGTCAAGCAGCCAATCAGAACTCAAGGAAAGGAATCACCCAAATTCATGAATGGGTCATTCTTGATTTCTATATATACCAACTGTCTTGGACTGCTTAAGTTGTACTCAGTTAGCTGCTGTTATTCAAACCAACAGTAGACTTACTGACTTCAATAGTGATGTATTTATTCATTTATTTATTCATGAATGAATGTGTTGTATCTCTCTGCATTCTGAGTTCCATTTCATTAGTAAATAAAGTTGATTTTTTTTAATCATCCAAAATTAGTGATATTGATCACTAATAGGACTGAGCCTATTCTAGTAGTGACCAAGGGCTCTTTAGCCCCACCAGTGAAATAGATCACTAATTAGGACTGAGCCTATTCTAGTAGTGACCACCCAAGTGGAGTTTAACAGGTTTGAATTCAGAGTTTTCCTTCTCCTAGACTGGTTGCCTAACCAAGGTTAAAGAGTCCAGTCTCCCCTACTATTTACCCATAGCTGAGGGAGAGTAGTTGGATTCATACCTTTCCCAAGGGTATTAGCGTTATGTGAACTGTAGCTTCATCCAGGATTTGAACTCAGGGCAACAAGTACATTTCCTATAACTCTAACTATTAGCCCATGCGCCTCTGTCCGATGATCTTGTAATATTAAACATATTTAGAAGTCTTTGATTTAAGGAATATAACAGGTAACTTTAAATGAAAAGGCCATTTTTAGCCATTTAGTGATAAATTCTTAGAGGAATGGAACTCTGGACTTTGTTTAAATGTAATATTAAACATATTTAGAAGTCTTTGATTTAAGGGAAATAACAGGTAACTTTAGATGCAAAGGTCATTTTTAGTCATTTTTTTAATATATCCTTATAGGAATGCCCAGGACTTGGAAAATTTCAACAGGATGTTAAGAGTTAAATAGAAGCATCAATATCATCATGAACTACTGTCACCACAAGAATTCAAGTTTCACAAGTCATATAGTAAAATATAAAACTAGAAATGAATACTTTTTTCTTTTTTCTTTTTTTTGAATTAATGTGAGCAGCAGACCAAAGTTCTAAAGAGCTACAACCAAGAAATGGCTTGGCTGAGTCAGGCAGTTTTGAGGCTAAAATGGTAAACATGCATTTGTTAAATAAATACAGAGACCACCCACCTTTTAAAAGAAAAGAAAATGTGTTCTTGCACCTCAAATTTCATTTTACATCAAGCTATATGGTCAAATCAAAGTCAAAAGTCAAGACACACTTGATTGTAAATTTACAAAAGTCCTTTATCCATTTTATCTATTGAATTATTTTTTACAGTAAGTTAAAAAAAATATATTTTGCTTCAGATAGCCTATATGAAGTATGATAAATAAGATTTTTCATTAAAATGTTGTTTATAAACTCATGTTTTTCTATTTAACCCATAGATGGGACCCTAACAGGTACTACCACTCCGGGTCAGAGTGAACCAGGGAGCAGTGGTGACCAAGGGGTGCTCCACATTCCCCAAACCTCCAGAACGAACTGGAACCTCACCATCAGATACAGTTTAACGTCATTCCCAGGACAAGATGACTCTCAGTTACCACCTTCTAGCACCCATATAATAAAAAGGGTTGGGGCTTGCCATAAGGGCAATAGGGTTGGGGCAGTCATATAGGTGCTAGGGCTTGACATGACCAGCTGATTGATCGATGGGGGCCTCTCCGACTGCCCGTCTAGCCTAAGTAAGGGTCTAAGTGGAGTGTTGCATGTCATGCACTGCTCATCCACCTGGGTTCCATCCTTAAGCATCAAGGTCACCACCCACGGCCAACAGGTGGCCCTATTGGGAGAATGTTACCCCTATGCAGAGGTGCAGTCGGTGCATTCTAATGCCCCAGCCGACAGGGTGGAAAGTGTGGTATCAGTTCATAATCTTATCTTTAGGCAAAGAAAATAAACAAAGTAAACCAATACAGAGTAATTCCAAACTTGTAGCAATACTTTGTTCGTCCATTTGTTCATTGGCTGGGTGGTTTTTTGGTTAGATGGTTCGTTGGTTCGTTGTTTGTTCATTCGTTCGCTGGTTGGCTGGCTGAACGGCTGGCTGGTGGGTTGGCTGGTTGGTTAGTTAGTTGATTTTTTCGCTAGTTGGTAGGTTGGTTGGTTGGTTGGTTGGTTGGTTGGTTTATTGGCTTGCTGATTGGTCGGCTGTATGGATGGTTGGCTGGTTGGTTGGTTGGCTGGTTGGTTGGTTGGCTGGTTGCATTGCTGGTTGGTTGGTTGGCTGGCTGATTTTTTTGCTAGTTGTTTAGTTGGTAGGTTGGTTCGTTGGTTGGTCGATTTATTGGCTGGCTGATTGGTCGGCTGTATGGATGGTTGGCTGGTTGGTTGGTCGGTTGGTTGGTTGGCTAATTGGTTGGCTGGTTGGTTGATTGGCTGGTTGATTATGGGAGAGTCAGAGAAAAGTACAATGCTTGTATCATATTGGTCACACAACTATTTTTGGTAATCTTCAACTTGTTCCTCGTAAATTCCTACTATAAAATAAACTGAACCTTCATTTTATGTCCATGTTTTTGCAATAAATGTTTTAAATATGTTTGCAATAAATGTTTTTTAAATAAAGAAAATATGTATGTTTGCAATAAATGTTTTTAAATAAAGAAAATATATTCAGTATTGTAAAATAACGGGTGCAAGAAAAATAAAACATTTATTGCAAAAACACGGACATAAAATGAAGTTTCAGTTTATTTTATGGTAGGAATTTACAAGGAACAAGTTAAGGATTACCCTATTTTGGCCTTTCTGAATATCTTCAGACAATGGATAATGGGCTTTCATGTCAGAATTGTCCCTGTGGGAGGGGTAGTCGAATATCAACCCTTATTTCCTACCATTTTCCCTTGTGCAAGACTTGATAAATGTCTAAATAAAGAAAATATGAGGCAACTATTTTATTATGGTAGAAAAATTATACTAATTACATTAGTAAGAAGAATTGTTGCAGCAATCAATGTATTAATACTGGTGTTCCTTAATCTTTCATCTGTTATCATCTTGCAACACCCTCTGGTTAAAAATGAGACTGTCTGTATCAGCCAAGATGAAATGCAAAAATATAAATACTGATAATCTGGTGTTGTTTATCCGCTGAATACTTATTTCTTATAAGTGTTGTCACTCAGCTAAATAAGGGACCATTCTGTTTTTATTATAAAGAAAGAAAGGACAGGCTACACAGAAAAAATATGAAAAGAAAGAAAGAAAGGGAGTAGGAGAAAGAGGGGGTGAGAGCGAAAACAATAATGCTAATCTGAAAGAAAGAAAAAATAGTAGTAGTAGGAGAGAGAGAGAGTTAAATGAAGATTATTATACTTTTTACATCTTGAACTATTTGGCAATAGCTCTTAAGTAAATGTTGGATATCAAATGTTGTAATAATTAAGTTATCATACTGTGGTATATCCACAGTTCCTGCTAGTAATAAATAGTACTTCTGTTCATTTCACCTGGTTTACCATACTTCTAGCCTTGTGCCCCAAATAAGATTAGTAAATTACTATAGGCACCTGATTGTCTTATAATGATTAACAAGGTATACTTGAAGATTAATTGAATGGTGAGTTTAGTTCTTGCTTTATAGTTATTTGATTCTCACTGGGGTCACCATACATCTAGCCACCCTGTCGAATGCATTGACTGCACCTCTGCAGAGGGGTAAGACTCCCCCAAATGGGGCCACCTGTTGGCTGTAGGTAGCAACCCGTGATGCTTAAGGATGGAGTTTTGGTGAATGAGCAGTCCATGACCTGCAACACTCCACTTAGACCCTTACTTAGGCTAGACGGGCGGTCATGGAGACCCCCTCCGATCCATTGGCTAGTCACATCAAGCCATAGCACCTATATGATTGCACCAACCCTATTGCCATTATGGCAACCCCCAACCCTTTTTATCATATGGGTGCTAGAAAGCAGTGGCTGAGGGTTTACATGTCCTGGGAATGATGTTAAACTCTATCTGATGGTGAGGTTCCAATTTTGGAGGGCTGGGGAATGTGGAGCACCCCTTCATCACCATTGCTCCCTGGTCCACTCTGGCCCAGAGTGGTAGTACCTGTTAAGGTCCCATTTATGAGTTAAATAGAAAAATGTATTTATAAAGAAAAGAAAATTGTGTAAAAACAAGCTGATTGAAACCTGGACAAGCTGATTGAAACCTACCGAACTTCACCAATGCTATTTCTACAATGTATTGGACACAACACATTGGTAAAAACAAGCTGATTGAAACCTACCGAACTTCACCAATGATGTATTGGACACAAAACATTGGTAAAAACAAGCTGATTGAAACCTACCGAACTTCACCAATGCTATTTCTACAATGTATTGGACACAAAACATTGGTAAAAACAAGCTGATTGAAACCTACCGAACTTCACCAATGCTATTTCTACAATGTATTGGACACAAACATTGGTAAAAACAAGCTGATTGAAACCTACCGAACTTCTACAATGCTATTTATACAATGTACAGAACAGAATTGACTAGATCATCTTCTGGGTTATGTATTCTGTTGACTGGTAACTAAGCTACCTGACTGACTGGATGGCCCAGCCTGACCCCCAGGTAGACAGACAGCAGACTGGTGGGTTGTATTGTCAACACTGGGTTCACAGCAGGACTCCAAGTGGAAAGGAGAAAAAATACCCATCCCCCCCAACATTAACTATCTTGTTTTTGCAATTGTTATTGTTATTGTGAGAAGTAGAATTTCGTTTTAGTTTCCTTTTTGTACAGGGTGGTATCAGTGACCACCTACCTCGTTGTACAACATTCTTTGTTATAATAAAGAAGAGATAGAAGATGTGTAGGAAGAAGGAGAGAGGTTAAAGGGGTGAAAAAAAAAAAGAATTATTATGTTGGGGTGGGGCATCAAATGGGCGAATAAATGAAACAAAAAAAAAATTGCATCTTGTTGAATTAGGAGCCTTACCTTCTTTTGTTGTTTAACTTTTTCTTATAAATCCATATAACATTAGTTTTTTACTGCAAAAATATTTACGTGGACTGCACTCTCTTCCCATTCACTACTAATTAATTAATTGATATTTCCTTTATACTTTCTTTATATTGGTTATATTAGTTAAGAGTAAGGAAATGAATCCGATGGTATTGTTAAGTATCTGGCCGCCATCCTTGGCCAGTTGAAAAGAACTTAAAGTAAATAAGTAAGTAAGTCCTGAGTTATAGAATCCATTGGCAAGTGAATAAGTCCCGTGATATGTTCCGTCGTCCAAGAAGATCCAAGTAGTAATGATAGTATGACCAGAAAAGGCCAGTTTAAATAATAATATCAGCAGCAGAATACTGCCAGTGGTTGGTCACATGTTCATTGGCGAGTCTATAAGTAGAAGTGGTCATTTGACACACGCCTTATATCAAAAAAGGCCAACAGGTATATATAGATAAAATGATGTTGTTATGATCACAATTGGCTTCCTATCAATATGCTTTGAAGAAGATTTTTTTGGTGAAATTGATACATTGCAATATCGGCAATGCTAAGAGGTAGAAATAAATTCAATTTAGCAAAATCTGGTTTTTTCATATCATTTTATCTATTTAAATTGCTTATATATTTTAACATTTTGTAGTCTGTAGCTTAATACACAATTATAGCTCAGTTATCTTAGAATTTGAAATTGGCTGCAGTTTAGTTAGTAACTTCAGGTTGTAGATCAATCCTTATTCAATTACAAATGGCTGAGATAGTTGCATATTTCTGCCTCACCCAGAGCCAGAGTTTGGTGTTCAAACCCAGATAAAAACCAGAATTTCAAAATTAGGCAATCCCCCCCCCCACTCACACACTTACACACACAAATGGAGGCACATAGTGTAATGGTTAAAGTCATAGACTTGTTGACCCGAGTTTATCCTGGATGAAGCTATTTACCATAGTGCTAATACCCTTGGGAAAGGTATGCATCCAACTACTCTCCTTCCAGCCAAGGGTAAACAGACTGGACTCTATAACTTTGTATAGGTAACCAGTCTAAGAGAAGGAAAACTCTGGATTCAAACCCGTTAAACTCTGCTTGTAATTGACCATGTGTCAAATCCTGCTTATGCGGAGGGGTTGGTGTATATATATATATATATATATATATATATATATATATATACACATACACAAATGTTTATCAATAAGTCTGCAGCTTGACATGTAGTTATAGACTACATTTTGATTTGAAAACATGTTTATATATATATATACTTTGGTGTGGTACCAAGTTTCTTGGTACAAGGTGTGGTACAAAGTTTCTTGGTACAAGGTGATTCTAGGCTGGTCCTATTCTCTACCAGTAGTTTGTTTTAGAGTTCAGGTATATATATATATAAGAAAGTTTTATAGAAAAACAACAAGATGTTAAAATTTTTATAAAAAATTCCAGTACTGATTGAGAGTGTTCTGTGCCTTGTAATTACTGATATATTAATTTCGTTTTTCCGATTACAATGTTGCTTTGATAAAGACATATTCATAATGTCGAAACAGATATCTGTCAGCAAAGATTTTAACATCTTGTTGTTTTTCTATAAAACTTTCTTACATATTGTCGGATTCAATATCCATTTTTACCTTTCATATATATATATATATATATATATATATATATATATAAATAAGTGTTGTTCAAATAAATTCTAAGCCTCATCCAGATACTTTATGACTGTATATATATATATATATATATATATATATGTTTTACCTGTTTTTAGATCTGTCGCATACCTCTCACCTGTCTCTTTTTTCTTGGTTAGGCTTTTTGAACCCTGTATGTATATATATATATATACATATATATATATATATATATATATATATATATATATATTTTTTTTTTCTGTCAAATATATCTGTTTGCAAATTATTCATATAAGATAGGAATATTTGATATCATATAACCATGTACAAAACTTCTTAAGAAACTACACAAAAAATGTAAATATGAACATATGCAATTTTCTAACCTTTAGGCATAAAATAACCCCAGATAGGTGATGTGCAATCAATCAATGTTTTTTTTTTTTAAATTAAAATACAAGAAACTGTTAATAACAAAACTGTCATGAAGAGATGTGTAGACATGACTGAATAATATTTCTCTAAATTTTTGAGATGAGGTTTGATAATTTGTATTATTTGGACTATTGTCCTCATATTTATTGTCATGAAGAAGGCCGGAGGTCACATGGACTGAAATGTTGTACAGATGACAATTAAGATGAGGACAATAGTCTGAATAATACAAATAATATAAGTAAAAGTATATAGAAACATACTTTTCATGTAATTAATGAAATAAATGCATAAGTAAAAGATGCATAATAAGTAAAAGTATATAGAAACATAAGGGGCCGGGTTAGCTCAGTCGGTAGAGCGTTCAGCTAGAAACCACAAGGTTCCTAGTTCGATACCGGCCCTCGCCAACTCAGCATTATGAGTAGCACAGGGATCTGTGTGGTAAGGTAAGGAGCTGATGGTAGGTGTGGCGCTCCACCTCAGATGCTAAAACAATCTCCTTGGTCTAGCGCTATTGAAAAGGGGATAGACTCCTTCGCTGACTGGCTGATACCGACTTTTGGCCGCCCCGACGACTTTACTTACTTTACTTATTATATAGAAACATACTTTTCATATAATTAATGAAATAAATGCATAAGTAAAAGATGCATAATAAGTAAAAGTATATAGAAAACAGAAAAAAAAGATTCAATAGAAAGAAATCCCATTTATCCATTTTAATCATATTTGTGTTATAAGGAGGTGTCTGAGGGTATTAGTGTCCTGAATATGATGTTAAACAGCATCTAATGGTGAGGCTCCAATTCTGGAGCTCTGTGGAATATGGAGGTCTAAATATGTGGGTGCACCATACTTTAAGGATTAGACTTTGGACAGACATTGAGTGATTTATAAGATTTTTGCATGGTCAGGGTTAACTCTGCCTATGATAGACAAAGCAGATGTTTCCTTTGTATCCACTTAATAATTAAATTTTATTTCCTTTTAGAAGTGGCTACCCAGCATTGCCTGGGTATAGGGTAGATAATAAAAAGTTAGTCTCCCAGATCCATTGATTGTTTTGATCTTATATAATTGATTTAATCACGAACACAACCAATGACTTTCCCTTCTCTTAGTGTTCAAATCCTAATTTTTGATAAATAAAATCTTCATTATTTTCACAAAAAAAGCAAGCTCTGGTGATAGTGAATGTGTATATATATTTACTTTGTCTTTTGTAGTTTCCTCCAGACATACATACATTCATACATACACGCACACCAACTGTCCTTTATATATATATGAGGAGTGGCTACCAGTGTAGGTGGGGGGGGTAAAAAGATAGTCTCGCAGATCCATTATTGTTGAATCATGAGTTGGAGCCTCACAGGGTGCCCCATTAAAATCCTTATATAAAAAAAAGACTTTGCATTGATCCAGACACTCTGAAAAGAAAATTAATGTCTCCTATCTAGAATACTAAATACAAAAAAAATTCCATGCTGTTATCATTTGAATTTTATTTTTCAATTATCTTCATGAATATAAATCAAATCTTCATTATTTCTACCCAAAAACCAAGATTTGATGATAGTGAATGTGTGTATATATATATATTTACTTGTTTTATTTTCATAGTTTCCTCTGGACATACATAAACACCAACTTCCCTTTATATATAGAGATGGATTAACTATTCTTCCATATTTAATTATCTACCTTGTGTATGTTTACCCAATTGTAAGTAGTTTTGAAAGTAGGAATTGTGGTATAATTCGCTGACAGATAATGAATATCAGTAGTAACGCTTTTTCTTTCATAATTAGGCCGTGAACTTATCAATGCACCTTTGTGATATTTGTAAATCATTTTATCAAATGATATCTTTCATAGAGACTTTATGAAAAGAATTTGTCAACAGATCGCTAACTTAGGCTTGTGATATACTTTTTGTTTTCTTGTTAATCTTTTGTACTCATGAGCCTCTTCAGTATTTCCAGTACTCTTCTGAGTACTATTATTCTATCTGGTGTCTTGCATTGAATATCAAGTGACTACGAGCCTCTTCAGTACTTCCAGTACTCTTCTGAGTACTATTATTCTATCTGGTGTCTTTCATTGAATATCAAGTGACTATGAGCCTCTTCAGTACTTCCAGTACTCTTCTGAGTACTATTATTCTTTTATACTCATGGAGTTCTTTGTAATGAAGTAATGGTTATCATTATTTGGTTTCATTGTTTAATGGCATATCAACCTTTGTAGGTTATTTAATGCCAAATACATCTTTGTAGAAGACTAATAGTCATACTATTTAACCTATAGTTGGGGGAAATGGTGTAGGTCCATGCCTTTCCTATGGGTATTAGTCTGGAAGGGAATATAATAGCATGACTTGAGTTTGAACTTGCTTACTACAATGTTGCAATCCAGTACATTAGCCACTACACAATGGGGACCCTTCTTTACCTGAAGAAGCAATATTCTAATTACCGTTGAATTGACAGACAAGGCAACAAGCAAGCCATAACTCAATACAAATATCGCCTTGCTGCAAGCCTACTGCAGAATGGTAGATTATTTATCAAGCACCATAACACCATTGAAACCAAGCAGCCAACCAGGACTCAAGGAATGGAATCGCCCAAATGCATGAATGGAGTATTCCTAAGTGACAGCTGCTTTGGGCACCAGTTCAGTTGTGCTTAGTTAGTTGTTGTTGTTCAAACCAACAGTATACTAATTCACCATAACATCACCAAATTCAAGGCAGTGAAAAAATTAAAAAGAAAAACCTAGTAGTGGCATGATAGTTTACAAAAAATTTGTACATGATCATGTGATCTGTGAATAGAAGAATGTCTGTGATAGATGTTAAAAATGTCCAATTAAAACAATGGAAAAATCTTCAAGAAGACAATGAAAAACGAGAAACAAATTTTGAAGAATCTTTCAGATCCAAACTGACCATCCAATTCAAGTTTGAAGATCAAATCTGATAGTGGTAAAAAGGACTATTGTCCTCATCTTTATTGTTATATACACAATGTTTCGGCCAATGTGCCCTACAGCCTGAGCTCAACAAGAAACACCTGATGAAGGCCATTGGCTGAAATGTTGTGTATATAACAAAAAAGATAAGGACAACAGCCTGAAAAATCCACATAATACTAAATATTTAAGGTTTTTAAAAGTAAAAAAAATACACAAATAAAGTACCTAACAGGGACATGGATAGATTACAAAAAGTAATACAACATGATCTTGCAACTATGAATGAAAAAAGATGAGGACAACAGCCTGAAAAATCCAAATAATCCAAAATATTTAAGGTTCTTAAAAGTCAAAAAATAAATAAGTAAATGAATAAAGTACCTAAGAGGGACATGGATATATTACAAAAAGTCATACAATATGATCTCGCAACTATGAATAATAGAATGCCTGTGGTAGATGGTAAAAATCTCCAAGTAGTGAGTTTTATAATGAAGAAGACAATGCAAAATTGGAAAATCACAGCAGGGGTACAATCCCTAGCTAAGATCAAAATAAAGAGAATTCTTCTTATAGAAAAGACACCGTGTCCCCACTTCAATTCATTATAACTAGGATATTGTCCTGTCTATCTCATATCGGCTTCATCAGTCACCAGAATGCCTGCACCAGACAAGGAACGCCTTCATGAATCTTTGTTCAAGAAGCCAAGCTGAGAGAGGGTATTGTTCAACTATATCTTATATAAATGTAACAGATTGAGAGAAGGTGAAGCACTTCACATAAGTTTCAATGACCTCAAAAATGACCTCAAAAATGACCTCAAAAATCTTTGTCCTAAAAAATAAAATAAAATAAGATTTTTTTTTTTTTTTTTAATGGAACGAAAGACCTAAACACAAATTGTCAGGATCTTCAGCCAAGATATCAAAACAAAGTTTGAGATTGAGAAATGTGCAATGCTAGCAAGGAACAAATGAACAGCTGAAACAGAAGAAGTCCTCAAACTGTCCAACCAGAAAATTATCTGAATACTCAATGGGAAAGAAATTTACAAGTGCCTGGGTATTCTGGAAGCAAATACAGTCAAGCATAATGAAATGAAAGAAAGAAAGAAAGAAAGAAAGAAGACCAAAAAAAAAAAAAAAAACAGAAAAAAATTACTTCAGAAAAACAAGAAAAAGAATTTAGAAACTAAATTCTCAAGCAGAAATTTAATCAAAGGAATAAACACCTGGTTGGTTGGTTTTATGGCATGTCAGCCCTTGTTGGGTTATTTTATGCTGAATTCAATTATTTCATGTTAAAGATTTATGAAAGTTTTAATATGTGGATTTAATATGATTGTAAATATAAATATAGATTAAAATATAAAATATAAAGGAACATTTTATACTTGATTGAAATCAGTGTTGGACTATTGTCCTCATCTTGATTGTTATCTGTACAACGTTTTGGCCGATATGCCCTCCAGCCTTCTTCAGGTATTTCTTGTCGGACTCGGGAACCTTCTTTTTGAACTCGGGAACTTTCTTGTCGTAGTCGGGAACCTTCCTGTTGCAATCGGGAGCCATCATGGAACTTTTAACCTAACCTTAAACATTCAGAGAAATTGATTGAAATCATTTGAAATATTATTGAGTTAAAACATATGCTCAGGGTATTTAAAAATTTATTTAGATGTAAATAGTTTTAATTTCGTAAATAGAGGAATTACATTAATAATTGATAATTGAATTAAATAACCATGACCAGACAACTCGGCAAACACCATGTGCAATATCCGAAGCACTGGACAGCTGTTACGACCTCCTTAGATCTCATCAGCACTAGAGATTGAACCAGCGACCACAGAGTGAAGAGTGGAATCTCTACACCTGGGCCACCAGCCCACACCACAAATATGAGGTTGAGTGCTGCAGATGCGGGCCCCGAATTGGGAAGTTGTTGCCCTGGAGGTGACCTTGTCCTCTATAACCCTGTGATAGGCATCAAGACAAATACAGGTTTGGTAGCTGCACGTGAATTACCATTGACTAGATGGTTTGACATTCTCTGTTTGTCCTAACCTTTGTAATTTGTTTGTAATTCCTAGTTAGTCTGAAGATGTTAAACTCTATCATCTAGAGCAGTAGTGGTACTATTAAACACATAGCTGGGAGGATCAGGAGTTTCATACCTTTCCTAAGGGTATTATATACACAATGTTTTGGCCAATGTTCCTAAGTTCGACAAGAAACACCTGAAGAAGGCTGGAGGGCATATCAGCCAAAATATTGTGTATATAAAAATTCAAATGATTCAAACTTCTATCCAGTTACCAAAAACATGAAGTCTTATACTGGCCTTAGAATTATAAATACATAGTCCTCAGTAACAGTATGCTCAGGACATTTATATCTAAGAGTAGCGTGCGCATGAAGTCAACAGGGCTTGCTTACTGACAGTTGCTCGCGTATGCGGTTTTCCAACTTGGTTTAGAAACTGTATGTAACCAAACGCCAATGATTCATGTACACGCTAACACACACACACACACACACACATATATATGGGTAAATAGTTGAGCAGACTGGGCTACTTAAACTTGCTAGTGGCAACCGGTCTAGGAGAAAGACAACTTTTAATTCAAACTAGCTTTACTCCGCTTAGTAATTAACCTTGTGTCATATCCTGTTTGTGGAGCTGGGGTTGGGTAAAAACATACACGTTGACAGACTAGTGGTGTCTGACCAGTAAAGTCTTACATTCACAAGATCTGTATGGGTTCTAGATGCTGTCTAGAGGACCTACCATGTGCTGATAGGGATAGATGGCGAAAGTAAGTCAAAAGGATCCGTTCTGGCGGGACGCATTGACGAGGTTTATTGATGATTTCCATTTTACTTTTGGTTTTTCATGGCCGATTTATAAAAGAAAAGAAGTATGTAGGTATTCTTCTAAAAGACATTAAAGAATGAATCTTGAAAAACTGATAAAGGCTATTAGTAATGTTTAGCCGAGTGAAGAATTTTATTTTATTCTCCTCATGGGACAATCAAAGAGTTTATTCTACAATTTATACAGATTTCTCATATTGCTGCTATCACAGATTGTCTACGAGTTTTTTTGTTAAAGCAATAAGACTTAAATTCCACTTCCAACATGATCTCATTAAACTATTTACAGTAAACCCCCCACCCCACACACAGGTGAAAAAGATGATACATCAACTGAGATTTCATGTTGGGATTAGAGTGTAGTATCAGCAGCAACTCCCTCCCTCACAGCTTCAAAAGTAAAATCTTGGAATTATGTATGTTTACCCAACCCCTCCTAATTCTATAAAAGCCAGATTAAATGATAATCAAAAGGCACAACATTTACTAAGTGTTACCAATGAATGAAAACTTCTCAGAACTGGAATCTCAGTGTATAGTACCGTTTTTTTTTTTTTTTTCATCATACGTATAATAAATACCACTTGTAATACCCTGACCTCATCAGCCACTAACTAGTAAGAGATATTTCGAGACTCTTAAATCTCCTGGTGGCAAGCAAATAATTTTGGATGAAAACAACAATTGAAAATTAAGGCAACATATATTCAAAAAGTACAAAAAAGGGGGTTGCAAATTTAGTGGCATTTGCATCCAGACTTGCTGAGGGTGAGGTAAAGCTGAAGGGTTGCACTGGATGAACCACTCGCTGTTTGATGCTGAAGGTGTGCTAGAATACTATTCTACTCACTGTTGATAGGGAGTGCTTGAAAATCACGTCTCGCCTGGTGAAACCTCATACGATAAGTGAAGGGGTTTAGTTTTGGCTCCAATATCATGTATTGGCGATTCATCCTCTGGCGGCAGGGGGAGATAATTCAACTATCATTTTTCTGATACTAGGTGTGATAATACAGTTTTGGTGGCTAAAGATGGGACTGCCACACCTAGTGCCGCCAAGCAGTCTTTTGGCCACTGGACAGGGTATTTAAAAAATTAAAAAAAAGAAATCATAAAACAAAATAAATAGCTGAATAAGTAAATAATATCCATTCAAGTTGGATGTATTTTGTGACTTTCTTTACGTTCCTTCACCTCAGTATATATTTGTAAAAATGATGATTATGAAAGGAAAAAAAATTGAATAAAAAGTATACTAAATTTTTTAAATTCTAATTATTTCCCAACCCTATAGCCCTTATGGCAAGCCCCAACCCCTTTTTATCATATGGGTGCTAGAAGGTGGTGGCTGCGGGTCTACATGTCCTGGGAATGACGTTAAACTCTATCTGATGGTGAGGTTCCAGTTTTGGAGGTTTGGGGAATGTGGAGCACCCCTTCATCACCATTGCTCCCTGGTCCACTCTGACCCAGGGTGGTAGTACCTGTTAGGGTCCCATCTATGGGTTAAATAGAAAAACATTATTTCAAAACTTTATCGGCATTAAATGACCCACTGAGGTTGATATGCCGTAAAACAAAACAAAACCAAACCAATCCATGAATATGATGTGACACAAGGTCAATTTTTTAAAGTAGAGTAAAGCTAGTTTGAATTCAGATTTTTTTCCCCTTTCTCCTAGATTGGTTGCCTCAATTCTTTAGTTGATCTAGTTAACAAGTACGCTCTGGTACGAGATAAAATATAGGTCTCTACCCCACACTAGCAATGGTACTTGCAATTCCGAGGCTGGTGCTATACCGACTGAGCTAAACCGGCCATCATACAAATGAAATCATATAACTATCTCTAAATTATTAGTATTAGATTGGTTTGTTTGGTTTCGGTTTCTTTGCTTAATGGTATATCAACCATTGTGGGTTATTTAATGCCAAATGCCATGAACATGTTAGACTCAAAATGAGATTAGACTTTTTTTTCACATCTTAGTCGGTAGACCGTTCGGCTAGACACCACAAGGTTCCTAGTTTGATACCGGCCCTCGCCAACTCGGCGTATGAGTAGCACAGGGATCTGTGCGGTAAAGTAAGGAGCTGATGGTAGGTGTGGCGCTCCACCTCAGATGCCAAAACAATCTCCTTGGTCTAGTGAAAAGGGGATAGACTCCCTCGCTGATGATTGGCTAATACCGACTTTAGGTCACCCCGATGACTTTACTTACTTTTTTATATGTTTAGTTAGTAGAAGTTTAAAATATAAGTCAGTATAGGTTATGTATTAGTGTTGACTCATATATATATATATATATATATATATATATATATATATTTACCAACCCCTCCGCACAAGCAGGATGTGACACAAGGTGAATTTCTTAAGCGGTTTCAACAGGTTTTAATTCAGAGTTTTCCTTCTCCTAGACTGGTGGCTTAACCAAGGTTAAAGACCCCAGTCTGCCCTACTATTTATCCATAGCTGGAGGGAGAGTAGGATTCATACCTTTCCTAGCTGTGGCACACCACCTCAGATGCTAAAACAATCTCCTTGGTCTAGCGCTAGTGATACTCACTGTTTGGCTGATACCAACTTTAGGCCACCCTGACGACATTACTTTTTTTTTTACTCTAAGACAAGAACACAGTTGAGGCAAATGAACAGATACTACAATCTAATCCCTATCCAGAAAAAAAGTTGTTTATTCTGACATCTAATTTGTGAGAGGCACTGGTACTTTTGTAAATCTTTTTTTTTTTTTTTTTTTGTCCTTTTTCCTATTTTTTTAGTCTGTCTACAATATTTCATATTTGTTTCTTGCAACAGTATTAAACTTTTAATAGTGTTGAACCTCTACTGTCAACAAGAACGTAATGATATGCTTTGCAGTGTTACAAATATTAACAAAAACCATTTTCAATTTATACATTTTGTTTTTATTTTAATTCTTTTTTTTCTTCTTTTTTTTTTTTTTCACAATTCTACATGATTTTGTTGGTTGAATGAGGACTATTTGAGTGAATGCATATGTGATAGTCAGCAGACATTAGACAGGAGTTTTTGGTGTTGAAAGGTGAATGCAAGTGGTCAAGGTTGTTTTTTTTTTTTTTTTTTTTTTTCTGATGACACAGATGCAAGTTCATTTTGGGTTGCATTGATGTGTTATAGAAAAAAGAAAGAGAAAAGATTTGAAGGATAAGATGAGTGATTTGTATACCTATCCACATTTTTTTATCTCTTTTTCTATTTAATTTTGGCAGCTGTATATATATATATATATATATATATATATATATATATATATAAAAACTTACTTTAGACTATATATATATATATATATATATATATATATATATAAACTTACTTTAGACTATATATATATATATATATATATATATATATATATATAAAAACTTACTTTAGACTATATATATATATATATATATATATATATATATATAAAACTTACTTTAGACTATATATAATATATATATATATATATATATATTTATATATATATATATATATATATATATATATATAACTTACTTTAGACTATATATATATATATATATATATATAATAAACTTACTTTAGACTATATATATATATATATATATATATATATATATATATATATATATTACTTACTTTAGACTATATATATATATATATATATATATATATAAAACTTACTTTAGACTATATATATATATATATATATAAACTTACTTTAGACTATATATATATATATATATATATATATAAACTTACTTTAGACTATATATATATATATAAACTTACTTTAGACTATATATATATATATATATATAACTTACTTTAGACTATATATATATATATATATATATATAACTTACTTTAGACTATTATATATATATATATATATATATATATATATATATATATATATATAAACTTACTTTAGACTATATATATATATATATATATATATATATATATATATATATATATATATATATATATATATATATAAACTTACTTTAGACTATATATATATATATATATATATATATAACTTACTTTAGACTATATATATATATATATATATATATATTACTTTAGACTATATATATATATATATATATATATATATATATACTATATATATATATATATATATATATATATATATATATATATAAACTTACTTTAGACTATATATATATATATATATATATAAACTTACTTTAGACTATATATATATATATATATATATATATATATATATATATATATATATACTTATAGATATATATATATATAAACTTACTTTAGACTATATATATATATATATATATATATATATATATATATAAACTTTAGACTATATATATATATATATATATATATATATATATATATATATATAACTTATTAGACTATATATATATATATATATATATATATATATATATATATATATATAAACTTAGTTTAGACTATAATATATATATATATATATATATATATATAAACTTTAGACTATATATATATATATATATATATATATATATATAAAACTTAGTTTAGACTATATATATATATATATATATATATATATATATATATATATACTATATATATATATATATATATATATATATATATATATATAAAACTTAGTTTAGTTATAGACTATATATATATATATATATTATATATATATATATAAACTTAGTTTAGACTATATATATATATATATATATATATATATATAAACTTAGTTTAGACTATATATATATATATATTATATATATATATATATAGTCTAAACTAATTTTTTTTTCATATATTGCATGCTTAAAAGTACATACTGTTAGAACTTTCTCTATATACCTATTTGTAAATCTATATGAATTAAAAGATTATATAAAGATATTTACAGGTACATATAAACAAACTAATAGAGATATGAACAGATTATTAATTTCTTCATATCTATCTATATTAAAAAATATATATATTGTGTGTGTGTGTGTGTGTGTGTGCATGTATATGATTTGGTTTTTAACTCCTTACCATGACACAATAATTCATCTTGTAGATAAAATAGAAGGATTAATACCAATAAGATATTTATCACTTTAAAGTAATAGTATTTGAAGCCCCCTAGAAGTCATGAACTATTATTAATTAATAAGAAGAAAATAATTTTTCATCTAGTGGATTTTGTCATTCTAGCACACCATAGAGTGAAAAGAAATTTAAAAAATACCATAGAACTGAAAAGGCTGTGTAACATGAAGGTGACAATGATACCAACCATAGTTGGAGTTCATGAAACAAGTCCAAATAACCTGGAAAAGATTCCAGAGGAACTAGAGATCAGAGGAAGATCAGTCTTTCCAAACCACAGTATTGTTAAGATCAGCTAGAATATTTACAAGATCTAAGGAGACTTGCTGTTACTCACACTTCGGTGAAAAACTACCTGTTAAAAATTGTGTAAAAATTCACAAAGATTAAACTAATGTGATACCAATGATAGTTGGAAGCACTTGGAACAGTCACCAAGATCCTAGAAAATAGACTAGGTAAACTGGAGATCTAGAGGAAGAATTAAAACTATCCAGACCAAAACACTGCTAAAATCATCTAGGATACTTAGAAGAGTCCTGGAGATCTAAGGAGACTTAAAAACTCACAAAGATTAAAATAATGTGATACCAATGATAGTTGGAGCACTTGGAATAGTCACCAAGATCCTAGAAAATAGACTAGGTAAACTGGAGATCAGAGGAAGAATTAAAACTTCCAGACCAAAACACTGTTAAAATCATCTCGGATACTTAGAAGAGTCCTGGAGATCTAAGGAGACTTGTTGTCACTCAGATTCCAGTGAAAAACCACCACTTAGAGCTGGTGTGAAAAATTTATAAAGAAAATAATAATAGTAGTAGTAGTAGTAGTAGTAGTAATCAGAATGAACCTTGAAACAAGAATACAACAGTTAAGCTGTGTTAATTATTCTATGTTACTGTCACCCTTAACCAGGATTGAACCTGTAACCTAGAGATAACTGTCATTTAGAACCATTGGACACATGGCATAGTGGATATAGTTATTGAGTTAATACAGTTCTAAGTGATCGTTATCTCTAGGTTGCAGGTTCAATCTTGGTCAAGTGTGACAATAACATAGAATAATTAACACAGCTTAACACTTGTATCCTGTCATGGTTAATGGAATGAGAACAGTCTATCCTTGTGGATTGAATAAAGGGTTAGGTTTGAGGTTCTGTGAAGACTTCCAATTATGATGAGAAGGTTCCAGAGTCTAGCAAGAAATACCTGAAAAAGTCACATCAGCCAAAATGTTGTGCAGATAATAAAGATGAGGACAATAGTCTGAATAATCCAAATAATCCAAATTATCAGGTCTTATCTAAAAAATTCAGAGAAGAATAATACAACTGCTGAGGTAAGATCGAATACTTAGAAGAGTCCTGGAGATCTGAGGAGATTTGCTATCCCACGGACTTCAATGAATGCCACCATTACTACTGGTATGATAATGTCAATATAATTGATCAGAATTAACCTTGTAACAAGAACATAGCACTGCTGAGATTCAATAGAATACTTAGAAGAGTGCTGGAGATCTGAGGAGATTGGCTATTACATGGATTTCAGTGAAAGCCACCACATACTACTGATATGAAAAATATATAAAGAGAATAATAATAATATTAATATTGATGAGAAAGAACCTTGAAACAAGAATAACAGCATTGTTGAGATCAGATAGAATTCTTCAAAGAGTCCTGGAGATCTGAGGAGACTTGCTCTCACTCAAAATTCAATAAAAAAAACACCAGTTAGATCTGGTGTGAAAAACTCACAAGGAGTAAAATAATGATAATAATAATAATAATAATAATAATAATAATAATAATAATAATGATAATAATAAGGTTGCTTTATTAGCACAGATATCCATGACAATCTCTCTCCAGCCGTCCCTATCACTCATCTTCTCAGGAGGTCCTCTACACAGCATCCAGTATCCGCACAGAACTGGTCAATGTACATCTTTGCTGGCCGGCCCACACTGGCATGCCCATGTACTGGATTCCACAGGAGGATGTTGCTTATAAGTTTGTCCTTGCTTCTCCAGCAGTGTCCTGCGTGTCTTGTCCGTCTTCCAAGCCGTTATCATGTCAGTGATGCTGTATGGCTGCACCACCTGAACCCTAATGAAGTGACTAGAGAATAAACTAGATGGGATCTGCACAAGAATGCTTGTGATCCTAAACAAAACGTGGAAAGAACACCCCACGAGAAAATAGCTGTATGACCACCTGCCCCATATCACCCAAACCATGGGAGGCATGTGGGCTAATGGTTAGAGTCATAGGAAATGGACTCGTTGACCTGAATTCAATTCCTCGATGAAGCTTTTTGCATTTCACATGGTGCTAATACCCATAGGAAAGGTATGAATCCAAATTTCCCTCCAGCTATGGATAAAATAGCAGGGCAGACTAGGTTCTTTAACCATGGCTAGGTAACCAGTGTAGGAGAAGGAAAACTCTGAATTCAAACCTGTTAAAACTCTGCTTAAGAAATTGACCTTGTGTCACATCCTGATCATGCGGAAGGGGTTGGTAAATATATATAAGAATCCCAAAATCGACATTGCATCAATGGAAGGTTATCACGTAGTGGTTTTATAAGTCTCATAGTTTCCTGAATAAGGTCGAGAGATGAGTATGCAGGATTCATCACAAAGAAATTGACCTTGTGTCACATCCTGCTCGTACGGTGGGGGGGGTAAATAAATATCACCCAAACCATCCGAGTATGACGGACAAGATAATAATAATAATAATGATAATAATATAGAGTTTCCAACTATTTTTGTCTTCATCCTCAAAATCCTTCTGATTTTTGGACATTTTTTCAAGGAACTTAAGAGTTAAAGTGCTTGGAAGCACTTTTTTGTTATCTTAGTAGCTGAAAAATATTTTTAAGCATGTTAAGTGTTTCAAATCAGAGTTTATTTTGATTTCTATTTAGATATGAAGATTCTTCACTTAATTTGGGCCACAAACACATTTGCATGTGTTTGTGTGTGTGTTTATGTATATTACTTGACTAAAAAAGAAAAAAAAATACTGTTATTTACATATTTCCCTCACTTGAAAAGGAACATTATCAACATTTTTTTCTCTTTACTCTAGAAACAGAACCAACTGTGAAAATAGCTTCTTTTTTTTTTTCCATATACTGCATTCCAAGCATTCCTGATACTAAATTAACTAGTTTCTTGGTCTCTTAACAGTCTAGGAAAATGTAAACATTACAATATGCAAATGGGAATCATATTGAAGAAAGAAACAAAGATAATACTTTTTCTTTCTTGGTTCTCCTCTTCTCTGGAACTGATGCCTGGCATCTCTCTAGTCAATTGTTGGAAAAAAATGTGCTAGGAAGCAAATAATCATAATGCTTCTCACACACACACACACACACACACACACATATATATATATATATATATATATATATAAGTATGTATGTTTTGTATAAACTTTGTTCTTGTGAACATTGTTTTTTGTTTTTGTTTTTTTGTTTTTTTTGGTCTTTGGAAAAAAGAACAAAAACAAGAAAAACGGAACAAAAATCAGAATTTTAATATTCAATTGTTGTTCTGTTACTGGTTTGATCAATTCTGATATTTCAGGCAAACATTCACCCTTTTTCTAGGTATATGATATGAGACAGTCTGGAGAAAAAAATGAAATGCTATATATGAGAGAAAAAAAAAAAATAAATGAAGCGAACAGATTTGGCGTTTTTTAGCCATTATTTTTCTTTTGAAATTGTGTGATGTAACTCATATGAATACAATCATGGTATATATATATATATATATATATATATATATATATATATATGGGAAGCATCTTTTCATTCAAACAAATTTGGTTAGAAATAAAGGAATCCTTATTGTTTTGAATTTTTTTCTTTAAAGTTTTCTAACAATCTTTTTGATGTTATAATTATGAAAGGCGTCAATGAATTGTCCAGAACAGTTATCAGTAAACCAAGTACTTTCGGTTCTTTTCTTAACCATTATCAAGGCTCTTTATTATTTGTCTAAATTATTGTTTTGTTTTTGTTGCTAAGGTGATGCTAGATAATGTTGGTGGTATATTAAATATATCTAACGAGTTGGGAAAATGTAATTTAGAATTAAAAATTGTTCAATCTATCTAAAGCATTTCAGAATATTCTCGCTAGTTTTATGATTAATTCTATCAATAGTAGGTTTTCCAAATTTTATGTGTATATATATATATATATATATATATATATATAGTACCTGTAGGAAATGAACATTATGGCCTGAGTTCAAATCCTGTCTATCTATAGATAAAATACATTTTCTTTTGCCTCTTTTAAACCTTTCCTTTAAATAGACTGATCAAAGTTTAATAAAACTATGATATTGTTCAAGCTTTTGTGTGTGTGTGTGTGTGTATGTATATATATATATATATATATGAGTAAGAAAAGGTGGAATGAAAACATCACACAATGCTGTTAAAGAAGAAAACAATTTATAATATATTTTCTTCTTTAACAGCATTGTGTGATGTTTTCATTCCACCTTTTCTTACTCATATTGTCGGATTCATTTCCTTTCTTTTAACATATATATATATATATATATATATATATATATATACACAAAAGCTTCAACAAAGCTTTGCCGAAAGGACCCTTGTTTTGTTTTATCAATAAACATTTTTTTTTCTTTATTCCTTTCATTCCTCCTTAGACTTCCATCCATTGATCACTATGATAACCCTCAATATATTATATAAATATAATTTTGTACCAAAAATTTATATATATATATATATATATATAAGAGAGTTTTATAATTTGCTGGAAGCATTGTGTATATATTGGTTAGGAGGTTGATTTAGAAGGCTATTACAATGCAGGTGTAAAGAAAATAATAATAATATGGTAACATTTAAAAAGAAATGCCATAACTAGACTGCTTCAGTTCCAGTGATCTTTTGAAAAAGAGATTTTATCTCGAAAATTCAAGAATTAAATACAGGTTAACACGCAACACCATTGTTACCGTATTATTATTATTTTCTTTACACCTGCATTGTGATAGCCCTCTAAATCAACCTCCAAACCTATATATATATATATATATATATGATAGTTTTTGTTATTCATTTCTGCTGTTTTCTATTTAATCTGTCTATTTATGACAGTTATGAGCCAAAATATTTTGATCAACTGCTATTTTTTTAGCATTCAAGAAATTTTTTTAATTCTAAAAGATTTTTATATTGGATTTTCTTTTCTTTTTTTTTTGCTTTTTAAAAAAAATTTGTATTTGTTTTTTAATATTTTGAAATTTTAAAAGATTTTTTTGTTTCCTCTTTTGTTGTTCTTTTATTTCATTTTTTTGCGAAATTTTTTATGAAAAGAAAGTAGTTCTTTTAGTAGGCCTCTTTTCATTTAACTCTTTATCTCTCTTCCCCTTTTGCTCTCTCTCTCTCTATCTATCTATCTATCTGTCTATCTATCTATCTATATATATATATATATATACCCTAGTTTGCTATATTTATAAGTAATGTGAACTAGTCAGTTGCTTTCTTTGTCAATATCTCTGGTAGATGCTATTGGCATTGTACCTGTCTGTGCCATGAGGTTGTCTACCTGGTTTTCAATAATATATTTATACATATATATATATATATATATTTCCAATGAAATGATATATAATTTCTGGAAAACACCCAGCCACATTGAAAATCTTGGGAATTGCCTGAGTGGCCTTGATGGAACTTGATAACTAATCAGAGGGGACCTTACTGCAAATGGGCAAGCAGGTACACTCCCATGATGTTATTAGTAAGTTAGATGGTATGTGAATGTACATTTCATAAGAATGTTTCTCAGCAAAATGTTACCCACACTATCACTATATATATATTTACCAACCCCTCTGCCATGGGCAGGATGTGACACAAGGTCAATTTTTAAGCAGAGTACAACAGGTTTTCAATCCAGAGTTTTATTTCTCCTAGATCGGGTCCCATACCAGTGTTAAAGAGCCCAGCCTGCCCTACTATTTACCCTTAACTGCAATCAGCCTGATACAGGATTTGAACTCTTGTCCTATGATGATAACCATTACAGCATGTGCACTCCAAATTTTTTATTTTTTTATACTGCTTGCAATGATTCCTGCATACTCATCTCTCCACCTTATTCAGGAGACTATGAGACTTATAAAACCACTATGTGATAAACTTCAATTGATGCAATGTCCATTTTGGGATTCTTATATATATTTACCAACTGCTCCACTCAAGCAGGATGTTGTTGGATTTTGTGTCAAGTATTCAGCTCTGTTACAAGTTGAATGCAAAACTATCTCTAGAGTGTTGGTAGGTGGTTTATATACAGCTTTGGGTTATTCCACTATGAACTCTGGCAAGTTCACTTCCTCGGTTTTGATTGGCTGATGGTTTTCAGGGTGAGTAAAGATATGGATAAGTATCCACTCTTCAGCCATCAGATGCACTATGCCAGCATTATGCAAAGACTGTATTTAAGTTACAGCTTGCATGTTGTTCTTGTCTGCTAACTCGACGGTAGTTAGAATCCCACTGTGACGGTGAGTAATGTATTGTTTTTATGATATCTGGGGGATAACTTCTACATCTCCCCTCTCCCTCCCCCACATGCAGGCAGGGCTATACGAGGAGAGCTGTTCTTTAAGGCCTGCCCTGTTATGCGGGAATAACCTGGACAGGGCTTGAGGACACAAGGTCAATTTCTTAAGCGGAGTTCAACACGTTTGAATTCAGAGTTTTCCTTCTCCTAGACGGGTTGCCTAACCACAGTTAAAGAGCTCAGTCTGCCCTACTATTTATCCATAGCTGGATGGAGAGTAGGATTCATACCTTTCCCAAGGGTATTAGCGCTAAGTGAAATGCAATTACCACATCCAGGATTTGAACTCGGGGCGACAAGTCTATTTCCCATGACTTTAACCATTACACCATGTGCTTCCATTTTGGGATTCTTATAAGTTTATAAGATGAGATGAGCTATAATATTTATATAATATATTATATAATATTCATATTTGTCTGAGTATACAACCCTACATCCAACTGGGATCAATATACTGTGTGATGCTCTGATCCAGAGTGGTAGTACTTGTTAGGGCCCATCTATGGTTTAAATAGAAAATTTGTTTGCAAAAAAAAAAAAATGAGTTTAAAAAAATTTTCTTCCAAACTATTGCTACAAATATTTCAAAACTTTGTCGTAGGAAATGGACTCGTCAACCCAGGTTTCAATTCCTAGATGAAGCTGTTAGCATTTCACATGGCACTAATACCCTTGGGAAAAGTATGAATCCAATTCTCCCTCCATCTATGGTCAAATAGCAGAGTAGACAGGACTCTTTAACCATGGCTAGGTAACCGGTCTAGGAGAAGGAAAACTCTGAATTCAAACCTGTTAAACTCCGCTTAAGAAATTGACCTTGTGTTGCATCCTGCTCGTGCGGAGGGGTTGGTAAATATTTATACTGTGTGTTGAGACACATTTTAGGAATGGACATCAGCTAATATGCATACTCTGATTGGTCTGTGCATATGCAGCTCTTTCTGAAAAGAATATTGTATCATGTTAACACTTTCTTTAAACAATTATGACAAAATTAAGATAAAAAACATTATTTTTGATTTGTTTTTTTTTTTTTTTTAATATAAACAATTTACAAAGAAAACAAACAAAAATATGAAGTGAAAAGCTGGTGGGGTGGTTATCATATTAAAGATTTTGATATTTTGTTTGGATTGTGTGGGTATGCCTCCATACACAGTTCACATGTACTAAGTGATAATTGTTTGAATTGATGCCACAATCAATTAGCATGTTTTCTTCAGGTGACAGACTGTATATTTGTTTAGACCTTACCTCTGCCTCCCACCCCCACCAATAAAAAAACTGACTAATGATTTTTTTTAGGGTAACTATCACTTATATAGGTTTTGCTTCTTCTTTTTTTAACAATTCCTTCTGATTCTTTCTCTTATCTCTCTCTCTCTCTCTCTCTCTCTCTCTGTCTCTCTGTCTGTCTCACCTCTCTCTCTCCTCTCTCTGTCTGTCTCTCTCTCTCTCTCTCTCTCTCACTCTCTCTCTCTCTCTCTCTCTCTCCTCTCTGTCTCACCTCTCTCTCTCTCTCTCTCTCTCTCTCACCCCTGTCTGTCTGTCTGTCTCTCACTCTCTCTCTCTGTGTCTCTCACTCTCTCTCTCTCTCTGTCTCTCACTCTCTCTCTCTCTCACTCTCTCTCCTCTCTCTCTCTCTCTCTCTCACCCCTGTCTGTCTCTCACTCTCTCTCTCTCTCTCTCACTCTCTCTCTCTCTCTCTCTCTCTCCTCTCTGTCTCACCTCTCTCTCTCTCCTCTCTCTCTCTCACCCCTGTCTGTCTGTCTGTCTCTCACTCTCTCTCTCTGTGTCTCTCACTCTCTCTCTCTCTCTGTCTCTCACTCTCTCTCTCTCTCACTCTCTCTCTCTCTCTGTCTCTCACCTCTCTCTCTCTCTCTCTCTCACCCCTGTCTGTCTCTCACTCTCTCTCTCTGTCTCTCTCTGTCTAACCTCTCTCTCTCTCTGTCTGTTTGTCTCTCTCTTTCTCTCTCTCTCTCTCTCTCTCTATCTTTATCTCTTTCTCTCTCTCTCTCTCTCTCTCTCTCATGAAATATATAATCATTATTATTATATACATATGCTGCTGGGGTGAAGAAAACACAGCTGTGTGGCTAACAAAACCTTCATCAGTTGATGACTGGTATCAGGCATTGTTTTGGAACCAAAGTATCACTATCACTAACCCAGCAATATCTTACAATACCACCAAACTTTGTTGGTTTCCCATCACATTGTAGGAATGGCAGATGAAGAGGCAGCCACTGTGTATAATCCTCTGTTGTTAATTCAGTTATCTGATAAAGCAAAAATTCTTCCAAGCTGTAGCCATGTCAGTGCTACTATATGGCTG